>JAJEJO010000152.1:474350-635097 GCA_020662805.1 Glaucomys volans | reverse complement strand
CTCCACACTGCTTTCCAGAGTGGCTGCACCAACTTGCACTCCCACCAGCAATGTATGAGTGTACCCTTTTCCCCACATCCTCGCCAACACCTGTTGTTGCCTGTGTTCTTGATAAAAGACATTCTAATTGGGGTAAGATGAAATCTTAAGGTGGTTTTCATTTGCATTTCTCTTATAACGAGTGATGTTGAACATTTTTTCATAAATCTGTTGATTGCTTGTAGATCTTCCTCTGTAAAGTGTCTGTTCATTTCCTTGGTACATATTGTCTTAATGCACCCTGTTTCTTAAAAAATCGGGAGGACAGTAATGTTAGCTGTGCATCACCTGCATCCATCCTACACACAGACTACTCCAAACTTCTTATCCCCCATTACCATATCTTTGATAAACTTAATGGAGAATCAACAGCAGGGGATGCTTGAAATTATATTTAAATTAATTGAGAAAGGCTTCCAATTAAGCGATTGGAAAATACACACTCATATTTGTTAAAATGATAAGTCATTGACTTGCTTTTCATCTTTTGTAGGGTTTTGCCAGTATAAGTTGCTCAGGTCTAAAGCAGAACTAATAAAAGCACAATTGAACTTAATATATTATGTCAAGATTTACAGTAACAAATTATTGTTTTTAGCTATGAAGATATCATTAAGCATATGCCAGGCATCGACGCGTGACTGTAATAGGTTCATGAAGGAAGGGTTTTTTCTAGCCTGATTCAGTGGTGCTTTTCCCAAGACAGCAGCAGCTTTTATAAAATGATGGTTATATCTCCTCATTATAGAATCTAATCTCCCCAAAAGACATTCAGCAGCTGCAAAACACTAGCATCTTTTAGTTGTAAATTGTTTTTTATTATTTATCCCTATTTAACTAAAGAAGAAAGGGCCATCAGATGATTTAACAAGACGAGAATTTAGTGGTTTTAACATTTGACAGCACCCAATTGTTAGCCCATGCTTGGATCTCGTCAGATCTGGGCTTAATAGTAATTGATGTTGGGTATTTTTCTTTCTTTCTTGCCTTTACTACATAAGCAGAGCATGTGTCCTAATACAAAGCAAATCTGCATGATTGACTCTTTTGTGTTTCTCTTTAGCATGGAATTTGAAGTTGTGTGTACTCAGAATTATAAAAATTGTAGAATTAGATGTTTTAAAAAAGAATACAATTGTCCTGCTGAAGGTCAAACTTTGGATGGTGGGTATCATTATGAGCTGGAATTGTTACCCACCAAGTGATAGAGGTAAGTCAGAAGAGAGCCTGTGTTGGAGTGACAGGGATTATGATTTCTAGGGCACATCCGTGGCAAACCAGGCTCCATGGTGGGATACGGTTTTAGTATCTTAAGAAAGTGATCATGCTCTGTTTGAGACTGTTCCGTGGAATTTAAAAATAAAATGGCACTAATGAGTTTTCGCATCACTCCGTTGGTAGAATTCTCAGGGGACAACCAGCCAATTTAAATAAATAAGGTTCCAGAACCCCACAGGAGCTCAGAGGGGTGAGACATCCATTTTAATGGAGGCTCAATTTGAGAAGAGGAGATTTCACTCATACTTCTGAGGAGACGCCTGCCACGTGGTTTAGTGGTGATGTCTCCTTTGTTGCAGTTTTAAGCAAATGTTTGCTTTCCTTCACAGGACTTGGCATATCTTCCTGGAAAGGTTTAAACAGTTTCCACCCCATTAATCCTGCATGCGTCTCTAGAACAGTGGGTCACTCAGAAGCAATTAAACAACTTTTTCTTTCCATATACTATTTCCTTTTCACTTTTTCTGTTCAGAACTCTAGTTGTTTCTTTCTTACCTTTCCCATCTTTAGATTTTCCACTTTATAGACAGAAATACCTCTTGCATTTTTGTGAGAAAATAACAACAGCAAAATTCAAATAAGTCCATATATAAAAAAACAACAACACATCGAGCTTTACATAAATAGCTGCTATGCTGTCACGATAACAACTTGGAAAATTGTACTATTGTGAATCTACATTTCTACTGATTTAATAATTGTCCCCTTAATGCTGTTTACCATTTCATTTGTATTATTTATATATCAACCAAAGGGTATGAACACTAAAAAATAATTTCGCATCACCTATCTTCCATTTCTTTTTATTCTCAAAGCCCTGAAGACATAGTTCTCCTATAAATAATAATAAAAAGGCACTATGTTAATATTTCAGCAAAGATTCCATCTCCTCACACATGCTCACAAATGCATGTTCTCTAATATATACACACACCCCTCCCTACAAATTAACTGTGCCTGGGGCTTGCAAGAAAATCAGGTCAAGTTAAAGGAGAAATCAGAGAACAGGACCAAAATTAATTTACTACTCTGTACCACATGTGAATATGAGTTTGCAGGGGGAAATGGCTTATTTTCTGGACCATTCCTATCCCTGAATATGTTGCGAGCTGTTAATTCTGAGGCGTGTTCAGCATCGTCTTGCCTGGACAAAGATGAAAGTTTGACTCTCTCGGCTTAGGTTTTATTAAATTTCCTTAAATTCAATGAAAGAGCTGCCTGCCTTGTTGATTCAGTTCCAAAACAGCTAAGAATCTTTATATACCTCTTTCTTCCTGGAAGGCATTGGCAAAGTTGTGAATAAAATCATGATTTGACTCTGTTGGAGAAGAGTTTTCTAGCACTGTTTTCAAATACTTAGAGGGCTCTCCAGTCCAGTTTTGTCTTTCGTGTTAAGGCAGGTGTGGAGCAGCGATGTGGAAAGATGGTTCAGGATGATGCCTTCTGACCAGATGGATGAATGGACCCTTTTTGGCTCCTTCCTCTCACACCCACATTAGTCAGTCCATTGACTTTACCTTCAAAATGTATCCGATTCTGATCTTTGTCTTCTCCGTCACCACCACCATCTCCCCAGTCGAAGCCCCAGTTATCTCTGACCTGGATTATTATAGCCACCTCCCAATGAGCCTCCCTGCTTATGCCCTCTCTTCCCTCAGGTCTCTTTTCAACACAGCGACCAAAATGATCTTGGTAAACCAGATATGAGATCATCCAACTCTTCCCGCCGAACCTCTAGCAGCTTTCCATAACACCCAGATCAAGATCCAGAGAACTCATAGTGGTTTAGGAGGCCTCCCCTTCCCCAGCTCTCATTCCATCCTGGGCTTGTTGACTTGCTTGCTTTACCTGAAATAAACCCAATGCGTAGCAGCTCAGAACCCTCACTGTTCCTGTGTCTAGAATGTGTTTCCCTGAACATCAATATGGCTCCCTCCCCCACTTCCATCAGGTCCCAGCTCAAATGCTGTCTTAACTGGGAGATCTCTTCCCTGTATGCCTGGTATTACGTAGCACCCATCTCTTCTCTATTCCCCTTACCTTTCTCTGTTATTTCTTAAGGCCCGTAAACACACACAAGTGTGTGTCCATAAATATGTAATATGTTGGCTTTTTGCTATTATTTGATTGTTGATTGTCCTCTCTCCCCTCCAGAATAGAATCTCCAAGAATGTAAGGATTTTACTTTTTATTTCATAGCCCTAGTCTGTATAATAGAGTCCAACATGTATTAGACACTCAATGCATATGTATTGAAAAGATGGAACAAAGGAGGGAAGGAGAGGGAGTGGGAAAGTGTTCAAGAATCTCTTTCAATGGCTGGTCTAGGATCTCTTTTGGAAATTCCCTACTAGTCCTTTCATCTTCCACACAATTACTTACTCTGATGGAAATTCCCTCCTCATTCTTCATCTTTCACGTGATTGTAATCAGTCTTACACTAGATAGAAACTATTTTAGCTTAGGTGTACATATGCCAACTCTTCAACAATGTAAGTAGTTTAGTGGGATCATGAAAGAAAATTGGGGGACTAGGAAGCCCATCATACCAGTTGCTGCCTGGACTTTGACTGGTCTGTCCCTTTCCCTCCCACTTTGTCAAACAAGCCAGAGAGATGCATCCTTACCTCCCAGGGGAACACTAATTAATGTTTGCACCATGCTTTGAGATCCACAGATGAAAGCAGTCATAAAAGAAAAAGTGTTATTACGTTGGGAATGGTTATAGACTCTCATTTAGCACTGGAAACCGATCAAGCGGGAATGTTGAATCATGGGGCTAAGGTTGGCCAAATACTGCACTTGTTATAATTAATTTGAGCTTAAGCTTCAACACAGTGACATGTTTCCTTTAAATAAAGTTAAGTCCTCGGCAGATGCATGAGTCTATATGGGTCTCAATTTTCAGCTGGAAACTGACATTTCCCAGGTACCCAGAAAATAGGAAGGCAAATGTGTCTCTGGTTTGTGGTGGGTCAGGGAGAAAACCTGGGCATGTTGCTTACTTTTGAGACATCTTCTCCATGATCCTCTGTCTCCTTGACACTTTGAGACGATAACAAGAATGCTCACAGATTTGGGGGACTTCAAGCTGGAACTAAATTGAAAGGGCCTAGAGTCCTCTTTCTCACTGAATATCAAGTCACTGTGTATGGCCTTGCTGACCAGGACTGCTCTTTGATGGAGAACTTATTACCTTACAAGAATGTTCATTCTGGTATTATTCTGCAACTATTTTTGGAAAGCTCTTTGCATGTTTTTCCATTTTGTCAACAAACGTCTTAATCACTTTCTGTGCACACTTTGTTAGGTACTTTGGAGGGTGGAAAAATTAAAAATAACAATGGTACAGATCAACAACCACCTGGAGCAATGCCTAACCTTGAAGAAAGCCAAAATGAGTAGTTGCTCAATAAATGTATGTGGTGAGAAGGACTGAAAGAATAGACAACACTCTAGCAAGAACAATAGAACATGACTGTGGACCCTGACACCAGGGAGAACTCACACAGAGAAGAACTCACATGCACTGCATGGGAGCTGAATCCTTCTTTAACTCTCATTGCCCCTAGTCCTGATATCTGAACTGATTTGTAAAAGTCCACTTCTCCTTCCTTAAGCCATGGCTCCATTATTGAAAATCATTACAACTTCACTCTTCTAGGTCAAGAGCTGTGGGGTCTTTAACCACATTTCTAGGGCCCATGTCCCTTAAAATGTCCTCCCTGGGCAACTCAGTGCCTCAACTTGACCCTGAAGTTATCGGCCTAGAATGGAATGGGCTGACCAATCCAGAGGTGCTCAAATCAGCATGGGGTACATCAGAATTCTCCTATGACCTGGGCATGCTGATGCCATTTCAAATTCCATGAAGTGTTTCATCATGAAACCCTTCTTTCCTGGGACACACATTTGCATTTTGAGAAAGCCTAATATTTCAAAACACAGTTTGAAAAATAGGAGTTTACCTTTAATTTATATAGGGTTTTGGCAGGGCTACCTGTTGTACACATTCTATATTAAAATTGTAGACTTACAGTCCCCTAATATGATCTGTCAAGAGGTCAGACTTTCTTCATCCTATTCTGAACTTTGAGTTTTCTGCTTGTCCCCCAACTTGAATATTGGAGAGGAGTGTTATTTAGCAGTGGGCAGTTATAGACTCAGGTCACTAACTTGCTGGGTGGACCGGGAAAGCCATGTTTTCTTCCTGAGCCAGTTTTCTCATCAGTAAAGCAAAGTTTTTGGTTAGTTAATATTCTAAACAGTTAGGTTTTCTTCTAGAAAATGGTACTTGCTGGCATTTTTCCCCAGTTGTCATTGACTTTGTACAGATCATTCTGTGACTGTCATTCATCTCAGGAAAAGAGTGGTCACTAACTGGAAAGCTATTCTAAAGCAAATCACAAAGGGCATGGGCAGCAGATCAACCCTAGCCAACTAACAATGCACAACTACATGAATTGTGAAACAAGTATGAGCTACTAGTCACCACTGTCTTCGCTCTGCATCTGGACTAAGTGGCATGTTTCTATAAGAAAAGGAGAAGCCTGGACCTTTTTGCACATGTTAACCAGTTCTGACACTTCAGTCACGTCCCCTCTGCCACGGCGGGGTTTGCCAGTTGCCCACGCAAACCTGTTTGCTCATGATTGCAGTGGCACATCATTGTGTCAGCTGACACGCAAATTCCACTCGCCTCAACCCTGTTTGGTAGTTGCTTCTTGCTTGGCAGCTATGATTACTTGAAAACAGTGTCAAAACAAATCCTTTCCCTTTTTCACCTCCTGACAATCACTCCATGGCTGTGCCTGTTGCAGTCACCCCCAGTGTCTGTATTTACTCCCTCCCTCCTCTCTCTCTCTTCTCCATCCATTCCCCCACCTGATTCACAAGTACCCCAGATGTTAGGCAGATGCATCCCAAGACTGGAGGGGCGGGGGTTGCAGAGGACAAAGCTCCCTGGTGTACATGGATGTTTCAGAACCATGGAGAGCGATGCTAGGTGCCATCGCTGAGGGACATCTGATTTAGCCAGCCCTCGCCTGTGATTTCAGGCCCCATTTGGAACCCCACAGGTGGCAGAGATGACAAAAACTCTACAAAGAAGCTTTGCATTGAGAGCCAGTCTCCCCTGAGCTTAGGAGCCAAGCTTTGTATCGTCACATTCAAAGAACAGATTGCATCTGGGCCCGGCTGCCTGTCCTAATGTCAGCCCGCTTGGCATTTACCTTCTTTTCCCAGGCTGACCTCTGAAGATAGGGGCAGGCTCCCGGAGCATTGTTCTAACCATGCAAATGCCCTGGCCATTGTTTCGGCATGGGAGAGCTGCCGGTTCCCTTCCAGCCCAGCACTGTAATTTTATCAACTCTGGCTCAGAGAAACCTATATTTATAATGCTAATTAGGAGGGCACACATTTAATTTGAGTGGAAGACTGTTTGCATCTCGCTGAGCCTGATAGCACAGGGCTCAAGCGACAGCAGTCAGAGGCAAAGCAGGCCTTTCTCCCTTCTCCAAGTATTTGAAACAGGGCTTACTCTTGCCAAACAATTTCTCTGTTGGATTAAAAAGAGAGAGAGGGGGAGAGTGCTGAATCTGCTGGAGCTCAGAAAACTTTGCGTTTATCTCCTGCCTGCATAATATATTTCTCTGTGCACTGAGAAAACATGCCTCTTATGTTATCTAATTGTTTCCTGACACATTTAGCAACATTTCACACTCTTTAAAGTGACATTAACATTGCTGACAGTGGAGGTACTTTCATTAGATGGGCTTTGAATTGTAGCCAGGATGCACTGCGGGTCTTCAAACAGGCTTGTAAAAGGCGAGGAAGGTATTATTTATGAAAATAGAGAATTGGCCAACAGTGCCCTGTGGGTGCATATTAATTTTGCTGACTTTGGTCAATTTAGGGTGTGTGGGTGTGTGTGTGTCCCTATCTGTACACACACACACCCAAAACAACAGCCTCTTGTGAACTGAACTGAAGCATCTTCGTCATCCAGCGGACTGCTGGACTGCATGGGTGTCGTGGAAGGTCTCCAAAACATCTCTTTGTCTGCATCCTTTCCACCACAACCAAGCGATGTGCCATTTTGTATACAAATCTGTCACTTGACACCCAGGCTAGGGCTGAGTAACCACATGGCTGACACACAGGGTTGATGTGATTGCTGTGCTCCTGGCTGGGGTGGCTGTTCTCCTTCTTCTCCCTCACAGTGTCCTCTTGTCCCTGAGGTTGTTTCTCATGTCTCTGGCTGTCCATGTTGATGCATGGTCTTCCCTGGGAAGGTTTCAGAGTGAGGCTACAGGGAAAGAATATCCTGCAAACACCTGGCTCTGCAGGGCTTGGGGGAAGAAATTTGAAGTTTCCTTCTGACCTTCATGAAAAATTAAGTCAGGCTTAGAGAAGGTGGGGAAGGTCCAGATCAGGCTGTAAATTTCTACTGGGACACAGCCTGCATGTTAGCTCAGCCCTGATATTGATCTCCTCACTGGTCATGTAGATAGAGTAACATTCAGAGACTATGGAAATTTAAAGCTGAAGAAGAGAGGTCACAACACACTGTCCAGCCACCTTCACACTCTCTAATGAGCCTCCCTGCCTTTCCCCAGACAGATCTGTTACTCATCTCTCTTCAGCTCCAGCATTGTGATCTGTGCCGCTCTACAATGCTTCATCAGAGCAATCTGAATTAGCATCTTGGCTTAACCCAGTACTTACTGCATGACCTTTGTCCAGCCCTTTGATCTCTACAAACCTCAGTTTACTCATGTGCAAAATGGAGATTATGAGAGTGAGTGCCCGGTCATACTGATAGAAGGCTTCCCTAAATTCCCAGTTGCGAAGTGTGCTAAGCATAGTGCTGACTATGTCGTCAACACTCAGCAAATGATGCTAGTCCTGTCTACTGCACCGTGTGCTCTATGGTGACTGTGGCTTTTCAGAGTCTGTATCTTCAAGGGGTGGGTTTTCTGCCTTTTTATTGGCTACTTGTGGGCAGATTCTGAAGCATCTAATCTTTAGCATCTTACTGAGGCCCATTCAATGAGGAATGGGCAGGCTGCAGGAGTGTGGGCAGAAGAGATGAAATAGCTGGTGTGTCTGCTGCCCCAAGCTCATGTTTTATCTTTGCTGTCCCTGAAGTACATGGCAAAACACAGATTACAGTTGAGAACTGTTTGCTATCTGCTGATGGTGCCTTTGAATTGGAATGAGAGCTATTTCCATCTGTAGGACCATTTCCATTTGCAGTGCACTTTCCCATGTGCCACTATTTAACCCTCAAGAGTTTCCAAAAGGAGAAAATGGCACCTATCTCTTGCCCTTTTAATACATGATAATAATTCTTACCATTTACTTCAGAAAGTTTATGTAAATGTCTTAGTTAATATTTGCAATAACTAGTGGAGTATGTTTCTACACACCTTGTTTATCAAACCTTTGAATATTGAAAAGTGAAGTCTTTTGACCAGAGTCACCCAGCAAATCAGTGGCAGAACCAAAATTGAACTTTAAGTTAGTCTCACTGTGAATCACATTGTCATGCCAGCAATGGCTACATTGTCTTTACAAAGATCAACTAAATTCCGTTGTCATTTCTTGTGTGGCACGTGCTCTGGAGTCAGAATGCCCGAGATCAAAATCTTCCTCCCACCCAACTTACACCCCTGCGGTTCATTTGGCTTGTCTTTAACATGGGATATTATCTGCCTCAAACTTTTTTTGAGATTAAATACAAAAATTTATGTAAAGGGTTTGGAAACAATGCCTTGCATATCATTAGAGCATCATCCATCTTAGGAACTGGCAATACCATTATTTTCATATCCCAGAAACCACCAGAACTGGACATAAAAAATGTGTAAGATCCCCTGCATCATGGGAGATATGTGTTCTAAAGGAGCCTTTGAAAATTAGGTTTCAGCATGTACATAGAGATCTTTTTAAATCTTCCTCCAGAAATTTTCCCCAAAATTAACCCCTTTTGACAGTGATGGTGTGAAGTCAGTTCTAGGAGGTCAGGGAAACGGCCCCATGTGTCCCCCACATGTTGCAGGACAGGCGCAGCTCAGCTTAGTCAGCAACCGCGTGGCCCACGTGCCTTATAACTTTCCTCTGATGGAGCTGGGTCACTGTTCCCTGGAGTTCCCCTGGGCAGGGAGCTTTCATAATTACAGTGGATCACATCTAATACTGCAGTTCAGCTCTAAAGTCTGAAGATGAGCCAAGAACAAAAATGTGGCCACACCACCACCTTGAAAATACCCTGTGAAAGTGCAACCTTGGGAAGTAACATATTCTTTCTTAATAAATAGGATAGTGTTTCCTGCAAACTTGTTAGAGACTGTCCCAACTTCTTTTGAGCACCAAATGAAATAGTGACTTCATAGTCTAAGCTGCTTGATATTATAAAAGCAACACACATTTAAAATCAGGCACTTACACCTGAAATTGAACACGGCCACAGCACCCAACAGTGAGGTCAATGTCAAGAGCATTGCTATACATCCAGTACATATCTGTGGACTAAATTGTTATCATCATCCAATCACAGTGGTGTTTATTATGTACAGGCTCTGTACTGGGTGCTAGGATACAAAGACATATAATCCACACTCTCTATCCAAGGTCACTCATGAATGAGCCAGACAAATCTCCAAGGTAACATGCTCAGGAACAGTGATAGAAGCAGGTGGGGTGATCAGAAAAGATGTAACAAAGGTGGTTACAGAGACTTAAGGAGGTTTTCAGGAGGAGGCTGAGAGCAGGGAGGCACATCAGGAGGGAAAGGTATATATTCCACTTTGATGTGGTTGGAGTATAGGTAACAAGGGAGTCTGGCAAGAGGTAATTACCATGCAGGAATTAGAAATGTGTTATGTAGTCAGTAAGGAGTCTTGGGACAGTTGAGAGGAGGAGCATGACATGAACACATTTGTGCAACCAGAGATTCATTGGCTCTTGTATGGGAGCGGGACCTCACAGGGAAGAGAGTCCCAGTAACTGCAAAATTAGAACCATAGCATGCTAGACAGCTTTTGTTACTGTAACAAATAATTGAGCTAATCCACTTATATAGAAAAAAGGTTTATTTTGGCTCACAGTTGGGGAGGTTTCAGTCCATCAGTGGTTGGTCCCATTGATTTGAACCCATGGTGAGGCTGTGGCAGAAATATGTGGCAGAGCAAAACCATTCATCTCATGACCAGGAAGCAAAGGAGAGAAACAGAGTCTAGAGTCTTACAATCCCCAGTCACCTAAAGACCTCCCAATAGCCCCCACTTCCTAAAGGTTCTCAAACCTCTCAGCAGCACCAAGTTTGGACCGTGTCTTTAACACATGGACCTTTGGGGGACACTTAGGATCCAGAATGAAACAGTGCCTAGAATGATATCCAATATGGTAGCCTCCAACCCCATGTGCTATTTAAATTTAAGTAGTTAAAATTCCATGAAGGTAAAAGTCTAGTTCCTCATTGGCACTAGTCACATGTCAAGTGCTTGGTAGCCACGTGACTAATTATCACAAACACAGAGCATGCTCATCACACAGAAAGTTCTACTGAACAGCACTGATCCACCAAAATGGCAAGGCTGTCTCCTCCTGGGGGTGCTGGGAGATGTTTCCAAGTAAGGTGCATATGGCAAGCTCCAGAATTACTGGGCAGAAGGCATTTGAGGAGTGAATCATTGCTGTTGGTAAACAATTGTGTGTCGTTTCAGGTAAGGTTTTTAGCCCTCAGAAGAAATGCCTGCCTGGATTCACTGCCTCTCACCTCATGAATGTGCAAGAACTGGCATTAGGAAATTATAGAAACCATATTATTTCAAAAATAAACTCTACTCCCCATCTATAGTCTGATCTATATCTGACACCTTCCAAAGTGCAAGGCTGCCAGGAAGATGTGATATATAAACATGCAAGCTGTTGGTGAGATAAAGTAATGACACCCGAACACACAGAGCCCCAAACTGTGAAGACGGTTCATGCTTGAGTTCCTGCATGAAGCCCTTTAACTGGGGCAAGTCCAACTGCACACCACCCTTCCAATAAATTATGTATAATAGCTGGTGTGCAAGCAGGATAGTTTTGCCAGGGCCATCTGAAAACGATTTGTTTTCATGAAAATGCTTAACTGGGCTTTAGTGAGTTCATTGAAGTGTGAGTGAAGAGGGCAATTAGGTATTCTGCCGTAAAAATAAAAACTTCGCATGGGGTGATGTGGAAAGGGACAAACCCAGGTAGGCGGACATTGCCTCTTTGGGAAGACATAAGGGGTATAACAAACATTCCTTAGGTGGGAGTCTATCACGTGAAACTGTGGGGACATTCTCCCTGAATCTCCTGCCTTTGCAAAGCCTGCTAAGTTCAGAAAAGGCTCTCCCTGCCGGGTGCAGTGGCGCACACCTGTAATCCCAGTGATTCAGGAGGCTGAGGCAGGAGGATCTTGAGTTCAAAGCCAGCCTCAGCAACAGCGAGATGCTAAGCAACTCAGTGAGACCCTGTCTCTAAATAAAATACAAAAATGAGCTGGGGATGTGGCTCAGTGGTTGAATGCCCATGAGTTCAATTCCCGGTACCCCTAAAAAAGGTGGGGGGCTTTCCCACCTCTGGAGGGAGGGGCACAGCATCTTTACTCAGTAATGATGTGGATTCCTTTGGGCTAAGTCTATCTCTAACTTCAATTTCCCAGTAGCAATGTAAGTTTATTTTCTTGACACTTTCATGGATGAGGGGACAGAGGTGACTAAGTTAAATCTTTCACTTCTATCTACCCAATTCTTACCAACTAGAAGGAAAAAATCAACTTAAAAATTGAGCACTTCCAAGGGTTCTTGTCCAAGCTATTATACCTACTCACCCAGGGTGTCTCCAACCCAGCACTATTAACATGTGACTGTCCTCCGTTGTGGGAAACTGTACCATGAATTGTAGGCATTTAAAGACTCCCTGACCTCTACCCACTAGATAGTGGTGACACCATCCTCCCCACCCCACCCCCCACTGTCACAAGCAAACACCTCCAGACACTGCCAAGTTTCCCCCAGGAGCAAAAGTGCCCCAGTTGAGAATGCCTGGTCTAGCAATAAAGGTTAGCAGCCTGCTATTGGAGGAAAGATCTATAAAAACATATAACATCAGGCCTGGGGTTGTAGCTTCATGGTAGAATACTTGCCTAGCTTGTGTGAGGCACTGGGTTCAATTCTCAGCATTGCATGTAAATAAATAAAATAAATAAAGGTCCATCAATAACTAAAAATTTTTTAAATATAATGTAAATATAAGAAATAAAATATATAGATATACACACAAATCTATATTTTCATTTTAAGATACTATTTTAATTGGGGGTCATTTTTCCTCCTACAGTTGTGATTGAAACTACTATCTTTGTTTTTTTAAAAACATTTTAACATGTAGGCAAGAAATTGAGCACCTCTGACTCAGGGTAGTTTTATATAAAGCCTCAATGATAGTTCAAGGGAGCTTGAAGCTTCTCTCCAATGCTGAATCCTAAAAGCTGCCATAGCACATGCTTGGTGGTCAATAGGTAGAGTGTACCTGTCCGCATCTCCTCCTCACTCTCTAATACCCACAATAATTTTATATATAGATCAGATGTGTCCCAACATAAATGGTTTTTCTGGGCCCCCATGTTTGATTTCTTATTATTTCTCATTATTTAACT
Source organism: Glaucomys volans (assembly GCA_020662805.1). NCBI lineage: Eukaryota > Metazoa > Chordata > Mammalia > Rodentia > Sciuridae > Glaucomys > Glaucomys volans. The sequence goes on along the minus strand of JAJEJO010000152.1, from coordinate 622,085 downwards.
GGAAGGGAATCAGCTTTAAGAACATGCAGATTTTATTCTGGAGGCCAAAAGCCTGGAACTGTTTTTAGTTCTTTTACTAAATAACTGTGTGGTCATCTCCCCTTTGGGATGGGTGATCCATTTTAGGCAGGATCATACTGGTTCTAAGTGAAAGGTACCAATTCAAGCAGGCTTTACATAAGATCGAAAGAGGATAGGATGGAGAATAAATTAGTTCATATATTAAAACGTTCGGGGCAGAGATGCTCCAGTCTTGGCTGAATGCCATCAGGAGCATCCCCCTTTATCTCTTACTTCTGCACAGCTCCTTGCTGACTCCATTCTCGGGCAGGTTCTCCCCTTGACTAGCAAGATGGCTACAGCTGGTTAGCTTCACCATCTCCCAGATGAGAAAGGGAACTCTGGCACAATGCACCTACCATAGGTGCTTGTGAGCCAACTGGGACCTATAAGCTTCAACTCTCTTCAGCTCCATCCAGTCCCTTGCACCTAGTTTATGTCAAGCCAGTTCTATAGGCTTTATGGGTAATATCTCCTCTCTTCACATATCATCAGAGAGGTGAATGAAGTTGCTGCAACTCACAAGTAAGAGCAGAAGACAGAGCTCACTTTTCCTGGCTCTAAAGTGTGTTCCACATGGAGTCACACCACATGGATTTCAACCCCATCTCTTCCTTGGGCTTTGAAGAACAGACAAAACTGGATAGATCCAGAATCCAGGAATGGATTATACAATACAAAGACAGAAATAAGGCAAGCACAAAGGTAGAAATAAATATTTGCAAAAGCTGATTGGATGATGACATCCACCATAGCCTAGGATTTGACTCAAGGTAAAGTAGGGAATGAGAATAGGTTGGTTGGCATGATGGAACCAACTAACAAATGAGTGGAGGGCAAGGCTGCTTGAACTTCAGGTCTAGGAAGAGCCCTTTGTAGTTTGTGGTAATAGGAATCCTGCCCCTTGGGTGTGCTCCTAACATCCTGGAGTCTCCAGTACTCATTGAGCAACTGGCAGTGTTGTGATCATTGTGGATAGCCATCAATAAAATACCAGGCTGGTGTTCAACAAGGAAAGCAGGCTGAGCAGCTGTGCTGTGGCTTCATCCACCTTCCTAGCAGCAGAGAACAGGACCACAGGAGGCAGGGTGTCTGGCTAGAGTTGCTGTGAATTGTGTCTCGTGCCTCCGCAGTGGTGGCCACAGGCTCCATGCTTTTGCCCCAACAAAGCCTGCTATACCTCCATGGAGAGCCCTGGCACACAGCCCTCCCCAGGTTCCAAGCGCAGAATGAGGCAGAATTAAACAATCTGACACACTTTCCTGAATAGTATGTCTATGAAACTTGATGGCCAGTAGAGCCACATCCAAAACCAAAAGGGAACAAAAATCCCACTGAATGCAACCAAGAGGAGGACCATATCTCTAGGATCAGGAGTATTTCTACTTACATAAAAATACTGCAAACATTTCTCACTCTCTAACTCTTTCAAAATGGGATTGTACTGTACAATTTATTTTACAAAGTTTTTCACGGCACTAGGGATTGAACCCAGGGCCTTCCACAGGGTAGGTAAGTGTTCTTTCACTGGGCTGCATGCTCAGCCCTTTATAGGAGGTGAAATAAGCCCAACTCAGAAGGTCAAGGGTCATATGTTTTCTCTCATACATGGACACTAGAGAAAATGAATAGAAAGGTTGCAGGGATGTCATGAAAATCAGAACCTTCAGTAGACTAGAGAAAGGACCAGGGGAAGTAGGAGGGAAGAAAAGGTAAATGCTGGGAAATGGTATTGGGCAAATTTTATTGTCATGTTGTGTGCATGTGTGAAGACTAACGACAGATTCCTCATGTCCAACTATGATGCAACAATAGAATACATGCAAAAAAATAGAGGTTTCACAAAACTCAAACATTTGGGGGGAAATGGATACTTCAGTCAAACATCCAAATTAAGGGCAGAATTGGGAATTATCATGAGCATGTTTAGGCCTCCAGTCACGTATTTGCCTATCTTAATACAGCCCTGGTTCAAGACTCAACTTTAACACGAAGCTGTCTTTTTTATTAAGTTCTTGAGCTTAAGGTGACACAGAGAATTTCAGTTTTTGACTCTCAAGAATGTCCTTGTCTCCTACAAATCACTTGTTCTGTGTAGATGTTCACCCTGCTGTTCCCAAAGGGAGCCTTGTTTCTGCCTCGGGTTAATTACCCCCTCTGGGAGGGGCTTTGTGGTGCATTCCCCAAAAGGACCCATGAGTTTGGAATTCACATCTGGTTCATTTTTTAGCAACCACTCTTGTCTAATGTGGAAAGTTGACACTGAGCCATCCAGGGCTTGGGCTTTGAAGTCACACCACATGGATTTCAACCCCAGCTCTGCTGCTTGCTAACAGGACAATGTAGCAAAGTCATCAGAGTCCCATCTTCTTTACCTTTAAATTTGGAGGAAGAATAGTACACACTTAAAGAAGTGTGACTATTAAATTTGTAAAGTATGTGTTCAGTTCTTAGTGGAAGGCAAGATGGCGCTCTGTTCATAACTGGTAACAAGGTGGCTGACTTACTAAACTTTGGATGCAGTATTTCTGATTCTCAGTTTTCTTCTGTTTTGTTTTGTTTTACTGTCTCCTGAGCATTTCTCTCTGCTCCGCCAAATATCCTGACACCCCATCACTACATAAATCAATTTTGTATTGCCTACGCAGAATACTTTGGTATCTGCTTACCATTGATCGTTTCAATGAGAAAGAACCAATTGTTTTGAGTGAATTCGGGGAGTTGATTTCCAACAAGCTCTCTGACATAAATTAATGAATATATTAAAAGTAGCTGGCCAGAGAGGCAATTTCACTGTTGGTATTACCTGATTTGGGGAAGGCAAAGGGACTAGCCCTTTAGTCCTGTTGAATGAGCTCCAAATTCAAATACAAGTAAGGAGTTCATGGCATCTAATGGAAAGAATCGGGGGTTGGAACAACACCACTTCAACCACAGATGGTTAATGATGAAGTTTTCAGGAATAACTAAAATGTATTAAGAGTGGGGGCCAGAGGGTGGGCAGCAGATAAGCTCTATGCATTCGCTACCTCTCCCTGACTATGTCTATGAGTTTTCTAACTGAGGATGTTACTGTTCCCATTGAATCCAGGGCATCCTCAGAATCCTTCTCAACACAGCATTCCCAACCGTCTATCAGAATTAGCATGGAATGCCTTGTCTGGCTCTAGGTCCTTTGATCAGAAAATTTTTATGAGTTGGAACTACCATAAAATCTCATTCATTGGGAAACAAAGCATTTAGCACAATTGGAACTAAAATCCCCATGTTTCCGATCATGGGAAATCCAGGCACACAGATAATTAGTTAGACCTTGATTTACATGGGGTTCTTAGAAACATGTGTGCACAAGACCAGATGATTTGATGAATGACATATCGCTGCCTTTGCATGTTTCCTGTTCTTAGTTACCTGGACATTTGCTGGGGACTCTACTGATTTAAAATGGAACTTCCAAAATTGGTGATTAGGGGTTCTGGCAGTACATAAAGAGGGAACCAGGTAGGTTCTTGCCAGTGGCCTGGTTACCTGCCATCCCACATTGTCTTTCTGTAAGAAGTTGTGGTCCATACAGAGAGCCTGTGTAAGTTTCAGCTTTCTCCCCTGTACTTGGGAACCTGTTGTGTCTGCACAGATTGTCTCAGTCAGTTGGAGTAGTTGAGGTGGGGGGGATGTAGTTCATCCACACAAAATTAGTAAATAGAGTACAGCATCCCCCTGGGTTGGAGGCAGATCTAGGGTCTGAGAATTTCCCATCAGGGTAGATCCCAGCAGGCAGCACTGAAGGAGCCACCAAGGCCCGGAATTAAAGGGGGAAGGGAAATAATAGGACTCCGACAGTTCCAGGCTACGTGTTCTCAATCCAGGGAAGTAACCTCAGCTCTCATTGTGTCGTGACAGTTCTTCGTTTGTCTGTATTTGTATAAATTAAAAAGCGTTTCTGTCTTGTACTATATGAAATGAATTCGTGCTGAGCAAAATTTCAAAAAGTTCATGTAAAGAATGATTTCACAGCAACTATCATATCAAGCTCCTGGAAAATTGCACTTGAACTTCAGTTCCACCTCAGTCCCTCAAAGGAATTTAAAAATTGGCTTCCAGCCATCCTTGTTCTTCGACATGCAGTTTCAGATATGCCTCAATAGCACAAACTTTAAAGCCTATTGATTGTGACTTAAAATCTGCTCCCACCAGAGCCTCGCTGCTAAGTGGACGTCAATGTTGGCTTCACAGTGCCTGGTCAGGACCCCAGCACATGCAGAAGTCAGGAGGAAGGCGGAGGCTGATGAAGGAGCCACTTTGAACTCCCTAATGAAATTGCTAGAAAAACCTCGAACCCTGTCAGATGATCAGTGCTATAAATGATTATTCAAAGAAATGTTTTTTACTTAAAATCTCAAGAATGCCTTGGGATTGGGAGGTGGGAAACAGAAAACCTGATCTCTCATAAATCTCTCTCCTTTTATGTCACTTTCTTCCTTTTCTGTTACCATGCTGTTTAGACAAGCACTGTGTGGAGTAATGGTGGGTGAATTTTGGAAAAAACAAGCCCAAATTTGACTCCTGTCCCTGTCACTCAACTAGCTATTCACTTTAATCTCTCCGTGCCTCAGTTTCCTCATCTACAAAATGGGAATATGCTATTGTCTCATTATATGGGAATATATACTAACTCTAACTTCATGGGATTATTTTAAGGATTAAGTGAGATAGTAAATGCAAAGAAACTAGAATATTGAGTGGCACATCGTTATTGCACAATACACATTTACAATTGAAATAATAATGATGATCGTTGTTGTTAGAAGATCTATGGTAGAAGGTGTTGACTAAATCTTAGCACTGACTCTGATTCAGCTCCAGATGATTCTGATGAAACTCCAATGTGTTTGGTCTACCTTTGCCAGAGCCCCTGGCAAGAGTGTCATGCTTTGTTTTGCTCTCAAACAGCTATGAATGAATTGAATTTTTCAAATCAAACTCCATTTCTCCATTGATCTGCTTCAGGGGTGATTCATCTTCACTTTGTTGTGTTGCTGGGCAGGAATGACTCGCTTTGGAACTTTAAGGGAAGCTTACCTTCCATCTCAGAAAGGGTAACAGGCTAGTGGTTCCATATCTCTGTACCACTGTCCATTCTGTGTTGTTACCAGAAGTTCCCTTCTTCTTCTTCTTCAGGGGTTTGGCCAGGCATCGCTGTTCTTAGGAAGTCTTTGTACTCTTTCCACCTCGCAAGACTAGAACACATATCCTTTTTCTCTGTCCCCACAACACCACATCATAACTTGCCACCATCCTATTCTTTATCATCTGGTGCTGAAATGACAGATTTGCCAATCTGTCCCCCTACAGGACTGTGAGCTCTTTGAGGACAGGGTTGATGCTTTGCTTATTTTCAAATCCTCAGTATCTAGCATAGGGCACATATATTTTTTGAACCAAAATCATGCACCACTAGCATTTGATGCAGTGAATAATCAGGAAATTTACAGTTATAAAAGCAATAACCAACACTGAGGGTTGGATGTGCCTGTACATAAGTTGTCCCTCCAAAAGCGGGAAGCACTCCAGGCTCAGGCACCTCTGCCTGAGTTGAGACAGGAACCTGATATTCCAGTTCACTTTCCTAACATCCTGCCCTTGCCTGCACATCCCCAGCCTTAGGGCATATCTCATGGGCTGCTGTTCTTGGCTCATTTTCCTGAGCTTCCCAAATGAACAAACCAGCAGGCAAGCGATTGCAAAGACCCCAAGATGTAAGAGTGAAGTAGGTGAACACATGCATGCCGATTATCCTCGCTCAGCAATTTGGCTGCCAGGAGCTCCCTGCCATGTGGAGAGAGGTTGCAGGAGCTTCCATGTGGGAGGAAAACTTCTCAACCCAAGGGCAGCTCTAAGTCACTGCCCACTTTCTGTCAGACCTGGCTGCTCCTCCTCATGGTGTGGGGTGGCTTTGCTTTTCTTCGCAGGCAATCCCTCACCATGTCCAAAAAGCATGCATGGTGCAGAGTGGGGCACTGGCCACCTGTTTGGAATGTAAATACGGCACCTTTTCCACCTCTCCTCCACTGCTATCCCAAACTCATGGATTTGGTTTCAGTCTATTCATTTTTGAGCTGAGACATTCAGCAGGTGATCCTCTTTAGGAAGATGTTGGGGCGGCAGGGCCGAATGACATGGAAATCACTGCAGGTAGTAGTGAGGGCTACCAAGAAATTGAAACAGGCTAAGGGATCAGAGCAGGCAGGTTGGCAACTCTCAAGAAAACACCTGTGGAAGGTTGAATGAAGAGCAGACACAGGCTTGTGGATAATGTTAGCTAGGTGGTGGGGGCAGCTGTGTGTTCCGCATAGATGGGACAGGGAGTGTAAAGACATTAAAGGTGGGATGGCTTGGCATGTTCAAGCAACAGAAATAAAGATGGCCCCATTGGCTGGAGAATATGGGGCTAGGTGAAGAGTGATTAGCTCCTATTTGAGGCAAGGTGGAAGAAACAGCTATGATCCAGAGTAGGCAAAGTGTGTAGGTCATCAAAGATGTCAGATTTGTTCTATGGTCGATGGAAGCCACTGGAGGGTGCTAGGCCAGGGAGCAATGCCATGGGACTCATGTCTAGCAAATGCCATTCCAGCCTCTGTGAAGAAGAAGTGGGGACAGGGAAAAGTAGATGGGTTATAGCCTTTTTCTTAAATATGCAACTACCTGTGGTATGAATATGGACTATTGGAGAAACATCAAAACACTCTTTAATAAAACACATCTGGAGCATTTCACTTAAAAAAATATTTGTATCGTGAGCTGGTTTCAATGTGACTTTCTTGGGATGCTCTCATGACACTCATTGCTGACCTTTGACCCCTCTGTCCTCTCTCCCAGGTCGTCCCATCCCACCTACATCCTCGTCTAGCCTCCTCCCATCTGCTCAGCTGCCTAGCTCCCATAATCCTCCACCAGTTAGCTGCCAGATGCCATTGCTAGACAGCAACACCTCCCATCAGATCATGGACACCAACCCCGATGAGGAGTTCTCCCCCAATTCATACCTGCTCAGAGCATGCTCAGGGCCCCAGCAAGCCTCCGGCAGTGGTAAGGAAACTGTGTGGTGTCTGGATGTGTGCTGTTTCGTGCGTGACGTTCTTGATCCTCCAGCAAAATGACAACTATGAAACAAGGGCTGAGGAGAAGGTGGGGTGGGGATCATCAAGGTGAAATGCATTTGTCATTTTGTGGCGTGACAGTTCCAGGATGTATCTGTTGAAGGTTGCAGTTACCAAAGAGGTTTTCCTTATCCTGAAAGGCTTCAGGCCTCCTTCACTAGCAGGAATTTGCCCGTGGCTCCATGTGAGAGCATGCTTGTCTCAAAGGTGAAGTGCAGGGGGACACTGGGATATTGAATTCTGTATTACTGTGATTCTGGTCATGGCTGGATGACCCTGGATGCCCTCACACACCCAGTTTGTGTGCATCTCAGATCCCTTGTTTTTTGATAGCTGACTTCTGACTTCTTCCTCCTTGCTTGTTTTAGATTATTTTGCGATTAAAATGTGTTCCCTTGACATGAATACTGAATGTCTTGCCAAGTCCAAAGTGTTTGGGGTGTGACCTCTCCTATGACCCTGTGCTTGTGCCACTTCACTTGAATTTAACAAGCTGGTCCTGTGGTGCTATGGTAAATACTGGCTCTAAGTCCATAGTTCTCATTTGGGGTTTCATAGTCACAGAACAGAGGGAGTGGACACAAGGTTCTGCCCCACTTTGAGGATTTTGTGACTCCCATTTCAACTCACCATCACGAAATCTGAGGTGGAGTTGTCCTGAGACCAGCAATAGCCAGACTTTATTTGTTTCTCCTTTTGGTGCAATGTTCACATAAGTATGTGAATGGAGGAGTAGGCAGTTTCTAGAGTTGGCGCTTCTATAGCCCAAGGAGAGATGGTGGCAGAGTGTGTTGCTCTTGGAGTTGTCTTCTAAATTAACCTCTCAGGACATTCACCAACATAGCCCATCAAAAGGAATAGAGAGCTTTCCATGCCAACAATGGCACTCCATGAGACTGTGTTTGGACTCCATACATGAGTGTACACCACCACTGGCTTCAACCTCTCCAATTAGGAAGGACCTCCTAAGTACATTTCAGATGATTCACTTTGTGGATGGAATGATGGACTGCTACTTAGGATGGCCCATGCCCTTCTTCAAAGCCAGGCCTGATATATTTAGTAAACTCATATTCTTTTTCAAAAAAAAAATTACCTAATCAAATCTCTCATCAAATGAGCAATCCATTGTTGATATTATGAAGGCCTTTAATCTACCATAAATCTTTATTAGAACTCATCAGAGCTTCTAGTTTGAGAGAAATGTGATTATGGCACTCTTAAAATGACATTACATCATTGGGGTGATTGGTTTATCATTTGGAGAAGAGACATCAATCATAACTAGCATAACCACACAGTAAATGAATTCAACCTTTCTACCGCGGAACAATGACACTGTAATTGCTCAAAATCAGGCTTAAAATGAAATCGGAAAATGCTCTTTCTTCAAATATGATGTTAACTTAATGGAATATATTATGAAAAATCATGTTTGAGGAAATTCTATATAATTAAAAATATGTGGAAATATATTCCCTTTTTTCTTTCTTTGGAACCTGATTTTAGCTACATAGTCCTTTTTTGCTGCAGAGATTGTGTTGCATTTAATTGAACTACCCTCGCTTATGTTTTGCTGCTTTTTATTTCATACTATGTAATCGTGATGAATATTGTATTATGAAGGACAAGAGGCTTTTGAAATGAGGTGCACCTGCTGATAGCTTTTTAAAAACAGACAATTATTAAGGAGAAAATGAGCTTTTAAAAACTACATCCTTTTATGCATATATGGATACCCAAGCAAAGATGATTTCCATAAGGGAGGTCAGTTCATATCTCCGGGCCATCTAGAATGTTTTCTTAGTGATAACACAGTGAGTGATTTCTTTTCTTTTGGACAGGATAGAAGATTGTCAGTTGTTGATTGGGTATTTTTGTTGGCTTTATGCCTAATCAAGACCTCATTTTGGTGGACACAACAGATTTGTGTGTGTAGAGTCAAATTTATCCATTTTTCATCACTCATGCCAATTTGTTCAGTTCACTTAAGATGATAGTGATTTTAGCTTCAGTAAGAGGAGAAAATACCACGGAAAAATGTGAGGGTCCATTTTCATCCCAAACATGACCTTGCTGATATTTCTTCAACCGAGGGGCAAAGACCCAATTAGACAATACCATTGTTTTCCAAGAGAACTTACATGAGAAATGCATTAAAACTCTGACCAACAGACAGTCACTCAAAATTCTTGACTCTGGCTTAGCTAAAATGAGAGCAAATCGAATTGGAGTGTGTGTGTGTGTGTGTGTGTGTGTGTGTTCTTGTGGAATGGATTAGGGGTCCAGGGCAAATTGGGGATTCTATCAAGATTGGAATGCAGTTGCCATGAATTTAAATTTGACATAAAGGATTGAAAATAGAGTTTGACATAGAAGATGCAGAGTGCAGAGCTGCGCCTGAGTGTTTTGAATTGAGTTTGATGAAAGGGGCTGAATTTTTCAAGAGATGTCAAAGCATCAACAAAGCACCTATGTGTTTGGGTGTGTTCCATTTAGCTGGTTAATTACACAGAATATTTTTAAGTTGATTCCTTGGCAATGACCTTGTCTTCTGAAGATCAGGTAGCAGTTGGTCTTTGTCCTTTTCCTAGGTGAAATAAAACATCTTCTAGCACATTCTGCTCATCCATGACAGTCAAACCTATTTCCTGCTCTCCTCTTATTGTTATTATTTGACATTGGTGAAGCCCATTATTAAGAGAGTCACTGCACATGTTTCCTGCCCAAGGAGATGCTGTTCTGGAGACAAACTGGACCTAAAATACAGGAACTGAAAAGCTTTTGTCCAACATGAAAGCAACAACAAAGTGGCACCTTTACGGCCTGACCATCATTTTCTACGACGGTAGCGCCTTCTTTAGTGGACAGTACTAAAACCTGGCCACCTCTGCAGTCAAATTGTGCTAACCCTCAATATACACCGATCAAGCAGATACCCAGGGACAGGTATCGAGGTGCTTGCAAAAAATGGTCTTTTCCTCCCCCTCAAGCACTTGCTCCCAGGTAGCTGAGCTCCAGCAGGAGGCCCATCTGCCTCACCTGCATTCTGACCTTCTGCCAGAGTAGTCTAGCTCTGAAGATGTTTCTTGTATACAGAAGCATAATTTCAAATCCTATGAAATAAGTCATCTGGGAAAAAATCTGGATCCCAGCAGCAGTGTAATGGAGGTTCCTGCAGATGGAAGAATGAGACTGCCTTTCAAATCAGAATAGAGTTTGTACTCTGCTATCAGCATGCAGGCGTAACGTATACCAGCAGCCACATTATAATCTGAAAGCATTAGCTTCCCTTTCCTCCATAGAAGGGTGAGTTTTCCTTTTCTATAAAGTCTAAATTCACTAGCAATATCAACTATACATAAGAGACATAAGCAGGATGCCTCTGCTAAGTCCCTTCCTGCAGATCCTCCGTGGCAAAGGAGATGTCCCCGTCAGAGTCTTAGTTTGTCACTGAGCATGTAAAAGCTGTCCCTATGCTTTTAAAAAAAGCAATGCCTTGGTTAATTTGAAATAAAAATGGTGCAAGAAAATCAGCATGCTTCAGACTGCCTAGGGTAGTCCAGGAATTCAGTTGCCTAAATTAAGATTGTCTTATTTATCTGACATTAGAAAGCCGAGTTTTAGTCATTTTTTCATTCATTCATTTTCTCATACCTCTCTGCATAATTTGTGACAGCTTAAAACAATTTTTTAAAAAACAAAACTCTAAAACTATAATTAGATGACACAAGAAGGGTAAAGGAAAAATCTTGGTGGAAAAGGATACATACACACTCATCCACATAAATTCCTGTTCCATTATTTAAGATAGATAGAAAACTTGATTCTAAGCTCCCTAGCAACCAAAGGAAAAAAAGGATGCAGACAATCAACAAGATGCATAAGACTCAAAGATAAAAACTGATCAACTGCTTCAAGGAAATTTTGGGAAATTTCACAGTGATGCCAGGAAGAAATTTCTCATTAAGGAGGTCATGTGTAGATTCCAGATGACTGCGTTAGAAACAACACACACACAACTTCCTGTCAGAATTTCTTACAACCTCCCCCAAAGTATTCCATAAGACAGAGAGTACGATCAGTTTAAGAACAGTTTGACCTCATGTACATATATGACTGCATGACCGATGTGAGCCTACAGTATGTATAATCAGAAAAATGAGAGATAATACTCCATTTATGTATGATCTATCGAAATATATAAATGCATTCTACTGTCATGTACAACTAAATAGAACAAATTAAAAAATTTACTAAAAAAGTTTTGCGAATGGTCAAAAATTGCACTCCAAAGACAAAATTGGACTTGATCCATAGATAAACCTTAATTCACCGAAGGACCCTGAGAACTGCATGTTCTAGAGGTAATATATGGTAAATATCATTACTCATACTACATTTTAGGGGAGTTAGAAGACTGAGACCATCATCACTGTCCAGAAACTCAAGAGCTGATGGCCTCCACTACACATTTGTCTTGACAGCCCTGTAGTGGTTAGGAGTGAGGGGCCTGCGTGAAGGTGAAGGTACTCCCCCTGGACGACCTCCTTCATAGGGCCTCTCCCATCATCCCCTGGGCCGGACTTGGAATGAGAAAGGAGGCAGCCCACGGAGGACGTTTTCCTAAGTTCATGAAAATTTTAACTGTGGTTTTCTTAGATTTGAGAAGGAAATTCTCTACATGTTATAAATAGTCTTGGTTTTCTAAGTAGACATACCCATTTGCAATTTAATTTAATTTAGGATTTCCTGAAAAGTTTATAGCAAATATCATGCATATTAAGGATTTCCTTCTCACTTTTCCATCCAGAAGCGGGGGGCGGGGGTTGGTCCCCTGCTCCTCATGTTCTTCACTTCAGCTTCTTAGTCTCCTCTTTATACACTATTCTCTGTCCTCTCAGCTTCTCTCCATTCTTCAGCAACTGCCCGCCCCCCTGCATTTTCCCTGATGGCAGATACATTGTAGATGCTCTAAAAGCATTTCATGAATGAATGAATGAATGAATGGACTAACAAACGAACACACATCTTTGGTAATCATCTTCCTTTTATTAATTTACCAGTTTGCACCACGTATGATGTGGAAAAATGGAAAAATGGAGAATTCCAGGGAAAGAGGACAGGATCCAATGCCCCAAATGAGGGGAATATGTTTACTTTACTAGATATATTGGACATACCTGTTTTTACCTGCTTTCAGGTACTTAGTAGTTCATCTTTAAATGACAAATTTTGTTACATTTTCAATACATGTCATGACAAGTAATGGCAGAGCCGATACCAAGAACCACGGGAAGCCAAGTGGAGCTCAGGTTGTGGAGGTTAGACCTGGAGGGCTGGAGTTGTCTGGGAGAGAGCACAGTTTTTACATTACAGACAGGAAAACAAGTTCCAATACCATTTGCTTCCACAACTTGGACACATGAGTCTCTGGGTTCCAGGTTCTTTGCCAGGTCCTTTGGTTGGCTGGGCCAGAGGTTCAGAGCTACCTGTAACTTCTTCCTGCTGCCCAAGTGACAGTTTGGCCAATTTGGCCCAGGCTTCCTCTCCTCTGGAGGGGTTCTGAGCCCACTAGTCAGTGTGGGCCCAGTCCCGAGTGCTGATTCCAATCTGTGGAGGCCATAGAGGCACCCCTCACTCTAGACCCAATGCAGAGCCGCTCAGATCTTTGATCTGGGCTCAGGAACCTTCTCCATCCATGGAAGGTAATTATGCTTAGCACATATATACTTTTCCCTATTTGCTTTTAATTAATCCCCATTGTAACTTATTGCAGCCACTGTCATCATCATGGCCATTGTACAGATAAGACAACTGGGGCACCAAGAGATGAGGCAACTAGCCAAGGTCACAAAGCTGGAAAACCAAGGACCCAGGTGTCAATCCCTAATTGCAGAGGTGTTCTAATTGCAGAGATTTTTCTCCCCTCCCCTGTTAATGTTACCTCCAAATATGCAGGTAGCTTATTGAGCTTTAGATTAGACAAAGCATAAAATTAAAGGCCATGGGGTATAATTTTTGAATGCTGAAAAGAAATTAAATACACATCACAAAATACCCTCTACCTCCCCTTTTTGGCAAGCACGCATATCTCTAGACTCTTCCCCCAGAGATTCTGATTCGGTAAATTCTAGAAGGGACTAAAGAATCCTGTTTTCACTCCTCCCTTCAGGTGAGTCTTATCATTTGGCAAGTTTAGGAAGCATTAATGTGATGGGAAAATTCTAAGGTGGCAGCTGGGGACCACTAGTGTGTTTTACTCCCTCCCTGATTCAGAGCACATTTTAACAAGTCATTCAGTCCTCCTGGGCCTCAGTTTCCCTACCTGTTAAGGCTGGTCATTGGCCTGGAAGATCTCTAAGCTTCTTCCTTGTTCTGGTGTTCTGTGGTTATAAGTTTCTTGCATCCAGGCTCCCTCAGAGTTGGAGGGTATGTATTTTTACCACTGTTAAAACAAAACCCTAGCAGGGTGCCATGGCCCACGCCTATAATCCCAGCAGCTTGGGAGGCTGAGGCAGGAGGATTGAGAGTTCAAAGCCAGCCTCAACAAAAGCAAGGCACTAAGCAATTCAGTGAGACCCTGTCTCTAAATAAAATACAGAATTGGGCTGGGGATGTGGCTCGTGCCCCAGTGGTCAAGTGCCCCTGAGTTCAATTCCTGGTATAAAAAACAAATAAACAAAAACAAAAACAGAGCCCTACACAGACTCATGAGGCAGATCCTTGCCACTCACTTCTAAATGATGACAAGAGTGGTTTGGGGTCCTGTGACGTTGGGTTGAAGTTGTTGATGGCAACCCCAGCAAGGGAGAAAGCAGAGCTGTGCCAACATGGATCTGGGCTCCTACAGCCCCCACCCCACTTCAGCACAAGGTCTCCCACCTCAAGAACTGGGACACTTCTCAGGATTTGTTGGACGCTGCTAGCTTGCCCAGTGATGGAGCAAGTAGAGCAAGCCTTTTCTTTCACCTGTGCCTTCTTGCAACACACACACACACACACACACACACCCCTACACCCACATACGTGTGTAGCATGTCGGTCCAGCAGTTTCCAGTGCAGCTGCCCAGGGTGGGGACCACTCTGTCACCACTGTGCAAATGAGCACACAGTCAAGATGGACAGGTAATTCCTTTGGAGATGTGCAGCCTGAAAGTGACAGACGGCAGAGAAATGCTCCCCCTCAGCAAATAATCTTGGTATTGACAAAAATCCCAGGGTCGATAGGCATTGTGTACATTCTGCCTCTCCATCTCTGTCCCTGGCTTCTTGGTACATACAAAAAGATGTCCTAGGTGAACAGGGACTGGGAGCTACACATGACATCTTAACAGTTTCCTGCCCTAAAAAGTTTTTACCCAGAACTTCTGCTTCTCCTGAATTCCCTTTAAAATTCCACCTGTGTTCTAACTAGCTTATTGTATACAATTCAGTGGACATTTGAAAACATGGCCCAGTCTTGTTCAAAGTGTCTCAGTTAAATCACAGGATATATTATTTTACCAATGGAAAGTTTCATCACAAATTGTAATCTCCATCCAAGGTAAATCTCTTGGACTTACCCTAAAGGAATAATTGAGAATAACTATATTCTTAGAAGCATGGATGCTAAAGTCTATATTACTTGAATCAAAATCATGGCTCAGATACTTTGCAACACTATAATCCTTAACAATTTACTTTTTCTGTGTCTCATATTTTTATCTGTAAAGTATTTATGTCTGTAACTCCTAAAGTTGTTATAAATATTAAGGTATTTGGATGCATCAAAATATCTTGTAAAGATATTTAAACAACTGGAGCCAAGGTATGGCTTGATATTATTGACCACCTTGTGATTTTAAAATTGTCATAATTATTTTTTACAATTTTTTTCTGATAAATTGACATATAATAATTGTGCATGTTTTATGGAGTATAATTTTACGGTGTGATAATTTATTGCATGTATACACTGTGTGATATCTTTTAATTATGGTGAAATATAACTCACATGAAATTTGCCATTTTTTCCATTTTTATGAGTTCTTAGGCACTCAGTACCTTCATATTGTTGTGTGTCCCTCTCCACCACCCATCTCCAGAACGATTTTGTCTTCCCAACAGGAACTCAGTATGCATGAACTGGAGCTCCTTCAGAGCTCCCTCCCCCTCACTCCTGGCCACCATCATTTCATTTCTGTCTCTGTGAATTCAGCCATCCTGGGCAGCTCATGTAAGTGGAGACATGCAATGCCTGTCTTTTGTGACTGGCTTATTTCACACAGTGTACCGTCTTCCAGTTCCATCTTTGTTGTAACATGGCCCAGCGTCCCCTTCCTTGGAGGCTGGTTATAGTCTGAGGTATGGACTTTGTGTATCCACTGGTCCATCAATGGACACTCGGGTTGTTCCCCTTTCCAGCCCTTATAAATAATGCTGCTACGAACGTTGCTATACTAGTATCTGTTTGACTGTCTCCCTTGGGTTTTTCTGGACATGTACCTAGTAGTGGAATCACTGAATCATACAGTAATTCTACATTTAACTTTCTAAGGAATTGCCACACCATTTCCTATGTTGGCTGCACCATTTCACATTTTTCAGTTGTTGACTATTTTCTGGGGAGGGAGATCTGCTTAAGACATTGGTCCAATTTTTAATTAGCTTGCTTATTTTTTGTGGTTCCTCTTGAGTTACAGGAGTTCTTTTCATCATCTGGGTGTCAATTGCTCATCAGATAGGTGATCTGTAAGAATCCTGTCCTGTTCCATGGGTGGCCTTTTCATTCTGTTGATGGTGTCCTTGGGCACACAGAGTGTCTAACTTAGGTGTAGACCAACTTCTCTATTTTTTTTTTCTTTCACTATGATTTGAGTGTCATAAGCAAATCCCTCAAGGGTTTAGTCTATGGGAGCTGTTGTTCCACCTATTTTTACAGATGGTAACTCATTTCATCCTCACCACAGGAAAGACAAAAGCTGCCCTTGTTTTTGGGAACCAGTCTGACACTGACAGGCTTTTATGTTGTGAGGAGCTGGGGTGCCACTCAGAGCTAGATCATGGTGTTCTCCTGGGGAACACAAACCATGTGACAGAGCACCAACTTTCCACAAGGCCACTCTGACTGTGATGAGAGGAGATAAGCTAAAAACAAGAACACTTCGTGATTTTGCTTAAATATAAGCAAAAGCAAGGTCCTTGTCCATATTAGTCCATTTGTTGTTCTTATAAATAAATATTTGGGGCTGGCCACTTGTACAGAGACGAGGCTTATTCTGGTCATAGTTTTGGAGACTGAAATCTGAAGAGCAGGGCAAGGGTTCTGGCAGAGTCCCCTGGGCTGCATCACCTCATGGTGGATGACGCCATGGTAGCAGGACTTGGGATAGGAAGAGAGCAGGTGGAAAGATAGGAAGCAGCACATGGGGGAGAGGCATCCTGGGACCCCCCCCCCCACACTGAGCCCCCAGTTCCCAACACATGACCCCTTAGGGGATGCTCTGGAACCATTTCCAAACCACAAAAATACAAAGCAACCCTTCACCTGATCTAACATGAGTGCATGAGTGACTATTTTTTTTTTTTTTTTTTTTTTAACCAAGCATACTTTTCTTAGTCTTTTCTAAGTGTATTGAGATATTAGATCAGGGAGTCACCTCCACTCTCTGACAGCCCCAGATGCAAGAGTGAGCATGTTTCTTTGAGAAGATCACCTAATACAAGCCCTTTTTTTACACTCTGTCCTTAAACACCCTATGACTCCCATTGTGTACCCTCTCCCTCATTGAAATGTTAACAAACTTAATTTGGCCACAGCTGCTCCTCATCCAAGGTATTTTGCTGAAGGATAGTGACAACATGATGCTGTGAGCAGTATTATTATGATCCCCCTTGTACAGATGGGAAAAATGTGCTTTAGGGAGGTTAAATAACTTGTTGCCAGCTGCATAGTGAATAAGCAGTACAAGAACTTGACCTATAGAGAAAATTCCCCAGAAAAATAAGCATGTAGAAATTTAATTACATTTTTGAAAGACAATGCTGGAAAAATATTTATGTTCAAGAAGTAAAAAGTAATCATCATTTACTACTGGACTCAGATCTGAATAGCATTTGTAAGGCATAGTACTGACTACATAGAATGAGGATTTCAGCATTATGTCAGGAGAATGGGGAAGGAAAGTATATGTGTGTGTGTGTGTGTGTGTGTGTGTGTGTGTGTGTGTGACTGGGCAGGTAGCAGGAAAGACTCATATCTGCACCTTCTGGAGTGAGAAGTTACTAGATAATGCCCAAAATTGAAAGCATAAGAAATAGCAGCAACACACACTATTTATAGAACTGGAGATAAATACCAAAATAATCAGCTAAAAAAAGGTAAACATGGTTGCTGCTGGGAAGGAAGAAATTGGCGGTGATGGAAAAAGATTGCTATTTCTGAACGGAACATCGTAGAACTATTTGATTCTTTAAACTGTGCACTTCTTTTTTTTTTAATGAAAAGAAAACATTTCAAAAGAAAATACAAGACTGGGTGTGAAAATGCTTAATACAATGTTGGGACCCCAGATGACAACTGTTTAATATTCTCAAATACATTTTCATTGAACAAATTTGTATTGATTAGTGGTCCTGTGTTAGAAGCGACATCAGGTGTCCAGAACCTGAATGGTCACGTACTGGAGGGGTTTTCCTGGATCTGTAAATTCCTCCCTACCACTGCTGTTTATTAGGGAGCCCTGGGGAGTGGCTAGGGCTTTAGCTCTTTATTCCAAACCAGCCCAAATCCCAGGACTAGGACAGGTGAGAGCAGAGGAGAAGCCATGACAGCTCTTGTCCTCATTATTCATCCTGGATCCCTCTGAGAGCAAGTCCCATCTTTCCCCAGGAGCTCTCCCAGCCAACCGAGCCCAGCCAGAGCTTCCCTTTGCAGAATTGCAGACACTCTTATAGTCTGCCTTATTCAATTTAGCACCTCATTACATCCTGATTTGTAATATTCTCTTGGTGTTTCATGCATATAAGTCACTTGTGTCAACATTAAATTGTCGCCACTTAAAGACAAGGGTCATTTCTTTGGTCTTTTTGAATCACTTAGCAGCTGATGCAGGTTGAGATGAGCTTGGCATCCTTGTTGATCTAGCTTTAAAAAGATAGGAGCAAACTGGGACAGCAAAAAGTGAGTGCATCCTGCTGGGCTCCTCTGACGTGGGCCTGTTGACTGGAGTCATCGCCGTGCTAGATTTGAGGTCATCTCTGATCATGGGTGTGAACTTGATCACTTTTACAAAGAGCAGAAGAGGTAGTATAAAGCATGATAAGCAAAAATGTGTGCTGTGTCATCTGCCGTCTTCCTAGGAAGGGATGGGAGAGATGTGGATCCAAAGGAAGGGTTCTCTTGTGAGCTGATGGTGCCTTTGAAATAGTTGCTTCCATTGGTAAGTTTTTTTTTTGGAGGGGGGAACCATAACGTAGGGGACCAGCCTAGGGAATGCACAGGCTTTGTACCTCTGGTGCATCCTAGGGCTTTCCTAATGAGGTAGGACATGCTGTGGCTTCAAACAATGGAGAGTTACTTCTCACAATTCTGGAGGCTACAAACTAAGGTATTGGCCAGACCATACTCACTCCAAAGGCCCTAGGGGAGGATCCTTCCTTGTCTCTCCCAGTTTGGGGTGGTGGCAGCCTCGATTCAATCCCTGCCTTCCTGTTCCTATGCTCTTCCTCTCCCTGAGCATGTGGGTGTGTCTCCAAATCTCCTCTCTTGAAAAAACTACCTGTCCTTGACATAGGACTCACTCTAATCTAGCATACATTCTTCCAACAAGGTCACTAAATCCAAATAAGGTCATATTTAGAGGTACTAGGGGTTAGGAATTCAACCTGTCTTTTGTGGGCACAGTTCAATCCACCCTAGTATCCAATTGAATACTCAGCAGGATGGAGCTAGGAGAGGGAGCTCCCCCTTGTCTTCTCAGCTACTGAACCTGCCATGCCATGGACTGCACTCACCTTTAAAATTTAAGCTCTTTGAAGACAAGAACCCTATCTCCCCATGGTCCATTTCATTCTCTGCACTTAGTTAGCACTGAACTTGGCACATGGCAGATGCACAATTAATACTAGGTAAATGAGCAAACAAGTGGTAGTGTGGAGTCAACAGGCGAAGGGGAGATGTGCAGAGGGTACTTTCCATAACCAAAAACGTGACCCAAGAAAATAGTGGGCCCAGCCCCTGGCTCACAGGCTGCTTCCCTCATTCTGTAGTAGGAGAAAGAAAGAATGAGGGAGGGATTTCTAGGTGGTGGAATAGCACAACCTGGATGATAAAGAAAGCCAGGAGCAAGCAAAGGAAACCAATGGAGCTAATATTTAAACTCTAAAATCTGAATAGACTGGTCAAAAATAGAAAAAGTGTTTTGTGTAATGCTTTCAAATTCTGGCCCCAGCCTTCCCTCTGATTTGCCTAGGGCCTGCAGCAGCCCTCTCAGCTGTCATTTTTCCATTACATCTTTTGTTTTATGATTTCTGTTCTTTATTGTCCTCATTCCTTCCTGGTGCTTGTAAAGCCAAAGAAGAGGGGGCAAACACATTCTAGATACTGAAACATTTAGGCAGTTATCACTTAAATGCATGTTTTCTGCTAGAGCTATATTTTCATGGAAAACAATCATTGTTTCTAAGACAGCGTCTTGGAGTTAAACCAATTCTACCAGCAAACACTCAACCATGGGAAGCTCACCATGAAAGCAGTGATCAATCGGGGGGTTTTCCCCTCCTTCCACTTCAAAGGCAGACTTTGCATGCCTTCCTGGAAAAAAGAAACAAGACAAAACAAGCAAACAAACAAACAAAAACCTGAGCTGATGGTGCAGCTTCTATTTAGCACTTCGATAGAACAGCTGTGATCCTGGAGAACAAGATCCCCCAATTTATCTCCTATCCCCCTTTCCCACCCTTGGGGCTCACTTAGGGGTTACGAAGATGTGTCTGTGTAAGTTATGGTCTCCTAGTCCCTGCTTTTGAATCTCCTCCCTGTCCAATGGTGGACGGAGGGGTGGGGGACAGGATGCCTTTCCTTGGTGCCAGCTCCCCAAATAGTTCCACAATGCATTTGGTGGCATTCACACTTGGCTGGAGCTGCATTTCAGTCTGTTCCGTCTGATTGGATGCTGCTTCCTTCCCGTCTGTGTGAGGGAGCCCTCATTCCCAGCTCCCAAGGTTATTTTCATCTCAATGACCTTTTCCGTCTCCCTGGGGTGCCTCACCCTTCCCCACCCCCTTTCACTCCGCCTGCTTAGGGTGTGCTTTACATGTTGCTCTTTCTGCAGTAACTGTTGCCTTTGATACATTTCTATCCGCGACTTTGTTGCCATGAATAAGCAGTGAACTTTACTAGTGACTCCCCCCATTTCTGGAGGTTTCTTCGTATGGTCTTCTAGCTCCTCAAGCAATTTACTTTAAAGAATGGAGAGGGATGGGATGGGACACTATCTAGTTAAGATACGAGGATGCTGGGGGGATTTTTTGTTGATTTGTTTTGTTTTTTTATTTCTTTTGCTCACCCATGTACCTTCTCAGGAGGCCGGAAAACTGGTTAGAATATAAGAGACAAGATTTGGTGTGAAAATAATTCACAGGGAGGGGAAAAAGTCATATTGCACTGGGCAGACAGTGGCCTTTTCTGCCTCTCTTTATTGATCTCAAATTGCTGAAAGGATTCAGAAGATAAAAAGGATCTGAGAGACAAAGAAAGAAAATCACGGTGAAGCAAGAAAGAGCCCCGGAGATGGGGAGAGCAGAGAATCACTGCAGCCTCATTCTTCCCAGAACTCATCTGTCACCAGGGCAGTCCCTTCTCCTCTTGGGCCCTCTTTGTTTCCTCTGCAGCATTGTAAGGAGTTAAGCCAGATGTTTGGGAAGATCTCTTTCAACTTCAAAATGTCAAGATTCTGAGCAAAGAGTGAGAACAAAGCACAAGACATTTACTCCACTTGGAGTCACTGCGTGATCACGTTTCTTTATTTGCATTTTTTTTCTTTTGTTTATTTTTTTCTTCCTAAGACATGGAGTCTCACTATGTTGCCCAGGCTCATCTCAAACTCTGGTGATCAAGCAATCCTCCTGCCTTGGGCTCCCGAGCAGCTAAAACTACAGGTGTCCACCACCTTGCCCAGCTTTACCTTTCTTTAAAAAGCTCAGAAACAACTTTTTCCTCCCAAAGATAGGGAACTAAAGCTGGTGACCCTTCCTGGATTGGTGATGATGGTGCAATGACGATATTAAATAATAATCATCTTCACTTATATAGCATTCTTTGTATTAACGAACACTCCCACTTGCTTCCTCTTCAGTTGCAAACATCTGGCTTTGCACATTCAATCTTGCCAACCTGTTTGATTTGTCCTTCTTGTAATTTTTATTTTTACATTTTTTTAAAGAGGCAACTTTGCTAAAGTAAGAGGCTTTATATAAACATCCCTAATTCTATCTTTCTCAAAATAACCACACACCCAGCTATTCCTTCCTGCATTATTATATCATAACCACAAAGAGTGAAAGTCAAGTGGAAGCTGCCCATTTTCATTGGGTGTGATTTTTCCACTTAGGTGATTTGCCTGGCTGCCATTGCATTTGAACCTGCGACTCCAGTTATCCAGCTTGTTGGCCTGGATGATGATTATGATAATGATGAAGATGCCTCCACTATTGTCACTAATTATCATCTCCGTGTTGCTGTGCCATTTCCACACTGAGAAAACATTATCTTGTGCATTATTTATTTACATCTCACGACTACGTGGTGAGAAGGATTTAAAGGGTGTTATTATCCCCACTTACCAGATAAGTCATTTGAAGGTCACAAAATTCAGGTGACTTCCCAACAGGCTCGATTTGGTCTGATGGTCTCAACTTTCCACTATGAAGGCTCCTTTTACAATATTCTCCTCTGCACAGAGTGCAGTGTAGGGTTTTATTCATCTGCATTTTCACGATTCATTGGCTCATTTTGTGTTACATGAAGGTAGATTGATAGATGGATCAATCAATTGATAGATAAGCATGCTTCAGACTCTTGATTTGTTCCAACACACTGAATTAATAGAACTCAGACACCTTGGACTTACACTATACCCAAAATTCGTTTTCAGCTTCATCATGATTTTCTTGGTGTCTCCTTAGCTTTTCCAACAATATTTCAACTAATGTCTAATCTCTCTTCTCCAATGAGTTGATTTACCAAGTAAGATCGGAATGGACAATAGGAAAAGTCTTTGGTTCTTTTGTTCAATTACTCTTGATTTCTGTTTTCTCCTAGCTGGGCTTCCTGCATGTTCATATAATTAGGAGGAAACAGAGCTCAAGTCATGAAAGTTTAGGTGAGTTTTAGCTGCTGCTACCCTAAAGCGGCTGGTTTGGTGCTGATCTGTGAGGTTGGTGCCAATACGCTGAAGAACAGAATTCAAACTTGAGTTTTTGCTATTGTTATTTTTGGAATGAGAGAATACAGCATGAAAGAGTGACTTGCTTCTGGCTGTGAAGTTGGTGCTCAAACACTGTGGACTGTGTGCATACTTTGACTGGATATCCACAGTAAGCCCACTGAGTCCTGGGTGCTTGGTATTTTTGGGTCTGAAGGTCTGTCCTTAGACTTGAGCCACATCTGGCTCCTTCTGGCATTCTCTCTGACCCTGATGAGTTCTGGGGCTCTGCTGGTCCTAACTTTCCCATTTCTTCACTAAAGTACAAGATAAGTGTGAGATTCCCTTTTTCAAAATAACTTCTAGGACTGGATTGGATTCTAGCCTGCCTTGGAAAAGATTCCAACTTTTACAAGTGAAGTTTCCTATGCTGAGAAAATTCTATTTGCATTTTCTTATATTATTTTGTTATCGGATGCCACAATCCCTTTGTAACAGAAGTAAGTCAGAGAAATCTATAAATATGATATACTTTTGGTTGTAAGATGGCATTGATGGTACTTGATTACACTGTGGACTTAATTAGAACCTTTCAAAGATGGAAAAAAAAGAAATACTACTTTAGACACAAAGGGTATTCTTGAAGCTCTTGATTATGGGACAATGAAATACAAAAAAATATTTCCCAGAATGGAGAAAATATGGCACATACATTCTTATAAGCTAAATAGACTTCTTTATAAATTGTTGGAAGATTTATGCCCCACTCATGCCATGCCTAGAGTTGCATGTTTTGATCAATCTGAATCAAATCAGGCTGGTGCTCCAGGAAACATTTCCCTATCCCACTATCTCCAAGCTTTGGACAGAGGAGTGATTTACCCTCCTGGGATGTATAACCAAGAATGAGCACTTCTTGTTGGCAAGGTGTAGAACCACAGCAGAGATGGCATGGAGAACTTGGCATGACGTGGTGTGGTACGTGCCATTCAGAACCTATCATGCAGCTACTTGGGAATGGGGTGTTTCCATTTTCGAATCCTGGTAAGTTTCAGAGGTCAAGCCTGGAAGAAGGTCTTGAGGAATATGTCCTCAAGATGCTTGAGGAAAAGTTGGGTGCTCTTGCCCTTGTTTCTCCTCCAACACAGTTCTGCAAAAGACTGCTCCTGAGAGGTCCAAATCCTGGGCCTTATTCCCCTTTCTATTTGGACTAGCATTACCCTGGGCAAGTTGTTTAATTAACTTCTGTGTTTCACTTTCACCATTTATAACACAGGGATAATTATACTTCAAGATAATGTGTGGGAAAAAAAATGCCTCTCCATTGCACAGTGAGAGGCAGACATGCAAGTTATCATCATTGTTTATTAGTAGTAATGACACCCTACCTGGGCCCTGGAATCAGCTCCTCCCCATACAACTCAGAACCCTCATGCAGATTGCCTCATGAAAGCTAAGGTGAGCTCTGAGATCTGGTTGGAGACTATGTACAGCTTTACCTCTTCACTGGGTTTCTTTTTCTTTTATGGTTTTGTCACCCTTCATTAGCACCTGCTGTAAACAGTCAGGAGTGGGCCACTCAGATCTCCCCGGGATATAATAAACAAGGGAAATTGAAGATGGAATGGTATCTTAGTAGCTGCTCAGGCCAAAGAGTTGGCAGATCATAGAAGCTCTTTATATTCTTCACATCCAGGTTTTATCCATGTATTTCCAAGGCCCTACTCCCAACAAAATGGATCACAGCAGTTTCAGGTTGGATGATACATGCAGGAAAATGGATTTCAGAGAAGTTGAACTCACACTTTAACTAACTTCTTACGTTGTAGCAAAAAATTCCACTCATAAAACAAGCAGGCCCGTGGATCAAGACCCCTGCTGTGTCCAATTAGACTTCTTTAAAAGGGAACAACCTCTTTAACTTTGTGAGTTTCTGGAGGCTGTTTCTCTTTCCTTTTGGCTTATCACAACTCTTAAATTACCTTAGCATATGCTTTGTTGCTAGTATTTTTCTTCTTTTTCTTTGCCACAGGAAACATTGGGAAAGAAAAGTTTTTTTATAAGAGGCATTTCAAGATAGAGTTAGAGGGGGAAATGTTGGTTAATGAAATAAAGAAGGGAATGATTTCCACAGGCTTTTGAAACTATGTAGTAGGACGATCATTCAAGTATGGGATGAACCCTTGAGCAAGATTAGATCTTGTGGCAAAAGGAACTGAATTTGGGGTGTCAGCTTTGAATTCTTATTATCTTCCTTCCTATACTCTACTCCGTACAAATTCAGAATCCAGACAGTTATGCTTAGCACACTGTTGAATGTGTTAAAATCATGCATTTTATGTAGTCAGTAATCAAAGTATTGTGGTGTTTGTTTCCATCCATCCCATTGTGCATGCTGATTCCCTGAGGAACATGGCGGGGTGGTTCAGCATAACCAGCTTGGTCCTGTATCCTTCTGCCAAGTTCCCATCCCACTGCAAATGCTTCATGAGGTGGTCAGTTCCTAGAGAGCAGAAGCTTTGTCCTATTTTCCTTTGTTCCCTATTAAGCACTATGTCTGGTATATCAAAAAACACAGATGATGGACAGATGGACAGATGGATGGATGGACAGATGGATGGATAGATGACAGGTGAAGGAAGAGTACTTAGCTTTGTTGATCTTGAGAGTGTCTGCAGATCACCAATGAAAATACAAAATACAGGACAAAGTTCACCTACCTCAAAAATCAGATCAAACCTGTATGTTTAGTAAAATACAATGAAATATACTCAGTGCACTTAAAATCTAAGGCTTCATTGTGGCTAAATACGATATGATTCGGTCATAGCCTGACACTCAGAATTCAGCTCTTTCTGTTCTCCTGTCTTCTGCGGACTCTGCAGCAACCCTAGACTCCTTTGCATTCTTCAGACACATGAGCCCTTCCTGTGGCAGCTGGCACTCCCTGCTCCACCTGCCCAGTCTTTCCCATATCCCCCGTGGTGGACCTGCTCATTCACTCAGCTCAGTGTCACCTTCTCAGACAGCTTCCCCACCCATATTTGCTTCCCTCCCCACTTTCTGTATCTTCAACTAAAAAAGTGCCTAGCACTTAGCATGTACTTAATGGGTATCTTTTGTTTGACAAATCAGTATTCATATTTTCCAAATATTTACCATAAATAAAAGAAAATTCTTGATGTTTCTCTTCTTCCACACTCTGATTAGAAAGCAAATGATCTTAAACCCAAATCCAATGTGAAAATTTCCTTTGGTTGCTTTGTCCTCAAGACCCCAAAGCTAAGAGGTTGTTTCCTCTCCACTCACCCTTAAAAGAGGGAAGGGAGACAGGGAGGAAAGGAGAGAGCAGGGGAGGAAGGGCCGACCAGGACCCAAGGAAGAAAGAGGATGGATGGATTGATGGATGGGCGAATGGGTGGGTGGGTGGGTGGGTGGATGGATGGATGAATGGATGGATGGATGGATGGATGGATGATGGATAGATGGATGGATAGATGGATGAATGGAAGAATGAGTGGGTGGGTAGATGGATGGGTGGATGGGTGGGTGGATGGATGGATGGATGGATGGATGGATGGATGGAGAATAAGTGGGTGGGTAGATGAATGGGTGGATGGATGGATAGATGGGTGGGTGGGTGAGTGGATGGGTGAGTGGATGGGTGGATGTGTTGGTGGGTGGATGGGTGGTAGATGTATGGATAGATGAGTGCATAAATGTAAGCAAAGAAGGAAGTGGGGAGGGAGAACCAGGAAAGAAGAGAGGATAGATGAAAAGAAAGGACAGGATGGAAGGGAGGAGGAGAACCAAGACTAAAGAAAGGAGAAAAAAGAGGATAGAAGGATGGATGGGTGGGTGGGTGTAGATATAAGCAAATAAGAAGAAAGGAAGAAAGGGAGGGAGCAATCAGAGAAAGGGGAAGGGAGGAGAGAGGAAAATGGAAAAGACTAAACAAAATTTTTAAAGGGGGGAAAGTGGTAAGACGTCTGAGAGCCTTTAATATGCTTATGTGAATGGAGGCTCCAAAATGGATAACTTCTTTCTTAAAGTTAATGACCAGGCAGCATTGCTCCCCCTTCTCCCTCTCCTCTCCTTGCTCTCCCTGACTCCTCCTCCACTTCCTTCCTCTTAATAGTTTTTGTACTGATCTTAAATGGTGGAGCTTGTAGGGGACACTACATTAGGAGCTAACGTCCCTGACTGTTTACTGTGCCATAGGCTCTGTGCAAGGCCTTTTAAGTCTGTCACCTCCTCTGGTCCCTCTGTCTTTCATCAATGAAGGAAACAGGCCTCACCAAGTTTAGCTAAACTGACTGAATCCACACAGATCAAATCAAGCACAGCAGCTAGGACAGGAACCTTGCTGCTAGATCCCAAAAGGCCTTGAACTTCTCACTACCACATGCTACTTCCCCAAACACTGCTTCTAGTTTCACCCATGCTCCTAGAAAAATTTTAAAACACAGACTTATAAGCTCTGTATTAGATACTTTTATTCAGCAAATCTGGGTTAGAATCCAAAATTGTGCATTTCCAACAGGTTCCCAGGTAAGGCCTGCTACTGCTAGCTTTGGGCCCACGTTTTCAGAATGAACCAGGAGGTTAAAGCTCAAATATCATGACCACATGTTCATTGTAGTAATGTCAGTAGAGGTTTAGGAAGCTGAAGACTCTTTCAGGTAGCTTTCACTATAATTCATCACAATTCCACAGATACTTATTGAGCAACTACTGTTATAAATATATAATAAACAGGAAACCAGAGACAACTCCAGCCAGGTACCTGGCCTTAGGGAGACTGGTCCAGTTATTGGCATTTTATACAGAGACAAGTGTTGAAGAGGAAAAAAATGTTCATTGTACAGAGAGGTCCAATGTTCTGATGAATGGGACAGTGCCATACTGGCACAAGGAGGCCCTCCCCGCCCCCAGGGAAAGCCTTCCTATGTGCTGGCACCTGGCTGGTACACTGCATCACCTGAGTCATCAGCTGGGTTCAGGGTGATTTCAGGAAACCAAGGGCACGTACAGAGGTATAGAGAGGTGATGCCTTGGGGCAGGAGGTGGGGGACTTGAAAGGCTGTAGAAAAGGCTAGCATGCAGATGTATCCAGATTCAGGTCATCCTATGATTTCAAGTGGTTTCAAAGATTCATGTGCTGAGACTTGGCCCTCAGTGCAGCAGGTGAGGCCTAGTGGGAGGCCATTGGTCACTGAATGCATTCTCTTAGAAGGGGCCAATGTAGTTCTCATAGGACCCCAGTCCTGCTCCAGCTACATGTCACCATGAGATCTCATCCTCTCACTCCCTCTGCAGCCATTGTGATATCATCTGCCATGAGGCCCTCACCAGAGCAGAGTCAGTGCCAATGCCATGCCCTTGAACCTTCAGAATTGTGAATGGAATAAACCCCTTTTCCTGATAAAGTCGCCCAGCCTCAAGTATTTCATTCCAGTAAGCAGAAGCAAACAAGTACAGATGAGAAGTGGAGAAGAGCTAGATATGAGGCTATCATCTGCTGTGAATGGTCTCATTTGCCTACCTTGCTTATAAATGGAAGTCAGAGAATAAGAGCATTCATGGTTGAAGCATGGGCCCTAACCCAAGCACACGATTCCTGCTGTTCATTCAGGCATGTGCTCATTCGGTAAATATTTTTGAGACTGTGCTAGATGGTAGGGACAATAAAGAGAAGACGACAGCTCTGAGTCTGTCCTCTCAGAAGAGAAATAAAACATTTACAACCCGAAATCCAATGCTAAGATGGGAATGTGCCCTTATTAAAAGGCATCAGGACACAGAACGAAAATCCTGGAACTGCAGAGGGAAAGAGTCTGCAGCTAAGATAATCACAGAGGCTCCATTTGTGATCATTCTGGTAACCGAGTCAAAGACAGGAGGCAAAGCTGTCCCCATTATCCGCCTCTGGATACCTTTATGGATTTTTATAGATAGTCCTCTCATTTCCCTCAAACAGTGTGGAGACTGAAGCTGGGGAGTGGAAACTCCCAGAGCTGGTCAGGAGAAATTTCCCTTAGAATCCTGCCTGCTTTATTCTCCCTGCTAGACATCCAGAAAATAGCCAGCACGCGCATCTCCCCAGCCTGATTAAAGAGTGTGTGTTCAGGACTCTAAATAATCACTGCATGAATCTTGATAACCACCCAAAATGAGCTTCACTCAGTTAGCCTATAATGGCAGAAAGGCTTCTAATGTTGGGCCCATCACTCCATCATGCTTCAAAGCATGGGAGGCAGAGGCCTGCTCCACCCTTCCCTCACTCGTGATTAATCCACACTTTTAGAATATGAGTAAGAACTGACTGATGAGCTGGTTTAGTTTAGCTTTGTAGGATTTTTTCCCCCAATTTAGCAAGCAATGAGGACCCGTATCATCTCTACTCTTTCATTTGGCTCGTAAGTCTCATTTGTGTCATTAGCCGAACTGATGCAGCTCTTGGTCTTGCTTTTTTTTTTTTTTTTTTTTTCCTTCTTTCTCCTGCTCAGAATTCTGTAACTTGTCCTTCTCCTGTAATTATAAAGTGCTCAGAGTCAGGACAACCCTGGTAAACTTTGCTTTTCGGCACAAGAACAATATTAGCTAAAGGGCTGGTTGTAATACAGATGCTCACAAAAGTAGGAGAAAATCAGGTCTTAAAAAGATTTATAAAGCCCATTCCACCTTATATTCATCATCTTCCTTTCTTGCTATAAACTCTCAAGAATTCGGGTAGGAATGTTATTTACAATGATCCCTGTCAGGAGATGTTGAATACAGATTTATCTGCCTGCCAGGTCACAATTACCTCTGAAACCTAAATGAAATGAAAGAGGAGAAACCACATTCTTCCCAGTAATGGGATATTCCAGAAACAGCCTTTTTAGCACCTATGTTCTTGCTGCCTTTGTGAAAGCTACCTCCGGTTGGTCCAAGCATCCTTATTTTATAAGCAAGATATATCGATACATTGAGAGATAGATGTACAGATTGACAGCTTAGGGGTATAGATTAGGTAGGGTGGTGTGCAGAGAGAGAAGCAGAGATAGTGAACTAAATTTATCCATCTGAGAAATTCCTTAGGAATTTGAGTCTTTTTCTTGTTTTGTCTTCATTCTACCTAAACATTAGAAGTGGAATCAGATTATTAAATCCAGCCCTTTCCTAGAGGGAGAGTAATTGGAGAGACTGGGATGCCCACACAGAAGCCCAGATGCTCCTACCCCTGTTCACCTGGGTCATCTTCCAAGAGCCCTTCTCTATAGCATTACTTAGGACCCCTTAGTAGGCCTGACCCTACTGAAGTGTGCTTCCTCTCAATGAACTCCCTTTCAGATGACCCCAGCAAAGAGAATAAGTGCTGTGGTTCTCAAAGTTTGGTCCCCAAAGACCACCACCAGCAGCAGGTCCTGAGAACCTTCTGGGAATGAAGATTCCTAGCCCCTTCTCTTCCCTTCTTTCTCCAGATCTGGGGAATCAGAAACTCCCAGGGTGGGGCCTAGCAATCAGTGCTTTAAGAAGCCCTCAGGGAGATTCCACCATATGCTACAGCTTAAGAATTATTGATCCAGCAGTTTGGATTTGCCTAGCTGTTCCTTTAAGCTATGGTTGGCAACCTGGGCTCTACATTAGAACACCTGGGGAGATTGCAACAATGCAGATGCCTGGGTGCCAACCCGGAGAGTCTGATCTCATAGGGCCAGAGAGCAGCCTGAGCTCCAGGGTGTTTAGATGCTTCCCACTTGCTCCTAAGACAAAGTTCATGTGGAAGCAGGTGCTTGATCAGCTAGCACAGAAACTCACGATGTGCAAAAAGTTAGCTGATTATTGCAAAACCAAAAGGGAGGAGACTGTCACCTAAGGTTGAGTCACTGGGGACAGGAGATGCCCAGACTCTGGCAGAAAAGAAACTATAGAACCTGCATACTGGGTGATGTGGAGGGAAAAACCGAAGGAGGAGTCAAAGATGGCGCTGGGTCTTTGAGCACGGTGAGGAGAATGGAGACACCCTTTCTTCTCAGGAAAAGCAAGGTTGGGATTTTGGACAGAAGGAGATTTTTGCTGGGAGGTATAAAGAAAATAAATTTGACTCTGAAAGGTTATGGATGGCCAGATGGTGATGCCCAGCAGGCAGCTAAAAGTTTGGATCTGAACTTCAGGAAGGACAGACAGGAGGGAAAAAAGAGTGGAAGTAAAAAAGGAATGAAGGGAAGGAGAAGAGACAATGAGAAATAACTGAGATAAACCAAGATGGACCATCTGCAGGCAGTGGAAAGAGCATCCTTGCTGAGAGCAGGGGATTGGCTGTTGGAAGAGAGAGGTCTGAGGATGAGCCTCCAGCAAGGCCTACATGTTCTGGAGAAAAATAGGAGGAAGCTGAAGGAGCAAGTGTCAGAAGAGTCACTGCAGACGTGCCACCTCATCAAAGCTAAGGGAGGAAATGAGTTGGGGGAGGGGCACAGGAACTATCACATCTGGGCCTCAAATGCAGGAGACAGGAGAGGAAGCAAAGGTGTTTCGGGGAAGAAGAAGGCTTGTAAACTCAGGATGATAACAATAATTACCACTCAGGTTTATGATGAATTTATCATTCTCCAGACTCAGAACTCAATAACCACCTAAAAGTGTTAGGTGTACCCAATTTGCAGGTGAGGAAACAGAGGCACAGAGGCATTAATTATCTTGCACAAGGTTACACAGAGAATAATGTTAAAGCCTGGAGCACACTCAGGCAGTCTAGCTCCTGAGAGACATTTGAGCTCCCCACAGAAACAAGCACCCCCATTTGGAAGGCAGCCCTTAGAGGTTGGAAAACCTAGCAAGAGCCACAAGTGTCTGAAAACATGACCTACATGGTTCCAGAGACGATCCACTCCAGAGAGCAGAGTCCCTGTGCTGGGAGACACTTGCTGGGCAAATGAACAGGTGCCTATCAGGATAGAGGGAAAGTACTACACCCGATTCTGACAAAAAGTTGACATTTGAACAAAGAGAATTAAATAAAAGAGAGTATGTTAAATTAATTTGAAAGGTCTTGTTTAAATCCACTCACGCAAAGACGTTCTCAATTCAGGCTTTGATCCTACCCTTGGCTCACCTCCCTGAGCTTAGCTAGCGCGACAGCTCAGAGAATATTCTGGAAGACGCCAGGAGAAGTTCATTTCACACCTGAAATGATGAGACCATTTCCTAGAGTATCATTTCATCTGTGCTCAACCCACTAAGACAATAAGTCAGGGTGGGGGTGGAGAGGAAAGGTATATCTGTCTGGAAACATCCCTCCAAAGCCAAAGTCCCACTGTGGTAGACGGGGAAGCCTTAGATGTGAGTGGACAGTGAGCCCTGAACAGCTCTGGGGCTTCCCTTCAAAATTTTAAAACCCAGCAATGCACTTTCTATCCGAGAACCTGCCGCCACTTGTGTGGGGAGGCCTTGTGGTCAGTGTCTCAGGAAGTAGAAGCGGCAGTGCTGAGAGGTTAAATATATTCCCAGCAGGCCAGACAAAACATTTTTTTCCAGGCCTGGCATGCGAATTTCTCTATTTATATTTGTTTTCAAATTTGGGCTGCTCTGATGATCCAGAGTAAAATTTGGGAATTGGGGTAATGATTTATGAGCACAAGGATTTTCAAACATCATTTCCCATGTTTGGAAGGGAAATTTGGCTGTGAGAAAACATCACAAATGAGCCTGGATAGATGAGGCCGACGCAGATTAGTTTTTGAAGTGGAAGGATTGGAGGATTGGCCCTGTTTTTCACACTGTTAATTTTCGTGTTAATCATAGGGTTGGTTAATAACTACCTGGTTATGACTGTGGCAGAGGAAGATTGTCTAAAATAGGTCAAGCCTTCAGTCAGCCTGGCCTGTCCTATCTTGATGGCAGAGAGACTAGAGCTGCGAGAGGGGCAGGGGTGGGAAGGCAGGACTGCAGTGACAGCCCTGGGGACTCTGTTGGAGATTGGCAGCATGGGCCGTACTCTTGGGAGCCCTGCAGTGGAGATAGGAGGGTAAAAAATGACGTGAGATGTCTTTTTTGACATGTATACGTTTTTTAATTCTCTGATTTTCATTTTCATTAATGACATGAATTAGACAGGCTTTTATACTATGTTCTATGAGCATGAGGAAACAATCAGACCCTACAGATGAGATTGCAGACAATGAAAACCACCCCAAATCTCACGCCCGGAGATTATCACTGCTCACCTTTAGATGCATGCTTTTCCTTTCCCTCCCACTTCTCTCTCTCTCTCTCTCTCTCTCTCTTTCTCTCTAAGAAACTCTAACATACAAAATCTATGGCAGGAAGGACTTTTTCTTTATGGTTCACCAATGAATTGCTAACACCTAGAACTGTCCCCAACTACACAGCAGACATTCAATAAGTATTCGTGGATGTAAGGACAGAAAGAAAAATAGTTTATATTTATTATATGTAATTACATAATATGGTGTCTTCATAATTACATATAATTACAATTTTACACAATTTTCAGTGCCAAGTGAAGCTACCCCCCTGTGACTCCTTTCACATGGCAACACGCAGCTCCCTGGGTCAGCACACTGAGGCACTATGGTGACGAGTTTGGGCTCTGGAGTATGACTGCCTGAGTTGCAGTTGAGACTCAAACACTCAGTAGCAGTGTGATCTCAGGTAGTTACTTAATTCCTCTGGGCCTCAGTTTCTTAATCTGTCTAGTGAAAGCAGTGAAGAGAACCAATCTGGTGTTAGTCCATTATGTTGATATATCAGAATTTATTTAAAACTACTCCCTTTTGTCAGGCACTTTGGCTGTTCCATGTTTTTGTTATTAAAAAATCACTGGAAAGATCATCCTTATATAAAAATCACTTTGCACATCTATAATTATTTCCTGAGGAAAAAATTGTGGCAGTGGAAATATAAGGTCATAGGCAGTCAGTGTTGTCATAACTTTATATGAAATATGGCCACTGGAATGTGACAGCCACCTAGGAGACACCCACGCTCGGGCCAGCCTAGTTCCCCACTCCTTAGGATGCTGCTCCTTAGGATCACTGCTCTCCTTCAGACCCTTCATGTAGGTCTGTTTGAAGAACTCCCTTCTTTCTTCAGACTGTCTTGAGCTTGGCTAAGAAGGAGCCCTGCCAACAAGCCACAGATTTTTAAGAGCAGATTCAGGTCCCTGTGCATGTGAGAGGTAGGGGGCGAGGTGGTTAAGCACAGACCCTCTGTCCCAGAAGTTGCCTGGAACAGGAAACTCACTGCCATCCTCAGTGGCCTGGGCTTCCTGGTCACCTTAGTTACGCTGCCCCTCTCAGGACCTCAGGTTTCAAGCCATTCCAGCCTCCCCCCACTTCTTCCTCTGTGACACCGGTCATGTCACCTGCTTCCTGGGGCAGTCCAGCCTAAGAAGATCAATCCCTCCTACAGAGTTACCTCCTCACGAGGGAAACTGATAAGAAGATGGTTGTAAAACTCTTCGGAGAAATAGAAGGAGTTGTGGAGTGAAGCGTTCTGGCAGCTGACTCATGGAGAACGAGCCCCGGTGTCACTTGAATGTTTTGGAGCTCTGTGTCTTACGAAGGGGAACCTGTTTTCATATTGCGGAGCTTCGGCTCCGCCTGGGAAGTGATTGTGTGTGACACTTTGCTTTTGTACTCCCCACTTGATAAAAAGGGAGCAGGGCACTTAGGTTGGCTGTGTTTGTTCCCAACAGGAAAACGTATCTGGCGTTTTTACACATTATTCTGTATTCGTGGGAGACAGAGCTTTGGCAGCTTAAGGGAAATGCAGCTCACACAGAGGCAATCCCCATGCGTGTTCTATGGCGCTCTCAGTAAAACTGCCAGAAATGATAAGTACTTGAGATGATGGATCTATTAATTGGCCTGACTCAATCATTCCACTTTGTCTCCATATTGCCTAGCATCACTTTATGCCCCATAAGTCCATTCAATTATAATTTGTCAATATTCAAGAAAATTTAAAAGGAGACTAGAAAATATATAAAATAAATACAGTAAGGATGGTTTTCTGCCAAAAATTTTTAACAAGGTCAATTCACTGTTCGACTGACTAGCACATTCATTTGACTAATAATCTTTGCATACCTACCCCAAGCCAAAACTTCTCAGCACTGCTGGCCTCAGAGTACCCGAGATAGATGTTGCCTCTGATCTCACAAAGCTTCTATTCTAAAGGGGAAGTTAGCATTTTGGATGACTAAATATGATGATTGATGGTAATAATGATTGATAGGGTAGAAAGATGCAGCATGCTGAGATTAAAAAAAAAAAATACCACGGAGATGCAACTTAAAGGACATGGAAGGAAGGCTTTCCAGGAGATGAGATTTAGGCTGAAACATGAAAATTTTGGTTACCAAGTAACAAGGTGAGTGTGTCTGGGAGGGGTGAGGAGTGAAAGATCCCTTTTCAGTCAAAGGGAGCAACCAGGAAAAGGTTCCAAGGCTGGGAAGTTCTTGATTATATTGAGAAACTATAAAAGAGACTGTGTGTGGCTAGAATGTGACTAACCAGGAGCCAGAGATGTGACATAAGACCTTGGAATAGATAGAAGTCAGACCAACAGCGCCAGGAAGCATGGAATGGAGCCCTTCTGCCTTCAGAGGGAAATTCCAGGCATCGCTATCTTCCTGGGAAGGTTGTCTTGAGTATGAACAAACAGAAAAAAAAACTTTGTCTTCCTGTCGGGGAAATAGAAAATATATTTGCCCTAAATTAGATATTTAGTCAGGATTCCCAGTGAGCCAGAACCACCAAGGGCTTGGGTCAGCTGCAGTGGTCTGTCCTTTCAGAGTGCTGCCATGTGATTAGGAGGCTAGGTAATAAAAGCATCAGACCTGCGTGCCCCCACCCACCCCCACATCCCACCTGGGCCAGGAGG
The DNA here is from genome assembly GCA_020662805.1 of Glaucomys volans. Taxonomy (NCBI): domain Eukaryota; kingdom Metazoa; phylum Chordata; class Mammalia; order Rodentia; family Sciuridae; genus Glaucomys; species Glaucomys volans. Next base: position 586,570 of record JAJEJO010000152.1, on the reverse strand, counting down.
AGCACGGTACCTAGATTTCCTCCGTCTTGAATTCCTCACTGGTACAGAAGGGATGAACGTAGCATAGCACTGCTTCCTCTCAGGAAATTGGTTTGTGTGTTAATTGAGAAAACACTGTTAGGTTACTTAGCAAAGTAATTGAATAAGGGCTCTATAAACGCAAGCTATTAATGTTAGTAATATTATTTCACAAATGTATTTGAGCATCTACCACAGGCTAGATATAGAGTAAGATGCTACAGCTGTCAAGAGGATCAGCGCCCAACCCTGCCCATACAGAGACTGCAGGCTAACTGGGAAAACAGCAAGAAAAGGACCACATCTGGCTCTGTGACCCTGATTTCTTCATCCCATTCCCCCCACCCCATTATACAGATAATTTCTGTATCTTATGGGTACTCACTGTCAAAAACATTTTTCACCTTTCCCAGTTCACGGACAAACTGACTTAAACTGCAGGTCATATAACTAGCTGTCCCAGTTTGCTAGATGGTCCTCATACCAGCATTTTCATGCCTCATCCTACAAATCCCTCAGTCCCAGGCTACAAGGGATGGATGTGTTGTACCCAACGAAAATAAAATCATCCAAGCGGACCACGTAAAGCCAAAAGAAGCCTTTATTTTAGCTGGCCAGCAATGGACCACCACCCTTACACCTAAAAGCGGGGTGCCGGGAAAATCGCCCATTAGTTCTTTTGTTGCCAGCATTTATAGGGCCCAGGAAGGAATTAGGGTTGGGCTATAGGGAGGGGGAGGGATTAGGTGGGGCTGACTCTCTCTCTCCTGATGGCACTGGAGAATCTTTTTGGGAAGCATAACAGATGGGGACTCTGGCTGTAGGGTGACAAGAGTCAGAAGAACCTCTTTCAGCTTAATACCACAAGCTAGATAGAACATTTGAGGCAATTCTTTAAACTTTAGGTTGTCTGTAAAAGTAGATATTAATGCCTGGCATGTATTTCTCAGGACGTGGTTATAGGATAAAATTGGACTATATTTGATATTATGTATAATCATGGATATTGAGTCCAGAAATATTCCTGTGGTCACAATTATTATTATTTAGGGTGGTTGAGTTTGAGAAAATTATAGGTAAAGAAAATAAATAAATAAATCCCCAAGTCCAAGTGCAACTGGTTTCTAGAAACCCTCTGTCTGTGTCTATTTCATTTCCAGACAGTGAGAAGCATATAAGGAGTGAAAGTTCAACTTTCAGCCCCATCATTTTGTGGTGGAAAACGGGGGAAAGGTGCTATTTAGACGGTCTTTGAGATACATTGAGTTACCACTAACGAATCTTCATTGGGATAAGAGGTTGGACCTGTTGAATGAATAGTGATGAGTCCTCGTGAGTGACGATTATAGAAGCTCAATTCATACAGCACTCAGTGGTGGCATGCTGTCAGGGGCTGGGCCACGCCTGAGATTTTTCAATGAGCACGTGTGGCTTTGAAACTCCCCAGGAGGGGGCAGAGGGTGGAGAAAGAAAATTCAAGAAAACCCCGTGAGGTCTTTTTAAATTTAGCACTCAAGGCACTAAAATAAGAACATACCCGTGTGTGCGGATGAGAAAACGAGGGAGTCTTTACAAATAGGAGAATTTGGGATATCTGTGTTTGAGAAATTCTTTTGGACAAAAGCGGAGAAAATGACATTATCTGTAATTAGAAATAATAATGTGTAATTGGTTCATTTGCCATATTTCTACAGTTCTGATTTAGTTGAACAATGTGATCATTATGCCACCAGCTCTCAATAGAGGTGTCACAATGAAAAATAATTGCAATATTCCACAATATTAACTGCACCCTAATTGCAAAAGTTTTGAAATATAATTACCATGAAAGCTAATGCGACAGGGAACATTAAGCATAATTAGTGTTTTTTAAAAAAAGGAAAAACTGTTAGGAGCTTGTTATTGTCTAGTAAGGTAGCTTCAAATTAGCTGGCTGTAGAGCACTTTCATCTAGCTTTTCTATAATTTTCATTATTAGCCCAGACTGTAATAAATTTATTTGACATAGCTCACACCTGCCAACCCTGCAGGAGATAACTTATAATGTGCGCCAGCCCCAAGATTTCCCACTGAACCTGTCAGAGTTTCCTACAAGGAGGCAGCCAGGAGTGAGGTTATTTAAAAAAATAATAAAATAAAATAAAACCCCTCAATTGCACATTACACAGTTCAGATTTAACACTTAAGCTGTGTTTTAAGTAATTTCCATAGAAAGCCCGATGCTCTAGGAATGCAATTAAGAGCCTCTTGTGGGTGGTGCTAAACAATCAAATCAGTGCACATTTCCAAGAGCTCCTGAGGTGGAAGCCACTCTCCATTGCCTAGCTGGCCCCACCAGGGAGCCCACAATTAGCCCGTGCACCTGTTTGCCCAAGTGCTGCCCCTGATTTTCTGGGAAAGGCACTGCTACCCACCAACTCTGAACTCAGTGGCCACGACCAAACCCTTCAATTTCTCCTTTGACAAAATGACTCAAGGTCAGCATTTCGAAGCAATCATCTCTACCTCCTACCCACTCTGGCCTCAGCCTGTCTGTAATGAGGCTTGGAAGTCTGGATCTTGACTCTGTGTGGACTATCTGATGCAGGCACGGAGTGTTCTCAGCTCAGTGGTATGCATCTCCCCAGAGCCCCCTTTGCGACTTTTGTGCCTGGGGGGTGTGCAATGTTCACAGGGTCCCTGTTGCTTCTTATTTCTCTTTTGGCTGATTGGCTACTTTGCATTCCTTTGATTAAGAAAGAGAAAGGAAAGCCGAAAAAAAAAGGAGGGAGATTGAGAGCAGATACTTGGGGCACTTGTACAGAATCCAATTAAGAAAGGTCCTCCATTCTAGATGGGACGGCAGATAAAAATCTAAAATAAAAGAAGCATGTGGATCTAAGAGCATAAGTCTGAAATGTCATGTTCCACATACTTCTATCTCAATTTTAAGAATGTATGGACCCTCGTTTACAAAAGACTGCATCTAAATTTGAGCATCCCCATTTTCCAAATTGTCACAAGCAACACCAACTTGATAATAAAAAGTGTAAGTGATAGTAGGAAAAAAAAATCTTTCAGGTTAAGATAGCCCTCGAATCTTTGGTAATGTTGTTTAAACCATCCTAAAAATGAAAATTTTGTAGCTTATTTAAAGAACTAAGAATTTAGAGATTTTCTAACATCTTCTCTCCTGCAGCCCCATCACAGATAAAAGTATAACCAACTTTGCATTAATAGCCATATAATTTTTATATTTTAAAAATTAATTAAGTCAGAGTTAATGGCATTGAAGCTCTTAGGAGGAGCTCTTCATTTGGTTCCTAAAGACACCAAGTCTTACAGAAAGCCTACTTGACCTCAAGAAGACAAGTTACTTGTCCTTATAATTCAGCATGTCTGCCTCCAACTTAAGTTTTGACTGCAACATTTCTTCTGGTGGCAGGTTCAACATTTCCGCCAATCCTGGGTTCTCAGAATCCCTCTGTCATAGGCTTCCTCTTTAAGAAGCATGGATTCTATTCAAAGCAGATGAGCCTGGGAGTGTTGTCTAGAAGCTCTTGGCAGGACCTCAGCAGGCTGCAAATGCTCCAAGGGCAAGATTCATCTTGTGTGGCCTTCCTTCCATCTCTCTCCCAGTTCTTTCCTTCTTTCTCCCTCCCTCTCACCCTCTTTCCCTCCCTCTCTTTAGGGTAGTCCTCAACATCCTGGCTTCCAACAAATATGCACTCCCTGGCAGGAGAGAAGAGGAAGCCCAGCCCTAGCAGCTGCCCTGGAGAGCAGATTGCTCGCTCAGAGAGGAAGTTACCACAGATCAGGGTTAATCTTCGGGTCTGGGAGGCATGGGAATCTTAGGAGCTTCCCTAGTTCAGCACTTGAGGCCCATAATCTGCTGAATGCAGTGCCTTTCAATTTATGGAAAGGGGTCATATATTTTAGTGGTTATGCATGACTTAAATAATGTTTAATGCTTATTATGATTCCTCGGTGTGACATTTCTGCTGAGTTTTACATTTTCATTTTCTCTCTCTCTCTTTTTCTCTCTCTTTACTAAAAATTGAACCAGTTTTATTCTCTTCCAAAAGAGAGGGAGTTCCCTTTTCTAAAGGAAGATGAGTAAACAGACTAGAGACTCATAAGTGTTGAATCTTGGATGCCACTCAGGTTTTTTTTTTTCTTTCTTTCTTTTTTTACTTTATCCTGTGTCAGAGTTTACAGTCAGAGTTTTGAAAGGGAATTAAACAGAATGTTTGGTCACTGTCTTAGGTTCAAAATATTAACCACATTCCCCTCATCCTCCTGAGTAATGTAATCGCTCACCTTTAGCCTCCCTTCTTTAGGGAATGAAGAATTATCAAAAGTATTGTCGCGATGTCACTGTAAAATCATTCTTAAAGAAATCGTCGTTATGACTGCTCAGCACTGCTTGTCATTAATTCTTATTTGTCAATACGCTTTAGGTTAAAAGTTCTCTTAAAGCCTTAAGGGCTAACCGCTGCTTAACCATCAATAATCAAATCTGCATTTGCAAAGATTACACATCTAATCTTAAGGTTAGAAAAATGACAAATAGTTGAAATTTGAATCCAAAGATTACGGTGTTATATTGTCACTCAAATGCCTAGACTTTAATATGCACATCAGAAACAGAATTTGAAGGGGTGGTTTTATGTTGAAGAGAAAAAATAATAAATTGAGACTATCTCATATGTCATGGATAGACCAAAGTATGGACTATTGAAGACGTGTGGGTAGGAAAAAAATTAAGCCTTCTAAAATTTGCACCTAGATTTGAAATTCTAAGACTTTTCTTTTTCTAGTATAAACATGTTTGTACAAAATTTAAGACTTTGTTTTTACCTTTTTTTTTTTTTTTTTTTTTTTTGGTACTGAGGATTGAACCCAGAGGCACTCCACCACTGAGCCACATCCCCAGCCCTATTTTGTATTTTATTTAGAGACAGGGTCTCACTGAGTTGCTTAGGGCCTCACTAAGTTGCTGAGGCTGGCTTTGAACTCGCAATCCCCCTGCCTCAGCCTCCCAAGTGCTGGGATTATAGGCATACGCCACTGCACCCAGCTATGTTTTTACTTTGAAGGACTCCATTGACTTATGGCTTATCTTCTAGGACCTTCCACAAGATTAGTTTTTTTGACTTTTGTAAAAATCTGACCCGTTTGGATATATAAATTATTTTTTCTATTTGCAATATCAACACAATGAAAAATTTACCTCCTAGTTTTGAAATTATTTTCATTTTGATAGATACTAAGCATATGTGCTCTTACTTATTCCTGCACCCAGGGCAGACCTCACTAATCGATCACCGCCCTCTTTCCTGCTGTGAACAGGTGTGGCCTGCCAATACTTCTCAACAGTCCTACTAATCAATCAGAATTGGCATGCAAGATGAAATGTCCTTGTCATCCAGGGCAATCATCACACACAATTACAGAGGTGAATCCCTGGGGTAACCAAAATGCCAAACCCTATTTTAATTACCTCTTCAAAGTGTGTATTAATATTCTCTTTCTTACCATTACAAAGAAAAAGAATAAAGTTATGTGAACTAGGTTCTTCTTAGGAGGAAAAAAATTGTATTTCTTTGTATTTCAAAGATCTAAATTGTTCTTTCACAAAAAGAGCCATCGCTGAAATCCAGTGACTTACAGTTTCAGTTACATTCCTTGTCCTCCCCAAAGGAAAATCCCAATCACTATAATACATAATATAATATATAATAATTTCACTATTATTTAATCACCCTTCCTGGAACAGGGGGTTTCAGATGCTTAGCACTTTTGTCTTGAACACAGATACAAATTGTATCTTTCCACAGAATGAAATATTCTTCATCTTAAAGGAGTTATGTTTGTAGAAGAATAATTTATCCTAAGTTACGTTGAAGTAAGTAAATTCATGGCAACATAGTTAAATTTGTAAAAGTAAGAACCCATCATTACTCTCAGATTCTCCTTGGATCTTGGCGAAATCGAGGACTATACAAGTTATGAATACATATTTTTTTGGTTAAACAAACTCTAGGAATAAAACATGTTTATGCATCAAAAACCTGTTATTAAGAGCTCAAAATGTAAACTTCTTATTAGAAGATCTGAATTTTTTTCAAACTGCAACATGCTCCAGAATTAAACCTGATTTTATATTCCCTTTGGTGGTGAGGCACAATTATCATTTTGTGCTTGAGATGAATACAACTAGTCATGTTTCTCATTGTTACTGTAGAATAGAGTCATTTCCTAAAAAGGACGATGTGTGCTGTGGAGGGGGATGTGAGGTGAGGAACAAAGACCATCAGCAAAGTCTGTGGGGCCTCTACCCTGGGAGAATCAGGGGACTACGCCTGTGCAGGTCTGGAGGTGCTGGGGCAGGAAGAAGTCAGTTCCAACAGTTATTCACGTGGTGAAGACTCGCTGATGCTTGTGAATGCCACGCAATGCCCCTGCCCTCTGGGGGCACCATTAGACTACAGATAGTAGTCCGGGGATGATCGCTTACAGCCCATGAATGATTCATTTTAAGCCACTCTCTCTTTGGTTAAATAAGCTATTTCTTAGCTTATTTATTTTCATGGTAGGGATTGAGCCCCGGGTTTCGAGCCTGCTAAGCCTGTGTTCTACCACTGAGCCAAACCCCCTGGCTTCCTCTTTTATTTATTTATTTTTAATCGACAAGTAAAAATAGGGTCTATAGTGTGACCGCGATGTGTTGGTATATGTGCCCAATGTGGAATGGCTAAATCAATCTAACATACACATGATGAACTCACATGCTTATTTTTTCAATGTGGTGAGAACACTTAAAACTCTACTCTCGGCAATCTTCAAGTTGACCCAACTCTGTTGCTAACTGAAGTCACCTGTTTGGATACTGAGTTGTGGAACTTATTCCTTCTGAACTAAAATTTCACCTTCTCTGACCACCATCCCATTACCCAGAAGCCAGCTGTAGTGACCCCCATTCTACTCTCTGTGAGTTTGACTGTTTTAGATTCGTAAGAGTGGGATCATGGAGTAGATGTCTTTCTGCCCCTCGCTTAATTTACATAACACAAAGTGGAACAACAGTCCACTCTGTGTGTGTGTGTGTGTACATATACTGCATTTTCTTTATCCATGCATTCATTGGTGGACATGTAGATTTCTCTTGAATGAAATTCCTTGGGAACAGGGACCGTGTCACTCTAATTCATCATCAATCCCCAGCATCTAGCATAGTGGCATCATGTTAGGACACAGTAAGCACTTATTAAGCACATGTTGACTGGATCTATTACATGAAGGGAGTGGGGAGAAGCAGTGCATGAGTGAAATATTATTTTGTATGTTCCTTTTGCAGACAGTGAGCTTCCAAAGGGCAGGAGGCATGTCTACCTTCACTGTGTTCTGAGATATTAGTATCTCATGAGCATGCAAAAAAATAAATGTTTGTGGAATGATATCAGAAGTATCCTTAGAATGGATTAGATTAACAAATAAGTTGATATTAGGGAATGAAGCAAGGGGAAGGATTAAACGCATGAGGTAATTTTAGGATGCTTGATTTTGAGTACAGAAATCCAAGGTAACTTTCCTTCCCTGAAGAGCAAGTGCAGAGTGGAAGTGATTTACTTGTTATACACATTCTGCCCATCATTATTCTTTGTTCCAGCCACTGATACACCTTGGGCAAAGGCGGGAAAAGGAGAAGGCATTCCCAGGTGGAACAGGACCAGCTAAGAATCCAGGAAGATTCGGGCAGGTGTGAAGTGATGGATGAGGGGGTATCTCTTAGAAAGCCTGGAGATATTTATTTCCTAGCATCCTTGCATTCCAGAAAAATTGTGGAGCAACCTCAGCAAGATGGAGCAGCACCACCATGGTGCTGTGAACTGTGGGGTACCTCAAGAGCTCCCTGGCTGGCTAACAGCCTTCTTTAACTCTGCATCATCATGCCTCTTTTCATAGCACAACCTGGAGTCATTGACTCCACTCTAATGAGCTGAGTCTCTTTTCTTTGCCTGGGATTTCAGTGGGTTGAATCCATGCCAAAGATCAGTGGGTGTTACAAACTTCGCTATCAAGTAGAAGAAGCTAGCTTTACCTACTGTCACCCATCATATTTTCATATCAGTCCAGGAGAATAAGCTTAAGAGGTGTTACCAAGCATATTTATTTATGCAGACGCTCTTTTTATCCTTTTCTCGACAGGATATTGGCACCACACTTGAAATAGGAGGGAAATGCAACATGTTCCCATTTCTCAACTCCATTACTGCCAACTTCGAATTGAGATTATCTTCAAGATTTTGAGTAGCTGCAGCATTGATCTGCTGATGCTTTCCAGCATAGAAATTCAAACAATAGACGTCCTGAGCTGAGATAGACAGAAACTCATAACCTGCACTTCCTCCCCTGATGTTTTCATGGGCCAAAAGCAAGACAGGTTGCCTCCTCTTCTCCAGGTTATTCTGGCCATCTCATACCCAGGTGTCCCATTCATGCCAAGAACTTCTTTGACTGACGTGTCATTGCAGGCAAGTCTCCACCATTGACCAGTTACGTAACCTAGATCGAGTTATCTGATTTCTTTTGCCTCTGCTTCCTCAGCAGTGCAGTGGAGATCATTGCAGAGCCGAATGCCTAGGCAGTTGCAAAGTTTCAGGAGATCATGCATGTTAAGTGCTAAGAGCGCTGCTTGTGTCTGGTGAGCAGTCAATGAATGTTACAGCAATTGTTATTGTCCCTGCTCTTGTTGTGTGTGGAGAAGGAGCAGTCATCCATGTACCTGACACGGAAGGACCAAACAGATAGAAGGGAAGGAGAGTGGAGCTCACCCAGGATGGTGTTTTCCCACTTCCTCCTATATCTTACTGGGCCGGGAAGACCCCTGCCCCTCAGGTTCATGTGCATGCTTGGCATGACCTCCCTGTAGTAATTGTCTATCCTTTCTGTTGCAAATGACCACAATGTGGTGGCTTAGGACAACACGTGTATTATTTGAAGTTTCTGGAGTCACAAGTATGAAATGGCTTACTGAGGCTGAAATCAAGGTGTCAGGGGGGTTCATTCTTCTTTTCCCTTTCCAGGTTCTAGAGATTGTTGAGCTCCCTGGTGCACAGCCCCGCTTCTGTCTTGATAGCCAGTGGTGTCAGACTGAGTCTTTCTCGTGATGTTCTCTCTCTGGTTCCCTCTGGGGATTCTGCTTCTCTGTTCCCTATGGGGATTCTTATGATTGCACCAGATTCACCCAAAAAACCTGGAAAAATCTTCTCACCTCAGAGTCACCTGATTCTCAACCTTAATTCCAGCTGCTGCCTGCATTCCCCATTTATTAATCCCCGGGGTCTACAATAGTCAAATACCACAAAATGGGTGGCTTAAACCAACAGAAATGGATTGTGTTCTGGAGGCTCTAAGTACAAAACCAAGGTGTCTGTGAAGCCACGACCTCTCAGAAACCTTCAGTGGGATCTTTCCTTCCTCTTCCTCGCTTCTGGTGGTTTGCCAGCCATCTCCACCATTCCTTGGCTTGAAGTTGCATCACACGCCAGACTTCACCTTGGCGGTCACGGGCCCTTCTCCTTGTGTCACTCTGGGTCCCCATGTGGCTGCCTTCTTATTAAGGACACCAGTCATATTGAATTAGAAGCCCACCCAGCTCCAGTATGATCTTAACTACTTTCATCTGCAGTGGCCCTGACTCCAAATAAGGTCACCTTCTGAGGTACCAGAGGTGAGTGTATCAAACTGTATTTTAGGGGAACACCAATCCAATCCATAGCATCATGTAACAACATATTCACAGGTTCTGGGGCTGAGGATGTGGACATCTTTAGGGGTCACTATTATACCTGAGTCTCCTCCCTTCAATTGACCCTCTTTCCTTCCTGGTGGAAGAAGTTGATGTCCTCAAGTGAGGGGCATGGAGAGACTTATGTTGACCCCAGTCTCAAGGTGTTAGCTCCACAGTGCCCATTAATGCAAAAACAGAAGGAGGCCCCAAATGACACAGGAGGCCCAGCTAGCCACCATGTTGTCAGAAGGGGTTCTGGTCCACAGCAACAGGGAAGGGAGCTGGAGAGACGGGAGGAAAAGGAAGAAATTAAATCCGTGACAACATATGGTCAGACTTCATCCCAACTGAGCTTTCATTTAAGGTGTCTGAATCCGTTCTTGGAAGTGTCTTTTCCCCTCCTGTTCGGCGAAGTTCGCTCCATGTTGGATGCTTTCCTCCTCCACCCCCACTAGCCACCAGCTCCTTCAGCTGTGTTGGCCTTGCACGCTGCTGAGAGCTGAGGCCTGTGACTAGGCCTGACTTTCCCAGCAAAACCTTTTGTTCCCTAGTATCGATTCACTAATTAGCTACCTAATCCTCACTCTCCATCCCTCCCCCTTACAACCAGATCAACAACAGAAATGAAAGGCATAAACCAAAAGAGCAAAACATCTTCAGGTTTCCTACCGTCCCTAAGAGAGAACAGCTATTTACTAACAAGAAAGACGATCTGCTTTGTTTTCCATAGGAGAAGGTACTCGGGATTTGGATCCATGAACAGATTTCATTTCCATAATCTAGAAGATACTGATTAACAATCAATATCCAACATGGACTTTACTGTGAACTGTCCTTGTCCTGGGTGCCTGTCACATGGTGTAGGCATAAGAAAGTGGGTTCAGATTCTGATAGAAGCCGTTCAGTACTCTGCTGCCATTTTGTCTGACTGACCGTAAGTAAGGTGCTTGGTGTCCTCGGGCCTCAGTTTCCTTAAAGTGAAGATTTTTTAAGTACCTAATTGATATGTTCATGATGAGGATTAAAGAAACCGATGAAATAAATTGAGCACTTGCTCTGTGTTAAGTGCTTGCTAAATGCTCCCCATGTATTCCCACCTGATACTGCGCCATGTCACTTAGCAGAGGGTCTGACATGTAATAAACAACAAATGGTCACTCTTCGTGTTTCCACATGGCTTCCTTTATTAGATCTGTCACAGGAAGCAAAGTATCCTCGTTGTCCTTTCTGTCCAGTCTTGGAGCCAGCTCCGAATCCATTGAGAGACCCCCGGTTTCTCTGGAGGTTTGTTTTGGACATTGTAATACATTTTTGTTCAGCAAGTCAGAGCCAAAGGACTTGGTCGGTGAAAAATTTAAATCAGATCGGTAAGAGTCAGCAATCTTCATCTCCCCCACTGTTCGGCTCCGCACCTTTGCCACCAGGTCAGGGAAATCATCAATCCCGGGGAGCAACTACAAAGCTGTTTCCAGAGCCAATTTCCTGCTGAACTGTGTGTTACACTCTTAGCAACATTCCAAAAATTATACTCACTTCAAAGGCAGCTTTGATCTGGCCCCCTCCCTCCCGTCCCCCCCAGCCTTTGCGGAGGAGCGCATCTCCAGGAGGAGAGTTCACCTTGAAAGGCTGAGATGCCTGTGAGCAGAGCTCGGCTCTTCCTGAGAGGGAGGGAGGCCCACAACCAAAAGAGGAAAAAGAAAGAAGAAAAGGAAATCTGTGGGAGGCCTCACTTATTCTCCGTAGCCCACTGCCCTTGACTCGGCAGCTCCGTGCCTCTCAGGGTGAGCAAACCCACCAGCCCCAGAGCCGTCATCCATCACAGCCACAGTAGCTGTGGATGCCAGCATTTCTGCCTGCCTTTCCCATTTGGGGTGCTGTTGCTTAAAGGAGGAACTGCACTGGGTTTCTCACTGGGGGGCTGTGCTTGGGGGTGTGTAACCCTCTCACGGGTCAGGAAGGGACAGGAAGGAGCAAGAGCTTTCCTCAAAGGCCCCAGTTACCTGTGCTTCTGAGAGGCCACCAGGTATACCTGACAGTTCCTGGAAAGGAGGGATTCTCATGGAAGTGCATTTTCCCTCCCCTGAGTCCCCTTTCCTCAATTCTGAATTATAATATGGAAACTGAGGTAAGAAAGAGACTTGCACATGGACCAGGTTGCCTGCAGAAGTCAAGGGGATTGGCAAATCCCTGTTCCAGCCCAGGAGCACTCCCTGGGAAGCCAGGGGAGGGGAGAGGGGCGGTTTGAGGCAAACCCTTCACCCGCTGATGAGGGGGTTGTAGAGCCTAAGAGCTCCAAACCAGTAGATGCAAAACATTGATTTCATTTGTGAATTGGGAATGTGAGGATTCCCTAGGCAGAGGACTTTTTTTCATAACAGCCTAAGGAATCCATTTCCACCTCCAACAAGGGACTAGGGAGAAGGACAGGGACTAGCACACTAGGGAAGAGAAAGGGCTGCCACCTGCTTGCTTGTGAACTTAAAAATCCTGTCTCACCTATCTGAGTCTGAGGTTCCTTACCCATAATGTGGAGATTCTGCAGTGAGGATAAATGATTAAAAAAAAAAAAATGGAAAGCAAGTCTCTCAGTTAGTGACACAGTTCTCGCCCCACAAGTTCACAGCCACTTGGAGTGACAGTCACCACTGTCAGGCATCCTGCTTGTGTCTGTTTTCCTGTGCCTATGCATCCCCTGACCTTTAACGGAGATCAGCATGCATTGACTAAATTGAGTGGACTTTAAGAATCGGTAATATTTCAATACGTTCAGGAAAGTCTCCATAAAGACAACCTTGTGACAAATTATTTTGTAAGTGAGGACTCTTTTTTTGTAACCACCCTGCTATTATTCTATTAGCATCCCTACTATCATTGGCATCATAATTATTATTCGCTATAGAAGACAGGAATGATGACAGCCACTGTTGACCGATGCACAGTGTCTAGTTAGTGCTCCACGAGGTTTAAACGCCAGTGAAACCATGCTTCGCCTGTCCTTCATAACACTGGTCTCTGTGTGCACTTTTAGCATTGCATCTATGAGATAAAGAAGGGTTTATTTATACCTCTTTTTTTATAAAAGCATAACATGGTGAGTGAATGAAAACAGTTACCACTGGTTTTAAAAAGAAGCCCTGAGATGCTCATTGAGCCAGCACAAGGCATCTTCCGGATGTGACTGGCTCCCCAGGACCCGCTGTCTCACGCTGACCATTCTGGTAATTAATAACCATCCTGACACTTGAAGCCCATCAGGAACGAGAGGCTGCCCTAGTCTGGGAGGACGGTGGGACATGTTGCCACCTGCATACCTCCCCGTAAGCTCTGCCTGCCGCATTAGCAAGTGGCAGCTATTATATTAGACAGAGCCACAGCTGAGCCCGCAGTTTGATTTTTGTCACCATAAAGGCAGGACTAGAATTGACACTGGAGTAATTAGGAATGAATTCTCAGATCTTGGCTTATCATGCACACTGCCAGGGAGGCAGTGTTTTGGAAGCTGAGATGGTGACCTTGCAGACCGACCTCATTCTTAATCTTTCTATCAGTAAGCATTTGGCCAGAACCTCTTGTTAGGCTGACAACCAGAGCAGCTCAGGTTTGGGGTGTTTTGGAGTTTTTTTTTTTTTTTTCTTTTGGGAAGCTTTTGGCACTTGGAAGAAAGAGAAGCGGAGAATGTAGTCAATATGAGAAGCAGAGTTACCACGGGAACAAAACGTTCCTTGGAGAAGCTGGAAATGAGCATAATTTTGGAGAATTTCTGCAATGGCGGGTTAATTCCTAATTGGGTTTGCTGAGCAATCAACAATGTGTTGCTTGTATTTTCATGTGCTGGGAACATATGACGCCGTGCGCGCGCGTTAGGATGCTTCAGTACTTTGATACTTCACTAATGTGCAATCTCTATTTCTTGCTTTTGTCTGGGGGCCTCTCATATTACATTTAGATTGTATCCTTTATCATCCCAAATTGACATTTATGCTTTTACTTCTATTGTTTCCCTAGCTTCTCCCTGGTATGGATCAACAATTTGTTTTAATCTGTGTCACTTCTCTTATCTCCCTCGACACAGAGGAGCAGTCATTCTGCACCGCCATCCGCCTACAGAGGTGGTGTTATCGAGAGCGTGGTGGGGTCCCTCACCCTCTCCCCACTGTCTAAAGTGCTGGTGAATGTTAATTGCTTTTCCAGTTAGTTTATAAGAATGCAGAAACCGCTGAATGCAGCTTGACTGGTTTTGATGAAAGTAATGGAATGCTAGTGCCTATGAATAAATAAATCTGATTTACATAGAGGACTGTTGTGCTGGTGGATAGGAAGCTGCTGGATGCAAGCAAATTATAGTTTAAGGACACATTATTCCTGGGCTTTTATTCTAAGTGAAGGGGAAGAGCTCAGATTTCCCTGAGATCCTGAGAGGGAGGCAGAGAGGTGATCCCTTACCCTGAAAGAAAAATGCGTTTTGAGAGCAGTGTTCATCTGAAACTTAAGGGGGATGCACTTTGTTTGGAAGGAAGCTTTTCTAGGTCTCACTTCCTGAAATCCCCTTACCGAAGGCGTAGAGAAGAGCCAGTGGGGAAGAACTTGAGAAGTAACGTAAAATGCATGCATGCATATCCGCATGCACTGGAGACAGATCGGACAGAGACTCTTAGAGGGAGATGGGGTGGCAACCATTTCTAAGTCCAGTCTGTTTCCTGAATTCCCACTAGATCATGGTGATGTGAAGTAGAATTAATAAAAACATTATTTCTCTCTCTCTCTTTTTTTTTTTTTTGGATGAGATAAGGCAAACATGCAGTGGCCCTCTGCTGGCTGAGCATGCTGATCTCAGTTGCTCATGAAGTGGAGTGGGAGAGGAGGTGAGGCCTTTTCCCCACATGCAGGGTAGCACCAGTAAGATGGACTGAGAGAAGACTAGGGTCAGGGCGTCTGCATTCCAGCGTGCCTGAGGATTATACCTGACTGGGCTCATCAGAAGGGCGAGGAGATGGGGGAAGGATATTAACAATCCAAGAAGATACCTGCACCAAATAATGCTGTTTCAGAAGCAACCTTCCTGGTGGTTTCTAGGAATGAGATTTAAACACCAAAATTCTATCATTCAAAAAATACCTGATCTGGGCCAAGTTCTGTTATAGGTACCAAGTGCACAGCAGAAGCCCAGCACAAGGCCAGGACCTTGAGGATGCAGCTACTCCAGGCCCTTGGCAGATCCAACACTTTAAAGAGATGAAAAATTGAGAGAGATATTGAAACTTGAATTAAAACTTGAGTCATAAGATTTCCAGATGAAAAAGACAGTATTCCTCGTATTTAAAGTCATCCTCAGAATGACCCTATGAAAAAATAAGAAAATACCCCCGGGAAGCCCAGGGTATGAGTTAAAAGTTCAGTTTCAAGTACCACCAGTAAACATCAGCACATGCTTGCCATATTTTGTCCATTCCAAGGTCTTCAGTCTATAAATATACTTGAAATCAGATTATCATCCGCTATCGCCCATGCTTATCTTCCAAGTTCTTCTTAATCATTTCTCACATCCTGATAATGTATCGATAGCTATAGATTAAATATGAAATTACCACAAATCTCAAGCACTTCAAGATTTATGGACTGAGTCTTGAGCCCTATATCAAGTCAGCCATCTAGGAAAATATATGATTTCACCATAATATTAAAAATTACTGGCAGCATCTTCCTCTTATCCGATTGGTGTTGTCCTGATGATAAGCCACAGTGAGCAGAGAGAGGAACGGTGATAAATTATGGAACAGACATTGAAAAATATATTTATTACATTTGGATGTGCAAGAATTTCACTCGCAATGTACAGAATAAATAGAGTTTATTTTTTTTAATGTCCTCTTTGGTACCCAATAATTTAGAGTCTCGCAAGACAAGCTCATACTCAGTTGGCTCCACTCATAGGAGCTTAGTGCATAGATGGAGAAACTATTACAATGAAACTGTTGGCTCTGAAGGAATTTCCTGGTCAATATGAAGGATAAGCACTAGATCAAAATTTGTTGCAATCTACATGTGTATCTTTCTCATGTCCATGATTTTCTAGAAAGTCTAGATCCTAATTTCTTAAAATATGGTCCATGGACCAGCATGTTGGAGTCCCTGATTGCTTTTGAGAAATGCAGACTCCCTGAATTGGACTGTCTTACTTCACAAGACCCCCAGTGGGTAAAGAGCAAATCATACTTTCATATAATGCAAACCCAATGGGAGAAAGTTCATGATGTATATCAGAGAGTTTGCTAAATGAGCAAAAAGACAATCTGAATAATAAACAAAACTGTCGAGGCAATGGAAATCGTGGTTAATATTTATCGAGCACTTACTATGATCAAACTATTGCACTGTGGTCACTTAACTTTGTGTGACCTTCACGAAGACAACCTGTAGCCAAAGTAGCATTATTCCTACTTTACAAATGAAGAACTGAAGACCAAGGGGATTAAAGGACTCTCCCTGGCCATCAGAGCGTGTAAGTAGCAGACCCAGGATGGATGCTCACATCTGTCTGATTTCTTCAGTAGAGTCCCATGAGTCTTGTGGACAGGGACAGCCATGTAAGAAGGAAGTCTTGAAATACTGAAAAGGAAATAAGTCATGAAGTGGGAGCTGTCTTCAGAGCAAAGAAGGAAAGGGAAAGCTGCAAAATGGTCTTTTAGGTTCTTCTCGAACATGCCTCGCTCTGATCCTGCTGAAAACCACAGTCACCTTTGTTCTTTTCTTCTCATGGCCTGTGGCCAGCTGACCTTCAATTTCCTTACGCCCCTTCTTTAATATCTCTTGATGGTGTCCCTGGCTTCTGAGGTCCACTCTGCCATCCTAGCTTGGATTTACCAGCAACCTCTGGGTCCTCCAAATGGGCCTCTCCAGTTACAGCCTCTCCCTTCTCCCCTCCATCCACCATCTGCTGCTAATCACTGAACCCATCCATGTTCTTTCTCTGCCTGACTCTGTGCCAGATGCTAAAACACAGGGGCAAACAGCCTGTGTGCCTTCCCCCAGGAGGTGACAAGCTCACGGGCAATCCTCACTCGTCTCCCTGCCCACCACTCCAATCTCATTTCCCTCTTTCTGTGCCTACCCACAACTGCAGACCAGCCTCAGCTTCTCATCACTTGCCCTCTCTCCACTTCCAGGACACTCTTTCCTCCTGAATTACCTGGCAAACTCCACCCCGTCCTCCAGCAGCCCGCCCACTGCACCCTCCTCTGCAAAGCTCCCGCTCAGCCTTCCTCAGCAAAACTTCTTACTCCCTGAGGTCACCAGCATTTTTCTTACTTGTTTAATGCCCCTTTTAGATCCTAATTTGTATTCCTGCCAAGTCCCTGGAACAAAGAAAGGACAAGGAGGCAGTAGAATGACTTACAGGTCCGAACCCTGAACTTGAAAAACTATCCTTAGGTTTAAGACATTTCTGATACATATCCCTCCCCAGGACCCCTGTCTCTCATACTCTGCCCACAGTCATATGAAAAGGATGTGGAATGTTCTCAGGCTTTAGATCATGATCACAGGACACCCTGATCCACCAGCTCCCCCTTTGCCAACAGCCTTGTTTGCACCTGAACAGAAATAGGATTAATTGATGCATGCATAATTTAAATTATCTATATAATCAGAAGCAGTTCAGGTGATTTCAAAACAAAATTCAGGCTCCCTCCCATGGCACAGATGGGGACAGTGAGAGTCCGCTGGGGCAGGAAGCTCAGTGTTGTTAGTATTACTGAGCTACCTCACCCGTAGCTCTTACGGCTACCATCTTTCTATCAGACTTTCTCAGGATGTATGATTATCTACACAGAGAGACACGGTGTGACTGGAAGGCAGAAAGAAGCTAGGAAAAAAAAAAAAAAATGAAAGTTGACCTTAACCTTTACAATCATGCCTATGGAGTGGACATGCCCATGCATTCTTGTGTGAGCAACTGTGAGTGCTGACCAAGGGTGTCCAAGTCCTGGTTCTCCTTATTTCTGCTCTTATCTCCTACCTGCACCATATGGAGGTAAGGACGCTTCATTTTAGCTCAGGAATCTGGCTGGAATATCTCCCCACCTCAAAAC
This sequence comes from Glaucomys volans, assembly GCA_020662805.1. Classification (NCBI taxonomy): domain Eukaryota; kingdom Metazoa; phylum Chordata; class Mammalia; order Rodentia; family Sciuridae; genus Glaucomys; species Glaucomys volans. Next base: position 568,690 of record JAJEJO010000152.1, on the reverse strand, counting down.
ATGAGTCACATATTTGTCTTCATACCTACTCCTTCCAGGTGTGCAGAATCAGGTGCAGTTCTTAGCTCTCAGGCTCAGTTAGCAGAACATAGATGACAGGCGAGGTGCTCTTGCTGATTCCCGTGCCAGTGTCATGGGGACCAGCTCTGATCCATTTCTATCCATGGGCGCTTGCCAGGAGCCACACAGACAAGGCGATAGGATGCCCATTGATGGGCCAAACGTTGTTTTTCTCGACAGGAGCATGCAGAGCAGGCAAGAATGGCCAACTGGCTTGGTCTGACCTGCCAGCCAATTTTTCTCTCTCCTGGCAAAAGCTTAAAAATGGTCCCATATTTAGAGTTCATGACACAGGTTAATACTTCTTTCAACTCAAGGTGAATAAAGCATGAAAAAAGTATTCATCAGAAGCAAAGGGACTCACCAAAATGGATATATCAAAAACATATGCAGCTTATTCCCCAGCACCATTTATCACAGCAAAGTCAGAGAACCACCTGCCTTAGAAACACCCTGAGAGCTGGAGACTGCAGGTCCTGCCCAGTGTCGAAAACCCAGGGCTTCAACTGAGATGTGACTCCAAGTGCAATCCACTTTGGATTAAAAACTGTGCTTCGAAACCCCCTCTCTACCATGCCTGTAGGAAGAAAGGAATAAAATGCTGAGGGATCATTTCACAACCACCAGAATGGCTGAAATAAAAAGACAGAACAACAAAAATTGGCAGGAATACAAAGCGCCTCGCGTACAGTAGGGAAGGGAGTGGTGTTTAACTGTATGAGAAGATGCCAAACAGTTTTCCAAATCAGAAAACTGCTTGGCATTTTCTTGTGCAGTTCAACATATCCCCAGAAATCCCCTTCCTTAGTACTGACTCAGAAGAAAAAAAGATACACGTTCAAGTGTAGGTTTATGCCTAAATGTTAATGGCAGCTTTGATTTCAGATAACTTCCAACTGGAAACAAACTAAATGTCTTTCCTTCCACAAATGAATAGATGAACAAACTCTAATATTATCCAGCTCTATACAGGGATGAGCTACTGAGAACTCACCAATGTGGATCAACCTCATAGATTCCATGGAGAACCAAGGAAGTTGAACACAGAATGGTCCTTGCTTATCATTTCACTTGTAAAAGTTTAAAACATCTAGAACCGTTTTATGATGATACATACAAAGTGTGGCCTGTAGGGAGGTGGGGATTCCCTGGAAAGGAGCGCCAGGGAGCTTCTTGGAGTGATCGCCCTTGGATGGATATATTTACCAAAACTTTCAAATTACATGCTTAAGGTTTGCATAAGTAAATTTCACCTCATTTTTGAAAAAAGGAAGATGGGAGATAAGTAATGTGACTAGAAAAGAACAATGTGAAGGCCTTTCTTGGTGGTGAGAATGTTCCATACCCTGACTGGGCCAGTGTCAGTATCTTCATCGTCCTATTGTGGACAAGATGGTGCCATTGGGGGAATTGGACCAAAGGTGTTTGGCACATCTCTGCATTATTTCTCATAGTTGCATGCAAATCTACAGTTTTCTCAAAAAGCTTAATTAAAAACAATGCAAAACTTGGTATTAACAGCTGAAGGCTTGAATTGTGTCTCGTCGAATGTTTAAGTTTGTGTCTCCTTGAAACACATACAAACTTGTGTTGTGGGAGAGAGAGGAGAGGATTTCCAAGTGTTTTTAAATGTGCTCTGATTTTTGTTTTGATTTCTTTGCAGATGTCTTGTGGCTTATGATTAAACATCTGCCCCTTCTCTCGGGCTGAGTTCCTTGTTCTAAGGTTGGAAATCTCTCTGCCACTCTCCATGTCTTCCCAGTGTCTTATAATTCCCAATTCATGTTGCAATGTGAGGAGCCCCTTTCTTGAACATTGCATTATTTCTGAGGCAGTGTGGAGTGAGTGGTGCCTGTGAGCATCTCCGTCGCTGAGTGGGGGGAGATGTCAGCCACATGTGATTTTGCACATCACCCAGGTAATGCAGTGGTGCTAATGTAGTCTCCTGGATGCAGGGACACCAGCTGGGTTTATGTCACTCCCTCAGTGGGCCCTAAGTGCATAAATCAATCCTTATTTTTATGCCAATCCATACAGAAGGCCTCCTCGTGTGTGCTGCATGTAAGGAGAGGACAGGGAGCCTCCTTGAGCCAACAGTTTGCAATGGAAGAAAGAAAACACTGGAATCTAGTTTGGGGAGTGTTTTATTTCTTTATTTAAATCCCTAGGAAGCCTACTCTGGCTTGAACAGAAATAAAAGTGAAAGGATTCATTAGCCGAAGTGAAGTTAGTGTCAGTCAAGACAAAATCAAAGTGCTTGCCTTGGGTTTCTGGGGACGGCAGGACTGGCTGCTTGGGTCTTCGTAGCTGGCCTGTCTCCTGGGTGCCTGCCCACATCATGCTGAAACACAGCTAGCCTCCTGGACTCAGCCTTACCCAAACGCCTGGCATTCTGAATTACAAATGCCAATGCTTATAAAAGCGGACCTGAGGATAGACACATTGTTTTCTTTTTTTCTGAAAGAGCTATCACCAACATTTCCCCAATATGTTCAAGACATCCCCAAGGTTGGACCAATATGGTTTATCCCATTTAACAATAAGGAAAATCAATTCATCGCAAGTGATTGTCCCCCTCCTGTTCATCATCTGGGGTGGGGGAGGGTATAGTAAGACTGTCAAGGATAGAAAGTTACTTTTGTCATTTCTTATCTCTCCTGGTGGCATTCCCTGATCCTCCCTAGGAGCCCCCCATATGCTGTGCTTACCATCTCCCTCTCACTCCAACATCACAACCTACCGGTTCCACTTCCCAGTCCCCCAGGATTCTGAGTTTTGATGGAAAACTGGATGATAATTAAATTAATTGCATAATATGAAGCTTTAGCCAATTTGAAGATGTTCATTTCCTCTGGGTCCCCAAAGGGCATTCCTGATGTAATCCCAGGCACCACGACAGAGCTGTGGGAGAGAGATTTTGAAGCCGACAGCTAGAGCCTTCCTGTTCCCCACATTTCATCCAGTGGGAAGCACGACACGTTTAATTATTTGGTGATTACTGAAGATGGAACAGTATGCTGGTGTCATCCCCAGGCACAGGAGACACCAAAATATTTTTTGGAAGAATGTGTGAAGAAGAGCAGGCTTGTCCTCAGATGTTTCTAAGAGGCATTTGAGAAATACCTCTTGGAGGTTGTCAGCTCTCCTTGCTCGCCAGTGAAATTACTAGTCTTGAGAATTCTGACTCCATGAAAATGACATGAGTTTTCAAAAAGTTATCCTCTCGAGAAGATGCTTCCAGAACACGCCACACACTCCCGTTTCTCTCACTTATGCGGTCCTGTTGACATTTCCTGTCTCTCCTACCAGACTACACACTCCTCAAGGATAGAGAACTACTCTTAGATGGTACTATAGTCTTACAACAGACTCAGGCCCAGGCACAGAAATAGATGTTCAATAAATGTCTACTGAAGTTATCAAGTATTATTCATGGTTCATTTTCAAGAAAGATTGGCCATGGAATGGCTTGTCAAAGAAGTTGTTGTCTAGAGCTGAAAGAGTCCAAGGGCTGTTCTTCAACGACCTTACTTCAGATCCTCTTGAATTCTTGCATGGGAGAGGGGATTCTAGTCAAGGTCAGCCATGGGCCACAAGCAAGAATGGAGGGTGACATAGCGGGTGGGGGAAGATTTATGAAACTTTTCTTTATGGCTCAGGGCTAGGTTTTCATGCGAGATAAGAGTGTTGTCCCTCAGATAGAAGCACAATGAACAGTTCAGCTCTGTCTCTCTGCCTTCTGTCCTCTTCATGCTCAGTTCTCAAGACGACACTGTTATCTCACCAGAAAATACAGCCCAGAGCATTACAGATGTCTGGTACAGCGGAACCCATATTAATGGTTATTGCTTAAAGAAGGGGCATGCTCAGATCTCTTTACTGTGCTCTAGGGAAATGGCAGTTTTTACTTTCTTCCAGAGAAAACCAGAGACATAAAAAGATCAATTGGGTTTGCTTATCTCAGATAGAAGGGACTTTTTCAGAGGTTTAAATGGCAAACTTGATATGGCCTGAGACATATCTACAAATACAGACTTCTTCGCAATTAACTTTCAGCAGAGGTGCTTGTGGATATTTAGATGCAAACGTTTCAATTTGTTGTAGGAACAAATAAGTTAGTGACCATATATGAAGAATGAATGGAAAATCAAAATAAATGGAATTTTTTAATGGTTTTGGCATGGGTTCTAGGTTCTCTCCATAACTACTGATTTTTAGTGTCTGTCAACAATTGACTTATGATTTCATTTGAATTAACTGAGCTTTTTAAAATTTCTTTTCCATGCTTAGCCAATTTCTGAAAATGAATAGATCATTCCTAGAGGGAAAAAGAGATATATTTTGGTTGTTTTTGAAAGAAAGCATGATTTCTTTTCAAGGTGCCAATAATTGAACCAAACTGGAAATTCATTAAATGACATTTAAAATGACCCAGAAAGTTACTGCTTTTGCTCTGATAGAAAATGCCTAACCTCAGACACTTCCTGAAATACACGTGAGTGCCATATATGTTAATGTCCACTTTCGCTGGAAGGACTCATTTGCCTTTGATTACTGCAAAAAGCAGAAGATTCCAAACCGATACAACACCATTCTGATGGTGCCTCATGCAGTATGCTGTGGAAATCCAGTAACACAGCCTATGCCTTGAAAAGCCACGCCATTTGTAATCATCCCAGGTGCCCTGCTCTGAGGACTGTCAACAGCAAGAGGAACTTTAAATTGCTTGCCTTTGATGAAAATGAAAATGTTATCCATGAAACATCTCTAGGAAAATAAATTCAGGCCTGTTTCCTGCTATGCAAACAGATATATACAGTATCTCCCTGAATCAGCTTTTTTTCTCATCTGAAAAGGAGCTACTGTACTTTATTATGATGTCAGAGATTGAACTTGGGTGAGAATGCACTTCTAATAATTAAGATCATATCAGGTTTGGAAAGCCTAATTCCTAATAGAAGATGACGGTTCCCTCTTGGTGTGGACTCAGAATGCTTGAAAATTGGGCCACTTAAACGGCCATAGAAGTATTGGAATAGGTTTGAAATTCTTTATTGCGGAAATGTGTAGATAATACCAGGAGGGAGACTCCCCCCACACACAATCCCATAGCCCATTTAAAAAAGAAAGAAAACATGAGGCATCTCCTGGAGCAGGCAGGTGGTGTCTCATATGTTCCCGGGATAGAGAATGAGCTTCTTGTCTTTAAAAGTAATTGATTTTATAGAGATACGTGTCAAGAGCACTGGTTTTCAACATGATTCCGTTCACAGAGTGTTGGGAAATAATATATACTGCTAATTGCTTCAGAAATCGCTGGATTATTTGACTTTGGTTTGGACAGTGGTAGGAAGGAAGATCTTGAGCCCTTCTGCCATCTTCCTTATCGCAGATTAATGGCTGCTTTGAAACCAGGGCTACTTTTGCAGTCGCAAAGATGAAATCTGCATTTCTCTCTTTTATGGAGCATCAGCTCCAGTGTTCTTAGCTCAAACTCTGAGTATTCTAAAGATAGCAGTGTGACATTTCTGTTTCTATGAAGTCCAAATAGTCACTGAGATATAAAACACCGGAGAAGAAACGTATGTGCTGATCTTACCCTTGTCCATGTGGAGCTACTTAGGGGGACGGTCCTGTGGCAGAGGCTGACTGGGGGTGGGGGCGGGGAAGCTGATTGACTTCTGGGAGGGCCCATTTGTTGGAGGCAGAGCTGCAGCTTCTTGCTCTAATTCTGTATTTGCCTGTCTCGATCCTGTAAGGATTGATTGTGAGTGCATCCGATGTGAAACCTGAGATGGGAAATTTGGCTGTTCCCTTGTGTTAGGGGAGATTCCCCCTGCCCCCCAGTTGTTCCGCCAAGGAGCTAAAGTGAAATGTGTCTGACTCAGAGGATGCCTATATTTATTCAGGGTGTCAGTGCTGTGGAATGAGTCAGAACCCTAGTCTGTGATCAACACTTACTAACCTACCACTTATGCCTGTTTGCTTCCTCATTCATTTATTCAAAAAACTGAATATATATATATAGCACACATGTACACATGTGCAAAATTGAGCTAGCCCCTCATGAATTTATAATGAGATGACTCATACCTCTTCTTCCAGGAAGCCTTCCACCATCCACTACTCCAAGAGTCAGAAAATTCTTTACCGGAAAGGTACAGATAGTAAATATTCCAGACTTCATTCTGTCAGCCACAAGTGGTCAGCATCCCATATTCTTCCTTTTTATAACCCTTCAAAACTCTCTAAACATTCTTATCCCAGGAGCTGAATATGATCCAAGGACCACAGTTTGTCAATGCTAAGGTCAAACCAAGGACCCTTGGTTTTACCTATCATTCATAGCAGTCTCCATATTGGATTGAAAAGAACAAATTCTGAAACTCCTAGGAAGGGGAGCCCTGGCCTAACCACTGGCAGGGGTCTGTTTCCAATTAGAAAGTGATATTCTCCTTCTGGGTTTTTATTTCAGCAGGGATACAAGGTCACCTAAATGGAGGACTTACTGACATGTTATTCAGAATCCAGCAAGTGTTCTAGACAGGCCCTGAACAACTCCAGTTTTCTGGATTATAACCTATAACCCCAAGTTAAGAGATTAATTTTAGATATTCCCTCTTAAGTCCTTTGGATAGGTCTTAGAAAGTCTTTTCTCTGTGTTTCACTAGGCCTTCATCTAGGGCTTATTTCCCTCTCTACGTGCAATTTCTAATGATGCTTAATATTATTTTAGATAAGGACTCCAGAGAGGCACAGGAGATGGTATGCAATGACTCAGGTAGTTGGTCCAGAGGCAGCCCAAGATTGACAGCCTGATCTCAAGGAAAGAGGCATAATAAATCAAAAGTCAATACACAGCTATATATCTGAATAGTACAATTATGTTTGCTCTTAATAAGTTTTCAGTCATCAATTAAATGTTAAATTATGCTCATTATGCCCTCTTTAAAAATGCAGCCAAATTTAGCTTCCAATTTCAAATTAATATATCCACACAGCATAGTTAAAATAAAAATATCAAGTGCTTGCAGGCAGTGAACTTCAGCTATGTGGAAAATTCACTCATTTGGACTACCTCATTTATGATTAACGTGTCATTAAAGACGGGCATGCCTGTGACCCAGGACCATCCAACCAAGAGCAAGAGCTGGAGCATCCCGTGGCCTGGGCTGACTCTGGCTTCCCAGTTATGTGACTGAACAAATTACTGGACCTCTTTCAACCTCAGTCTCTCCATCTGTAAAATGGATGGCTCTCCTTCCTTCCGGGGTCATTGTGGTCATGAACGAAAGTTCTCTGTCTTATTTATTTTTATTATTTTATTTAATGCAGTACTAACGATTGATCCCAGGGCATTGTGCCTGCCTATTGGGCAAGTGCTCTCTCACTGAACTACATCCCAGCCCTTTTTACTTTTTATTTTGAGACAGAGTCTCACTAAGTTGCCCGGGCTGGACTTGAACTTGCAATCCTCTTGCCTCAGCCTCTGGAGTAGATGGGAATACAGGTGCCTGCCACCATGCCCAGTTTATATAAAGTTCTTAGCAGAATTTAGTAGGTGGAACGTACTTTGAAAAAAAGATAGCTATTGTTATTAAAATGATTATCATCAGTATTATTAATGAGTGAAAATAAATGTGAAACAAAGTGCTAAGAGATTATAAAATATGTAAGTATCCCAAAGACATTGGAGATAGCACCTTCTAGGAAGCTAGTTGATCCAGAATTATTGAACTAAATCTAGAAACCAGGTGCAACTGGGATTAACTCCCCCAGAATATGTTATTTGTTGGGACCTCTTTCTTTGGTTAGACTGAGAAAAGCTGTTTTCCAGAATAAAATCTGCTCACATTATATTACATCAGATCTTACTATTAACCTCCAAATGTTTTGAATTAATTGCTTTATTCCTAAACTATGGGAGAAACTCGGATAACCTGCCCTCGTTCTCTTTACCCTTAAAAGGGGAAAGATTCCACTTTTCCCTCCTGAAATTTTCTCTAGAATTGTGTTGGCTTCAAATCATACCTCACTTCATGACCAAAAAAGTAAGCTGTTGGGAGTGTGGACATGCCACATTGTCACCACCTTTAAAAGCAAGAACTTGAAACCGGCTGTTCCCCCTGGAAAACAAGTTCCAATGACAAGGCAGCCACTGATGTAACACAGAGAAAGGGCTGCTTCCGAGGAAGAAATCGGGATGAGGGAGTTTGGCTGGAGCAATGAGACCCGTACAGAGCCTCTGGGTATCAACCGACTGGCAGCATGGTTCCCAGGAGGGACTGCCAGGAGAGCACCTGCCTGTCTGACTCCAGGCTTGCCCCGCCCACCCAGCTTCTGGCCTGCCATCAGACTCTCCTTGCTCAGGACTCAGGACTCAGGTCTCAGGTCTCCACGGAGCGGGAAACAGCTCTAGCCCAGGAAGCAGTGGCTTTGCAGGGCCTGGGATTTGTGCAGTCTACATCACGAGCAGCAGGGACCCTGCCACAGAGGAGGCTTAGGCTAATATTCCACAGGAACGTGGCACGGGCAGCACCGCCCTTGAATCGTCCAGGTAGGCAGGGTGATGTTTTTTATTGACTCTGTGCCTGAAAGGCAAGAAAAAGGGTGGGAAGCAAAATGGAAGATGACACTTTAGTTGTGTCACTTTAGAATGGGAAAGGTCAGAACGCGTTAACACCCAAGGGACCAGGACAGAGCCAGGGAAAGGATGCTTCCCAGGAAGGCAAGAGGCAGTCCGACTTGGACTTCCCTCCAAGCGCAGGAAAGCGGAGTGAAGAAGAGTGTTGGTGGTGGGGCTTGCTGTGATGTGCATTTGCCGCTGTCTGTGGTCGCCTGTTAGAATTCTCACACCTCCACACTTTGCCCTTGTTCCCCCCTGGGGACAAGCTCTCATAAGCCAAAGTCCCTGTCATGAGCTCAGGCAGTGTCACTTTCTACACATCTCCAGCCCCATGGTGTAGGAGCTCCCCGGGCTCTGATGGACAGGGCCGATGTGGGTCACAGGTGTGGGCCTGTGCAGACAGCTATGCTAATGACACCACACCTGCGTCCCCAGGTCAAGCCGTTGCTATTGGAAACTGTGATCCAACAGGCAGTTATTGCCGTTCCTCACCAATCGCGTATCAGACTCTGGACTTGGGATTCAGTCCCTCATGCTGGAGAATGAGGACAGTAAAGAATAAGAGTGCCGGGCATGGTGGCGCACGCCTGTAATCCAAGCGACTTGGGAGGCTGAGTCAGGAGGATCGTGAGTTCAAAGCCAGCCTCAGCAACTTAGCGAGGCCCTGAGCAACTCAGTGAGACCCTGTCTCTAAATAAAATACAAAATAGGGCTGGGGATGTGGCCCAGTGGCTGAATGTCCCTGAGTTCAATCCCTGGTTCCAAAAAAAAAGAATAAGAGTGATGGGGGTGGGGTGGGGGAAGAGAGCATCTGTACCTGGTTCCAGGAAGTTCCAGGAGGTTACCAAGGAGAGAAGTCAGTTGCACCTGCAGGGCATCATAGGGGTCAAGGAAGTACTCTGGGAGGATCTGAGAATTAAAAGAGGAGAAACATTTGCTGATTTCTGGCCTTGGAGGCCCAGAGACTGGAAGAGTCCTGGCCATTTTAGATGTCTGTGTAAATGGCCGGCCCTGCATTCAGCCTTCTATAAATCCCTAAAGGCATTTTCCTAATGCATCCATGGGACATGCGGAGCTATGCCGTCCTGTCCAACAAAACGACAATGGTCTTCTCCATTTGTCTCAACTCACTTTCTATATGCCACCAACCATGCTGCTGAACTGTGAGCACGCTTTCTTTGCCTAAACAATTTTTAAACACTTTTGCCTTCTTTTATTATTTTGTCCTTTTTTTAATTCCCAGAATCAACCCTCTCTTCTGCTGAACAGTTCCTAAGACAGAAGTTTCTCCTCCTGGGTAGCAATTTCCCTTCCTGAAAAATGGCCTCGTCCGCAGCCAGGAAGCAGAGCAGGTTGCGGAGCTCCGTAATTTGTTTCCCATCAACTAATAATCTTATTGTGATGAATAATAGAGGCCTGCTAATGTTTCAGCGAGGTTAGGGACTGTGCTGAGCATCGGTGGAGGCAGGCAACTCTGCCAAGCCAAGCCATTCTTTCTGTCTTCCACATGGTATGGTTCCTTAAACAGCTTGCAAAAGACGCAAGAGCTTTAGCAAACAATATTCAAATGACTTCAAAAACAAAAGGGATTCGTGATATGCCAATAGAACTTCTACACAGATGTTGATTCCTTCATTTCTATTTAGTTTTTTTTTTTAAGCATGTTTTTGTAAAAGAGGTGGCAGTATGTTAGATTTTTCTTTATTTTTTTAATTTAATTTAATTTTTTTGGCAGTGCTGGGGATTGAACCCAGGACCTTATGCTTGCAAACCAAGCAGTGTACCACCCGAATTATATCCCTGGCCCAGTGTGTTAGATTTTTGAGTATTGGGATGGAATTGCCTCCAGGTTTGTCAAAGAGCAGCCTCAGTGTTTTCTGCTTGGCCTGGCTCCTTCTTGAAGGAAGTCTTGCTTCCAGAAACCCAAAAGACTCTGTCCTGCTGCATTCATCTTGCTGTTTAGCTTTTATTGCTTTATTATATTTTTTAAATTAACACAGAGTGAGATGGGTTTTACTCTGTGCAGTTCTATGAATTTTAACACGTGTAGACTTCTGTAACCATGCCAGCTTGTAGGAACCCAGAACAGCTTTATCAACTCAAAACTGCCTCTGTGTTACTCTTGTGAAGTCACACACTTCCTTAATCCCAACCTCTTGCAGTCACTGATCTGTGACTACAGTTTTATCTTTTTAATAATGTCACATAAGCCTGGTGCCATGGTACAAACCTGTAATTCCAGCTACTTGGGAAGTTGAGGCAGGAGGATTACAAATTCAAGCCCTGTCTGGGTAACTTAGAAAGACCTTGTCTGAAAAAAAAATAAAAAGGCCGGGGGTGCAGCTGAGAGGCAGAAGACTCCTGGGTTCAATACAAGGTATCAAAAAAAAAAGTCATATAAATGGAATCCGGTATGCAACCTTTGGAAACTGGCTTCTTTCATTCGACCTGGTGCCTTTGAGTATACCCAAGTGATTGTGTGTATCAATAGTTCATTCCTTTTTAAAAATTCAGTAATCTTTTAAATTGACAAATAAAATTATATGTATTTACAGCACGCACCATGATCTTTTGCTATATGAATACATTGCAGACTGGCTCAATCAAGCTAATTAACATATCCATCACTCACAGAGGTATCGTTGTTTTGTAGTGAAAGCATTTAAAAGTTATTGTTTTACCAATTTTCGGGTGTACTCTGCATTGTTAATAACTCTAGTGGAGCCAGGCATTGTGGTGCACGACTGTAATCCAGTGCTTGGGAAGCTGAGGTGGGAAGATCAGAAGTTCAAGGTCAGCCTGTGCACCGTGGCAAGCCCCTGCCTTAAAATTTTAAAAGAGCCAGGAATGTAGCTGGGTGGTAGAGCACTCCTGGGTTCCACCCATAGTACTGGGAATGATGATAATAATAATAATAATAATAACAACAACAGTAATGGTAACTCCAGTGGTTCCTTTTGTTCCCGCTTCGTCTTCTATCTTTTGAAGGATGACTCTGTTTATTCTTTCACTTGTGATAGGACATCTGGCTCTTTTCACTTTTTAGTGATTGTGAACCAAACAGCTATAAATTTTCATGTGCAGATTTTTGGGTGAATGTAGGTTTCCATTTCTCTAGGTTTGTAAATGCCTAAGGTTGTAATTATGAGTTGGTGTGGCAAGTGTAACATCATAGAAAACTCTTTTCCAGAGTGGCCCTTATCATTTTGCATTCCCACCAGCAACGTATGAGAATTCTCATCATGGTATTTTGATTAGCTTTCCTGTCTGTCAAAAGTGAAATGTGTGCTTCTGGCATGATACTCTCTTTTGTCAAGTGCTGCTTCTGGTTAATTTCATAAGTCATTTATTTTTTTCATTCCCTAATGAAACAGTCCTTATATTTTTCTGTCTGTTAACTCTTCCATAATAGGAAGCATAAGGTGTGTTTGCCTGCTTTTCTCAGTTCTATTTATGGTTTCTTCTTTGGGTCAGGCTGGGTGTGTTTTAATTATAAAACATCTGCATTGTCCATGAACCAGCATGATGGTATTCAGAGGACCAGAGGCTATACGGAAGAAGGAGACTGGGCCAGGTGGCAAAAACCCTTCATATCCTCCACTTCCACTTTTGCTTCCTGAAAGCAGATGACTTGTTCATTTTCATATGTGCAAAGAGTGCCCCAGAGGTCATGGATCCCACTGCTCTCCAGCATAGGCCCCTCCTCAGCAATTCAGAATCCACAGTGGAGATTCTGAGCCTTGCAGAGAGAGCCATATCACTGGTGTATTCTGTGTGCGTAATTGAGGACTCCAGTTCGCCTTGCTCTATTATCTAGAATTAAACATAAAAGACGGTTGATAAATACCACATTCAGTTGAAAACACAAATGAATCAAAATGTTATAGTTTCTCTCCACAGGTAATAATTAACATTCCTGTGAATGTCTCCGTGTGCCACAGAGCATCCTTTAAATGGTACTCTAGCAAAAAAACCTAGCACACTGGGACACATACATGGGTAGACCTGTCATCCAGCTATGTCTTGGAGGATAACATGGGGGTTCCTGGTGGGGAGGGAGTGTGTGTATAATTTAATGATACGCATATGTGAAAATTTTCAGAGCAATATGTCATAGTGGACCATACGAAATTTTTGTATGTGAACCAAGGTATAAGTGAAAATGTGCGTGGAAAAGTGAGATGTTCTGATAGTCAACAAGGACAAAGAGAAATAAAAGAATTAAGACGGAATCTGCAGTTTACATGAACGGTCAGTACAGGACATGGCTCTTGCATTACCTTCCTACAGCCCAGTGACTTGGTATCACTAAAAGCCCTTGGATGCGGGGTCAGTACTCAGTGATCAATTGTGCAGTGAACGTGTGAGCAATTGCAGACGTGGATGAAGGATTGAATGGAAAATAAATGATTTAAAATGACTTGCCAAAGCTTAGGTGACGTGCCGCTGCTCTTATCCAAAGAATGTCATTAAAGAGAAGGCCAAAGGAATCTTTCGAGAGAAATGTCACCTCTTCAGGTTTCTCCCAGAGAATGCAAAAGACTTTATCAAGTGGCCAAATGGGTGACTTCCCTGGGCTCTGTGCAAAGAGAAATCCATGGAAGGAACACTGTGTCCCATCACATAGCACGAATGATGTGCAGAGGCTTATGAAGATGACCTATGATGGCCAACGTGACCAACCAGAGTCATTCACTGTGACGTGTCAATGCTAGCTCCCACACTCCACCTAGGACAGAGCAGTCTAGACGATCTCACACCCTCCAGCCAGCGAGAAGTTTCAAGGAAGCCATTGGGTTTCATCTGATCCATCTTAAAAGCCTTCCTGAAGGAAGCAGAATTCCACAGATCTTGTTTTTGATTTGCAGTCCCTTAGCAACACTGTCCTTTCTTCTTTACCAGTTCAATTGCTTTTCGTGGCACCAACTACACAGATGAATCAGGATTCACCCTGCCCAGGTGAGTCAGAGGCCTTCAGCAAAGATTTTTTAATGCAGTGGATTTGGGATGGCAAGAGAACACTTTTCAGGTAGCAGAAAGGGCCACAGGAGATCCTGTTAGTCAGAGTTTGGAAGTGAAATGTGTCATTCCCACTTGGGGAGTTGGAGAGGCCTCTGCCCTCCTCAGTTCCGTGGGGATTTCTGCTTGTAAAGTGTTCATTGTCTTGTTTGGGTTGCGGCAGGAAGAGAAAAAATTGCTACCGTTTTGACTGAGATAAGAGTATTGTGTTGGCCAGGACACCCACAAAAATTTCTTTCTTGAACTTGGATCAAGTTCAGTCTTTTGAGGTTTATCCCAAACCACACATTGCCACAGCTTCTCAGGAACATGATCATTTCTGTTGGATTTGGACATCGTTTCAACTCTTTTATTCTTACCCTCCTTGTCAAGGTACAATTAATTACCTAACCAATTAACCCAGCAACAATCTACATTGCCTACAAATGTTCCAGCACCACAGATTTGACTTCGGATAAAATAGTGTCTTTGTCTTTATGATGCTTATTGTCTTCTATAGAAAGATGATTTTTTAAAATACTGGATCCCAACATATATCTAAGAAAGAAAGCAAAATAAGAAGGATAAGACAGCTGAAGTTCAATTCCAAGATAACATTTGAAACCTCAGACAAACAAGGAGTGATCTACTAGGTTATCTGTATTCCCATGATAAGACTTTAGCAAGTGCAAAGGACCTGGGGCCAAATCCTGCTTGGATAGTTCCCAAATCAGGCAGAGACCAGGGAGGATCCAGAGCCTTGCTTATTTACTTCAGTGTTTTCTTTGAAAACCAGTCTTCGTGGTGAGTGGAAGAGGCAGACCCAGGTTGATATTCCGAGCAATCCCTACACACATGCTTGATTTAAAATGCCTTTGCTTTTGCTCTTTCTGTGCCTGAATCATTGTTCTTCCACACAGTGGAATGGCACCCTCCCTTTATCCTTCAGGTCTCTGATCAAATGTCATCTTATCAGGAAACCTTCCCAGACCACACTATTAAAGTGTCAGATAGGCGGCGTTAAAAATGGAAATTATTTTCTCCAGCAAATCTGATTATTGCACGTGAGAGATGACTCCCTCTCTACATTATGGGATTAAGAATGATCCCGTGTGAGGTGATAAATACTAGCGTGTTTCAGCAACCCGAGAAGCCCTGAGAAAAACATTGCTAATTCATGACTTAAACCATCTAAATGTGATGAACGACTCAGGATGTCGCAAGCCACTCCACAGCGATCGCAGTGATGAGGCGACCTTCCGGACTCATCAAGGGGGCAGAGAAACTCAGAAGCCCTGATTTTACCAGGGGCTTTTCATGTGAAACAGGGGCCGTGCTTGGCAGGACTGGTGGCACTGAAGAAAACCTATGTCTTTCTTGTGCTGATATTCACAGGCAATAAAAGAATAGATCAAAGGAAAATAGCTACCGTAAGGCACTTTAAATCGTCTTCCATCCCAGGGTTTTATTCCAGTGTGTTTAAGCTGCAAGTGTGAAAAATAAGCACGCTGATTATCTTAATATTCTATGAAACCCAGAGCTGCTGCGACTCATTAGTGGAAAAGGGACCCCTTAATCTAAATGGTGCTATTTACCTTAAAAACATCTGGTAGGAGAAAGTTTTTCAAGTCAGAAAAATCATCAGCTTGGAATCACAGGTTCTGTGTCCCCCCTTTTATCGGCCACCTCAAGAAAGAATTCGCATCTTTGGGCAAAAATAAATAAATAGGGGCCGTTCCTGAGTGCTCCCTGTCTGCAATGCATTTTCTGATTGCTGTCTCATTTAGTTCTCTTTACCAAGTCAGAGCTGTTATTAACCATCCTTTTAAGGAGGAGGAAGCAGAGGCCTACAGAGAAAGAGCCCCTCAAAGTCCTGGCTACATCCAACAGCCCCCTGGGGGAAACTGGGGAGATGGGTAGCCCCAGGACTGAAGAAGCCCTGGAAATGGCATCCTGAACTGCAACCAGGAAGATACCTACTCTCCACCTCAGCAGCGCAGGAGCCAGGGCTCTGAATGACACTGAGTCCTCTTCCTGCCATAGAACCCTCAGCTTCACAAAATGCTAGCCTTCCATTCCTGGGGCCAGTTTAGTTCTCCAGGTTGCTTGCATCCGGGGCTCTTCAGGTCAGGACAAGGGGTTTCCTCTTATCATTCCCTGCTCTGCTGCTGGATGCCTGGGCTCATGCTCTGTGCTCCATAATGAGAAGGACCATGAGCCCTGGGAGAGGTTGATCCACTTTAATTTGAAAATAAAAACAACTCCAAGACAACTTTGAAAGAAACTAATAAACAATTAGGAACAAAATCCAAAGGGCACCTTCTCTGACAGTGCTTGAACCACATAATCCTGGGCAGTGGATGCTGCTTCAGGAAGCACTCAGGTATTTGTTTTTCTTGGGTGATTACTTGCTCATGTGTGTGTGTATTCTGAAGACAAAGGAGTGTTCTGACAGTGTCCCTAGCAATATGCCCCATACCTCCGATTACCTCAGCTGTCACTTGACATGAAGGAGACGCAGCCCAAGGCCTGACATTCAGCTGACTTCTGTTTATATAGTATGAAGCAACTTTTGTTCCCTTGCCCTATAAGGCATGTACCAGGAGAGATTTGGGGAAAAGGTCACCCAGATAGTAAATAATTCTGCTGAGCTTTGAAGTGAAAATGCTCCAGGAACCTTTATCCCGTCCTTGCCATTTAACTGGGATGTCTCAGTCATTCTTGCTCTTAATGAATGGTGCGGATCAGAGTCTGTCCCCACCATTCTGCTGGTCAGAGGCTCCATCAGAAATCAAAACCATATTTCATCTTTGTTTGGGTCCCCTTCCTGGGTTCAAGGAAAAGAATCATGAATATCTCAAAGAAAGAATAAAGGAGAAAGAAATGAAATACACCCCGAGAGAAACCTAGTTAAAGAGCTGAAGAATGGCATCCTGATGGTGGAGAATTCTACTGGGAGGGGCTTTCCTCCCCCCATCCCACAACAGTTTGGTCTTTGAAAAACATATTATCTTTCATTGGTAGGGAAATATCCAAATTATGCCCAGCCTATTTTACAATAAGACCTTGAAAGGCTCTGTGATGTGCCGGGATGAGAGCAGTTTAAATTTTTGATGCAATTCTCTGCTTGGGAAAGTGATAATGCAGCTCAAATAACAGAAAGAGTATTCTCCGCTACAGCACAACAATCAACATAGCGTCTGGGCATATTAATAATTTCACTTCTAAACTTCTCGACAGGGAGCTCATGGGTCTTAATAGTATTGTCAAGATCCTTAGGGCAATTGAAAAACCCAAAACCATTACTTTCTACTGATAGGCTCGTCTCTCCCAGAGGATGCCCAAATACCTAGGGTAATGTAGATTTATGGAAATGCTCACAGAGGCGCTGCTCAGATGGAACTTTGCAATAAAAATCTCCTCTTTAGAAAGGTTCCTCTCCAGTATTTTAAGTGGTCTTGTGTGACTTAGAAAGCGTCCAGGGGAGCTGACATTGACCTCAAGTGATACTTTCCTGATGATTAAGGAAAGTGAAGACTAAGCATGATGCCCCATCGAATGATGGGCACCTGAGATGAAAGTCCCTTTCCCTCCCATCCGGCGTGGGAACTTGCCCCATGTAGGCAGGATGGTCCCAAATAGGGCAATTATTCACCATTAAGTGCTTAAACCCTGCACGGCTGCTGACTCAGTGCCAAATTCAGCATCCTCCTGTGCCCCTCACCACCACAGTCCCTGCCCGTGCTCCTCTGGGCTTGGACTGAGCACGAGTGTCCCCCCACTGTGGAGATGGCCTCCCCTGAACCAGGAGGAGCCAGGCTCCTCCTCTATCCCTCAAGGATCCAACTGCTTTTTCAATGTCTCCATTCAAAAAATATCGACAAGCCAGGCTTGCCTCAGAGAAAGATGTTTTTATTTCTTCAGGGAAAGATAATCTGAAGTTGTAAAAAGTCTGCCCAATCTGAGATCTGACCTTGGTTGGCTCCAGTAGGCCATGCAACAGACAGAGGTCATGGTCTTTAAAAAGCAGAGGGATAGAGTTAATATATTCAATATTAAAGAGCTACATTAAAGAAATACTGAAACATTGGCTCTAAAAAGCTGAATTTTCTTACATCTCAATAAAGCCATTTGAAAACAAAAAAGAAATGGTTAGCACAGCTTGGCACAAAAACAAACAAAAAAATTAAAGACAGGGGTTCAAAGTCACTTTCTCTCTGTGTCTGACTGTCTCCCTGTTAAAGAACCTTTCCAGGATAGTAAGAATTAGGGGAATTAAGCATGGCCCCTCGTAATTCCAACAAGAGACAGAAATGTTCAAAGGACAGAGGTGGGAACCTGCTCTGATCCCTCTCCATGAAACTCTCCAAATATAACCTGCCCCCAGGGACATGGGCGGTCCAGTCATCCATTCAGCACAATCTCTATACCTACCAGGCCCTGTGGCTTTGTGCTAGGGATGCAAAAACAGGACAGACAGACCCTGCTCCCTGCAGGAGCTGGCAAGGTAGCAGAGAGCACAGAGGAGCCCAAAAATAATTTAAATAAAAAGAGATGTATACAGTGTGCAAAGATGGCATCCAGCAGAGGCAGCAGGACACCATAGTGCCATGCAGGATTGGAAGAGCGAGACTTCCAACCCTTGACCTCCCCACACTGCAACTGCCTCACTTTCAAGAGGGAGAACCAAATCTGCTTTGAAGGTCATTGTAAGTTTTAAATAAGATGAAATATGTAGACTAGTCAGCATACCACTGGTGCTCATGAAATGGGGTTGTTCCAGGAGGATCCAAGATGTCCTTCCATCCAAGTCTTCTAGAGAACAAGAAATGCTGACAAAACTCTAGCTTCTCAGCCTGCACGTGATTGCTCCTTATGACAGTAATTCCCGTGCTTCTGCCAGGCAATGCTGATCTCTGTGTCATCGCAAGGCACTTGGGTGTTTTTTTCTCTGAGGTCATATATTTTGTGTAAGCAAAAGAACGATCAATCATTCCTTAGTGAGCACAGCCCTTCCCTGCCCCAGTCTTCTGCTCAGGCCCTTTCCATCAAGGGAAGCCCCCAATGCAGGATGGAGATCCCCCTCTGCTGAGGGGCACTGGCCCCAGCTGGAGCTAGCTCTAGGAAATGAGAGAGAAGATGAAGTCTGGCTCAGACCTTCCTCCTCCTCCTATTTCCTCCTGTGCAGTGAAAGGCTGCAGTGAGCTTCAACAGGGGCCAGAACTGTGAAATACTGCAGGCAGTTCACCTGCCCTGCGAAGCCAGCAATACATACATGGGCCAGTAGCAGAAAATAAAAGTCCCTTCTGTAGGGACAAATCATCCCGCAGCCGTTAAGGCAGGGAAGGAGGGAGCAAGCTGCATGTTGGAAGTGCCCAATATTTAGAGACAAATAAGGAAATCTCTTTCCAAACACTGGAAGAGACTGGACTTGGACCACCTTCCCCATCCCTCCCTCCCCAGGGGGTTGGTGAACTACCTCAGTCAGAAGAGGGCAGGACAAGCCAGGACGGAGTGTGCCCTTGGCTCAGCCTCTGACAGACCTAATTGCTACTCGTCCCTCATGCCACCGGTTATGGGAGCCGGGGACACAGCGTGGGGGCGGGCCTTTGGGAAGGCATAAAAAAGAGATTGCGCTGCAGTTTGGCTGTTCTGGCCTATTTCTCCTGATTCCAGCAGCATCAGGAGGCAGAGCAGAGCTTCGAGGTGGGCGAACCCTCCAGATTCTCTCAGATTCTACTGCCATTTAAGCACGTGTGCAAAGAAATGAGTCAAGCCAGTTCTCCTCTGTGCTTGCTAGGTGCTCATCACCCAGGGTCAGGGGCCTATTTCCTCCCCGTTGAGTGTGCTCTTCCCCCTGCGGTTCTTTGCATATGGTTAGAAGAAAAAGAGACCCTGGAATCAGAGAGCAGCTCGACCACTTACTAAGCTGTGCCACCTTTGGCATGTTACTTAACCTCTCTGAAACTTACTTGCTGGATCTGGGGAATGGGGATGTCAAGTGGCCTATCCCATAACAGTGAGTGGGAGTACACTAAAATCATGTATGTTCAGGGCTTAGCAGGGACGATTTCACTCATAGCAATAATAGTATTACATTGGGTTTTCATTAATAGGGATTGTTTTATTTATCAAAATGGAACAGTTCTGAGTCCCAAGTTTCATTTTTGTGACCCCTCAGAGACACACTTTGAGGACTGCCTGTATCAGTGCCCCAGGCTATGTCTCTTAGTCCCTCTGCCCTTCTGAGGGCTGAATCTGAAGTTAGCAGGGTCCGCAGTGGGTGATCTTCCCTCCATTGGTCCATCTGACATCTTCCTCCAAGAGCTAGGCAAAGCGGAGCCCACGGCATCCCAGGAGATGCTCACCATTCCAAACCTCAGCACCGTGGCCGCCCTGGCCACCACGACTATTATCAGTTTCTTTAATTATGCCAAATCATCATATATCATGATACTATTTATTAATAACTTACTACGTCCCATAAATCGCGCTAGGCTTCCCGTCTATAGATTCTCATCTGGTTCTCCAAACAACCACGTGTTAAGCAAAATTCTCCATCTGTCCTACAGGTGAAGAAACAGACTCAAAAACAAGGTTTGGGGTTTTGCAAGGGCCACACATCTGGTGAAGTGGTGGAGCAGAGATTCCAAGCTATCAGCAGCCTGGCTCTCTGCAGTACACCCACCCACCGGCCTTGGCTCTAACCAGAGGTTGTTTTTCTGGAAAGTCTTCACCCCCAATTCCCTTCAGCTCCCACACAAGGTCAAATTTCAAGAGAGTGCCTTGTGCCAGTTTTCGTCAACTGGAGGTGCCAAAGTCTCTGCCAACACCATCCCACTTCTAGCATCTTCAGACTGCTGTCAAGAAGGAACTTGCCCCAGAGAGGTGGGTCCAGAGGAGAAGGCAGAGAGTTTGTGGTTAATTCATCAATGCTTGCAGACCAACCTGGGCACGCCGCCCCCAGCGATGAGTGATTTATTAGCAGTGAGGCAGCTCCCTACTTTTGTTTTTTTCCTTCATACACTTTATCATTGTTTTTAATCACCAGGAAAAATTGGTGCAGACGATCAAGCGAGACAAGGCTGTCTCAGTTTGTCCCTCCTCCCCCTCCATACCCTCACCCTTGGCAACAGCAGACCCAGACTAACCGCCTGCCCAGCTGTTTATTCAGGCAGAGTACAACGACAATAGCCAATTATTAACAATATACTTCCTTAGCTCCCCACCCCAAATTCTTCCTTTATGTTTTTTTTTTTTTTAATGTGGGTGTTGGTTGTTTCCATTTGGACTTGAGCAGCTTGCCATAGTCAACACCAGAGCGGATGCAGGCCGCCATCTTTGTTGGAATGGGTATCGTCACTCCACAAAGCAATGCTTTATTTTTCTCAAGACTCCACTGTAAACAGTAAGCATTTAATCAGGACAAAATGCAAGGATAACTTTCTTGTCAAAGTCAACTGGCACAAAAAATGCGAAACACAGATGCGGGGACCATGCTGTCGCAGGACCATGGTGGTACTGATCCAAGCACTTCATGTTCAAACACGCACGCAGGAAGCACCTACCCCATAAAGCCACTTGTCTTTTCTAGACTTCTTCCTGATTATTCCTCCTTTAGTTTTATGTAAAGAACCAATGCAATCGTTCTTTCTTGCTAGGACTAAGAGCCACACAGTTACTAAAAATACCTCCAGGTTCTCCACTCAAACAGGTGCCATGTGATAGGTCAACACCAAGGTTTTTAACGACAATTGCCTTTGCAGACTAACAGCATTCTTATTAGGTTGATACTGTGTAAGTATTAATGTTATGCAGTTGTTTGTGATTAAATTGCATTATTATGTGATTTTATATTTATGTAATAGGAGAGTCATAAATAATATACACGTTAATTAAACCCAATAAATATAGAACTTCGAGTGGACGTGAGGGCTCCTTCATCGAGGTGAGTTGCCTGTCTGTTTCACCAAGGATGGAAGACATCCAGTACTTTGCAGAGGGGCTTTTCATATATTTTGGCTTCTTGGGAAGCCGTGAGGCATGTTGTCAGCCGTCGTGTGTATTTTTGAAATGGAAAAAACTTCCCAGCCAGAAAGTATGTCAGATAGCCGTAAAGAAAGCTGATAAAGGCAAAAAGTGCTTGGGACAATTAGTCATAGCAGAGGGCGTGTCACACTGGAGAATACGAGGTACCCAAGGTCAAGCTGGGAGCCAACAGCATCGAAGCACAGGGAGTGGAGGACAGAGTGGGCGTATCCTGCAGGGACAGTAACACGGGTGACAGGGGTTGACAGCCCACTGCAGAAGAGCCCCCAGAGCATCCACCTCTACCCAGCTGCTCTTGGGAGGGAATATGCACTCGGCGTTTTGATTTTGATTTCGATTTTGATTTTGATTCCAAAAGTCAGAAATTTGGAATGTTCCACAGAATAATGACTTTTAATTTTTGATAATATTCAGATTGAGGGCTGCTTGATCTATTACTTGTGACCTGGATAAGTCAAGTCTAGATTTACTTTTCCTACAAATCTAAGCTCCTTGGAAAAGGCCATTATGTCTTTTCCATCCTTTATTCCTGAAGGAACCAAACCATGTTCTATGCACGTGGTGTGGGGAGCTTGCCAGCCACGGGGTAGTATATTAAGCACTTGACATTCACCCTTTCTCTCTAACTTTCACAGCAACCTTAGCAGAGAGTTTCTGCTATTTTTCACCATTTGGCAATGGAGTAAGTTGAGAATTACCCCAGGGAGGTAGTATGCTCAGGTTCATGCAGCCAGAAAGTGGCGGACCTGATCTTTGAACCTGGCTCTTGGGGTGTTCTGTGCTAACCTAGTGTCCCTCCTAAACATTCCCATATCACTCTGCATATCCCCAGTGGTGGCACTCACTACTCCACCATGATTGTCTTTTCCTTCTTCCTCCTCCATTTAGTTCAAACTGTGACTGTTGAATAGACAGACAGATGAGCAGATAAAATCAACATCACCATGGATGTGGGCAATGGTAATATCAAAAACATCCTCCTGAGGATGCTGGATAATTTGGTGGTTTTATTGTTATCAATAACTAAACTTATTTGCAGTGAAATAGAATGTTCCTTCCTAGGAGGGTAGAGTGAGTGGAAAATTGAGTATTCTCTCATCTTCCCTTCCTCTTCTTTCTCCATTTCTTCCAGGAAGTTCTAAGCCTTCTCTTTAGAAGAACAAAAAGAGAACTTGACCTCCTTCCCAGCTAACTGGGAAACTCTCCATGCATTCTATTTGAATCATGTAGCACCCAAATCAGAGCAATCATTCCCCAGGGCACTACCCCAGATGCCACAGCCAGGGGAATTCTGCCCATACATGAGGCAGATGGACAGAGAATGACCACACAAGCAGAAGCCAGCGATGAGACTTAGCTCAGGGTGAATACACAGGAAGCAGGAGGGTCTGCCATCTCATTTAGTGAATTGAGTCCCTCCCACAGCCTCTTTGTACTGAGGAGAGTGTGTGGTCTGGAGGGCTGGGGGCCAGGAGAGGGGAGCCAGGTCTCAGCAGGAGAGGTACATTCCCACTTCTGCACTGACTCACCCCAACTTCCCGCAGCAAGTCCCATAATTACCTGACTAATGGGGAGTAATGATACCGCTTGGATGGGAGTTGAGAGAAGGAGAAAGAAAGGCATGAGAATTCATTAGCCATGTGCGAGGGGCTCAGAGAGCATCTCCGAGGGATCATTATTACATCATTCACCCCCTTCCCTGCCTCCTTCCGCTAACATGAGACAGACAAATGCTAAATAACCATGTAATAATATATTATTCGACAGACAACAATGCCAGAAAATATAATAGCGTGCTACAGCTATGAAAATCCCCCAAAGATATATTTAAAGTGTCACCGATGCATAATATAAAACATGAATTACAGGTTCATTTGGAGGGCACGATTTAAAATCTATACAACGGCACTGTGGCATTTCCCACCGGGGTTCAGTTTGAGTTGTCTTTTTTCTAACATTATTCGGTAACTTCAGCCCAGAGAGGCAAACTTCAAGAAAGCGGTTTCCCCCGTATTTTTCCACCTGGTTTCTGTAGGTGGTGGTGGTCCCCACACCTCTGTCTTTTTGACTCGTCTTCTTTTCCTCGGGATGCTTCGGCAGGCTTCGCAGGAGCCCTAGAATGTAGATTACACCTTTAGAGATGGAGCCCGGCCACATAAGGAGACAAGTAGTTGAAATTTGTGTCAAATTGCTTGTTTAAATGACTTGAGCCAACTTCTTCAAGCCAGGACAGCAGGGGCTGAGGATTTGAAAAGTTGGCAGGGGCCAAAATGACAAGGCTCAGCAGTCACCTGGTGAGCTGCCAGCCCTGCCTGGAGGCTTCAAAAAAAATAAACTTTCTCAAAGGATACAAATTAAAAGTCATGTTTCAGCATCCATTAAAGCGAAATTATAGGCTCACTTCTCGGAGTGGACCACTTTGGATTTCATTATGCTTAAAAGATTTCATCGTGGAGATCGGGGACCAGTCGCTGTGAAAATCTCACGCGAAGTTGTCCTCTGGGGTTGGTATTTACACGGGGATATTTCCAGATGTGGAGTTCTCATGTGCTCATTTTTCTTGCAAAGATAGAGGATTTCATTATTAAAAAACAGGATGCAAACTGAAGTGAGGATCACGGTTTGAAAACATCTCCCCTGACCTTCTCAGGAGACTCAGTCCTCTGGGTTCATCTCTCAGAGGAGAAAAATTACCAACCCACTGATCAGAGCGGACTCCTGGGGGTGTTTGGTCGACTCTCCAAAAACACTTGAACATACAAACATTCTGTACATATTTGCTTGTCTGTTTATTTATCAATTTATTTTGAATTAATTGTCAAATCTTAAAAACCCAGGAAATTTCATCCACAAGTCCAGATCTTCAGTTTTTCTAGCAAAAAGACCCAGGGTGCTTTACCACATAACTACATCCCCTGTCCCTTTTTAAATTTCATTTTGATACAGGATCTCTCTAAATTGCTGAAGCTGACCTCAAACTTGCAATCCTCCTGCCTCAGCCTCCTGAGTACTGGCATTACAGGCATGCACAGAGACCAAAAACCCTCTCTTTTAATATTTTGACATATACATGATTATTGACCATCATCACCCTACCACGCAGCAAAACACCAGAACTTTTCTCTCCTAGCTAACTGTATATTTGGACCCATGACCAACCTCTCCCCATCTCCCTCTTCCACCCTGGTCTCTGGTAACCATTATTCTACTTCCTCCTTCCTTCAGGTCAACTTCTACTTTTTCAAGAGTGTGTACAGTGTACAGGTTTACTAGGAAATGGAGTGGAAACTTGTCCCAGCAATCATCAACCTTGAGTCTTGTGTTACTTTTCTTGCAGTGGTGATACGTTCCAAATAATTCCTCTGGTCACCCCTCCTCAACTTGATCTTGCTAATCTCGTTCTTCATTTGATGCATATGGATCAATGCAAATTAAAGCATGCCATGCATTTGTAACCAACCCTGGGGCTTTCTGCAGTCTTACCTGTGCCTCTGGTTTGTGGATCTCCGTGGTGGACAGCAAAGGGATTTGGGTTGCAAACGCCCCTCTGTGGGTGTGCAGAGCGCCTGAGGCTGGGATTGACAGGCGCTGACAGCTCTCTCCTTCCTCTTTTTCAGGCCCTCCAAACCACCACAGCCAGTCCACGCTGAGGCCCCCTCTCCCGCCCCCTCACAACCACACGCTGTCCCATCACCACTCCTCCGCCAACTCCCTCAACAGGAACTCGCTGACCAACCGGAGGAGTCAGATCCACGCCCCGGCGCCAGCGCCCAATGACCTGGCCACCACCCCGGAGTCGGTGCAACTTCAGGACAGCTGGGTGCTGAACAGCAACGTCCCCCTGGAGACCCGGTGAGTCCCATCCCCACTCGGAGCTCTGCCAGCTGCCCTCGCCTTGACCCAGAGCCACCCACACACAGCCACTGGGGGTCTCAGACTTCTAGTGGAAGCCAGACCCTGGCATGAACCGCAGACAAGCTTGGCCCCTCCCTACTCCCTCGGTAATTCGACCCCTGGGCCGTGGGTTGATAGGTATTTCTTTGTTCACATGTGTCTCCTTTTAATGTTTGTTTACTCTCTTAGACAGCTCTTGTGTACCCAACTAATAGAATTAGCATAACATATTTTTACTCAAAGGCTCATGGGAAACATGCTTATAAGGGTATATTGACTGAAAGCTGCTGATAAATTATGCATTTGGCCTTTCTTGAAGTAATAAATGAAGACTCATTTGAAATTAAGTGTTTGGGGAGACCTTGAGAAACAATCCCTGATTCCAGACTGACAGAAGTATAATTTTAATTTATATTTCATCCAACATGCAGTCTCACTTTAATCCCTCCTGTACACACTAACAGCTCGATGCCTGTGGGCCAAACAATAATGTATAAGAACAAACAAGAAAAAAAGGGCAGCATTGATGTCAGGAGGGAAGAGTTTGAAAATGATCTCCAGGTCTGGCTTTGTTATCTGGTGCCTTTCCTTCTGCCATCTTTCCACCTTCGCTCTGGTCTTCCAAAGTCACACGTGCCTTTATAACCCGCGGGAAGACACTGTGGTCATGGCAAGGCAGGCTGGGATATGATTGACAGATCGTGAAAGCTGCGATCTGATTGGCCAGGCCTTGAAACAGCCTTGTGGCTCCGCCCCCCACACGGTCAAGGTTTCTGGGCTCCAGTTGCTATTGTTTCCTTGCCTGGAAGAACCACGGAGACTCACAGAGAGAAAGGCAAATTCATGTTGGCCCTTCACAAAGTTCTCAGTCTGTGAACTTTAATAATTTAGGTGTGAAGAAAGACAGAAATAATCTGTAATCTTTCTGGAAATGGCCAGTGAATTTTCTGCACACAGCAGGAAGCAGTTTCATAAGCTGTAGTATTTGGAGCTGTTTCTTATCTATGATGCTTTTGGTTTTTTTTTTTTAAATAAGATCTTCAACATTAATATGTGGTATATCCTTGTCAGTGTAATCACACCAAACTTGAGTTAATCTTATTTTCTGACAATTATAGGTTATTTTTAAACATGTCCTCAATCTTCATCTTTGAAGTTTAAAAGATGTCAAGTCAATAAAAACTATATGTATATAGTATATACAGTCATGAATTTAAACATCTGCACTGCTGTCGTAAGGCATTGAGAA
Source organism: Glaucomys volans (assembly GCA_020662805.1). NCBI lineage: Eukaryota > Metazoa > Chordata > Mammalia > Rodentia > Sciuridae > Glaucomys > Glaucomys volans. Next base: position 541,814 of record JAJEJO010000152.1, on the reverse strand, counting down.
GGATTTTCCAGGAGCAACTGGTTGACCAGCCTGGACTAGGCATGCTCCCCTGGTTTGTGGTGGTCCTGCAGGCTGCATGAGATTCTCTCACTTTCCTCCCCAGGAAAGTGAGTTCCCTAGAGTGTGCTTGGGCTCAAGTCAGCCTATTTTTACCTTAATAGGTGATTGTTTGGAAAACAGTTTCTGGGAGAAAAGGCTACTTGGTGGATTAGATGAAGGAGATTAGATGAAGGAGAAGAGGAGGCCCACCACCCCCATTAGCAGTTTTGATGGGGCCCTTCACATATGCTGGATTCTCATGCCTGCAAGTATTGTCTCTTTCAAGCCTGGAAGCAATCCTGCAAGGTCAGAAGGAATCGCTATCATTGCTGTTTGAAAGATGTAGAATCCAGATGTAGAGGGATGAAGTCACCTCCAAGAAGTGTATGGCTTCAGGGAGTCAATAAATTAGAAGTCACCTTGCAGAGACCCCTCGTGTTCCCTACACAGGAAGCAAGTGATGAGATGTCAGTGAGCGAACAATCACAAACCCACATTCACAGCCCTAATCAGTACATTTACAGGACCAGATGCATCTGGGCATCTGCTCTATGCAGGGTCTCCCCTCACTGATAAGATCTCATACAACACATAAACATCAACACAAAGACATCTCTCAGCTCCTGATGTAATTGTGTGGCACCCCAGGAGGTTTGCTTTGAATAACCATTCGTAATAAAATGTCCTCTTGACAAACATCTGGTAGACAGTCTCACAAAACCAGCAGGTCCTTTTCCTGCTTTCCTGAAGTCAGCTCTTGCAGAATTTATTTTCCGATCTCTAGAGTCCTTCTTTTGGATATGGACATTTCTCAAAGGTTTAGGACTCTTGCATGAGGCCTTCAGAAGGGGCAACTCAAAGACAAAATTTAACAGGTAAATAAGATTGCTGAAACCCTGAAGTCTATCAGAAAGGAAAAACAAATTAGAACAACATCTGCACGTCCTTTGACGAGGATGAGAGAATGTCAAGCCTCCTGACGGGGCCAGGACAAGAAATTAGGCAGTGTGCAAAAATTTGGCAAATCTGCAAAACTGTGCTCATGGAACTGAGTACAGAGGACTTGGACGTGCAACCGATGTGAGATGCGAGAGCTTGAACTTGTCCATAGAGTTGCTGGAATTTATGATTCCCTTTTAAATATTAATAATTTTCTTTCTTATTAGCAAATATTTTTGAGTCATTTAAGTGGGACAAGAATAGCGTTAGATACAGAGGAGGTGACAGTACAACATGCACCATCCCTTATGATTTGCACATAATCAAAAGATAGAGGTTGTCACATAAACAAAATGATATTGCAGCATACACAAAGAAGAGTGTAAAAAAGTTACAGTGATTGTATAGTGAAAAAAAGTAACTCATCCATAAATGTCATGAAAAGTTTCACAGGTAAAGGGCTGCTTGGGATGGGTTTTGAGGGATCCATAGGAGTTGACCTAGTAGATAAGTAAAGTCAAAGGCCCTAGCATATTATTTCTTCCCATTCCCAGCTGCTTTGTTCATAAATCCTGGCAACTGAGAACTGAACAAATTCACTCACTTAAATGCTAAAACATCGCCAGTTTAATGATGTCATTTTCTTACCTGTAAGAGAGTATAGGTAAGGGCATTCTTCTTGGTAGGGGTGCAATGCCATATTAGGATTCACATTCCTAGCTCATGTCAGAGAAGAACTGGTCAGTCACATCCTGGAGAGAGAATCATTAAAGGAAAGATGTTCTGGAGGCTGAGGGGGTGTGCTCACGAATTTAGAAAGCAGTGGATATTCACAAACACCTTCACAGTGCCTCTCTGGTGAGTGCAGACCTCTGGGTGTGGTGAAGAAGTCCTGAGGTAACAGGCAGGCCCTCTACCAGGCCCAGAAGCTGGAGGCCACCTCCCCGTGTTTCCAGAGGCTGTGGGGAGTGGGTCCTCGCCTCCTTGTGCTGCTGTGTGGCTTCCCCATCAGTCTTAGGAAGCTCAGTAGATCCTCTCTGAATTATCCTTTTCCATATTTTTCTATGATAGGCAGAATCAAGGGTTCTGATGAAGGAGACATAGCTAGAAAATAGAACTGAACAAAAGGATTTTTTTCTTCTTTTTAGATATGACAGTAGAGTGTATTTTGGCATATTGTGCGTACATGGAGTAAAACGTCCCATTCTTGGGGTTGTACATGCTGTGGAGTTACACTGGTCGTGTATTCATATACAAATGTAGGAAAGTTATTTAGAATTTAATACAAGCCAAAAGAACACGTGAGGAGAGTTCTATATCAATGTTAATCTCAAAACAGAGCAGTGTGTATAAATTTCCTCTACCAGAAGCAGTCGATTTACATATGAGTCCTAACATAATCCAAGAAAAACCAGACACAAGTCAGGGAGCCGTCTCTATGGTAAATCACCGCCTTCCACCCCACCTTTTCACAGAAGCTCCTGGAACGGAGCGTACATGCAATTCTTGGTTGGTGTCTCTGGTCACTGCCTCCTTGGGAGTGTCTGAAGTCAGCTCGTCTTGTCTGACACAGAACAATCTCACGGAGACAGAGTTTCCTTGCCTCCCTGCGTGCCTTTTGCTGAAGCAAGTTTCTCTGTGATTGTATTTGGGCGGCAGGTCTCCAAAGAGAATTCCTAAGCAGGACAAAATTTCCCTCTGAGTTTTGAAGTACTGGAAGTCCTGACTCTAATCACCGAGGTCCTCAAAGCTGTCCACAAGTTTGCAAGTTGTTTTTTTAAGATGGTCATCCATTATTCATTCTAGAAATATCTAGGAGAACCCCTACCATGTGCTAGTCACTGAGAATTCAAAAAAGAAGGAGAATAAAGTCCCTGTCCTTACCGAGATGCTAGGTGGGAGGTACTCAGAACATGAGCAAATGGTGATAGAAGCGTCCCCGCCTTGCTAAGTGTCAGGAGAGGAGTAGAGAAGCCAGACCCAAGAGAGGCAGACATGCATGTTGAAATGGGCAGTGGTGATCAGGCATGAAGAGAGTCGTGGGTAGCAAAGACAGTGTCCCGCCTGGGGAAGAAATGCTAAGGCTCTGGGGAAATAGAACCAGCTGGAAAGGGAGGAAGGACTGGAGGATCCAAGGCCTCAGGCTGTTAAAGATTGGACTTTACCCCAAGAGCTTTTTAGGTGAGACAGTAAAACAATAAGATAGTTTTGGGGTAAGGGGGACTGAAGGTCCAGTTGGGAAAACACTGCAATTGTCAGAGGAATGGGGCTGCCTGGCCACGGGTGGTGGTGCTTTTACCCAAGATATGAGGCCACTTCGGGGTAGCCTCACAGTGATGCCTTCCTTGTGCCACCGAGGGCCAGGGCTCCTCATCAGCCTCTTGACTTGAGAGTCTGGGTGAACAGTGATGGCATTTGCTTAATTGCAAACAGGAGCTGTGGCATCGAACACGTTCAGCTTTGGACGGTATGCAATCTACAGTGTGAAGAGAATTAAGCGTAGTTACTATTGGTCAGGTATTTTGATTCTAAATACATATGTAGTAGAAAATTATCCATTTACAAAGAAGAATGTATTTACTGTATCTGAAGATCTCAGGATTTTTTTTTTGTTTGTTTTTCTTTCGTTTTGTACTGGGGAATGGAACCCAGGGTCTCTCACAGTCTAGGCAAGTGTCCTACCACTGAGCTACATCCCAAGCCCTTGTTTTTTTAGGGGGTGGGGTACCAGGGATTGAATTCAGGGTCACTCCACCACTGAGCCACATCCCCAGCCCAAGACTGTATTTTACTTAGAGACAGGGTCTCACTGAGTTGCTTAGGGCCTCACTAAGTTGCTGAGGCTGGCTTTGAACTCACGATCCTCCTATCTCAGCCTCCCAAGCCACTGGGATTACAGGCATGCGCCACTGTGCCCAGCCCCAAACCCTTTTCTATTTTATTTTTACTTTATTTTGAGAGTCTCACTAAGTTGCCCAGGCTAGTTTCAAACTTGAGATCCTCCTGCCTTAGTCTCCTGAGTGGTGGGATTACAAACACAAACTACCACACCCAACTAACAACTGATTTTTCTCTTTAAATTTTTATCTGCAAAGGTGGGGTTAAATATTCAACATCATTGTATAGGTATAGGAATAACGACTTTTTTTAATCAAGTGCTTTTGACTTGGCCCTTAGCTTTATATTTATGATTCTGTTTACATATATAATTCTATTTAATCCCTTAAGCTTTCCTACAAGGCGCATGCCACTATCTCTATTTCAAATAAAGGGAAGGGAGGGTTCAGGGCAGATAAGTTATACATCACCCATTAGTAATTGAGAGCTGGAATGGAGCTAAGATCTACCTGACTCCAAATCCCATGTGTTTAGCAATTTTTGATAATGCGTTTGGGACTTGCAGTGGGGGAAGAAAGCTATTCTTATTCTGATGGCACATAAGAGGTTAATTTGTCTTGGCCACAGGATTGGTGAAGTCATTGCATTATAAGTGACTTAAGTCAAGAAACAATCTTCTACAGGGTGCGTCCAGCCTGTTACTGGATATAAACTCAGTCATTGTCAAGATCAGAAGCAGGGACTCTTGGCTCCAGCTCTGAGGGCTGGAGGCAGCCCAGGGTGGTGAGTCTGGGGCCTGGCTGCTCCATGGTAGGGGGAGCATGGGACATGGGTCAGCAGGTTAACAGGCAGAGATTTAATGCTCTGCACATTTTAAGAAGTGGACATAAACCAATACTGGGAAATAAGAAGTGCAGTTCTTTTTTCAGTTCATGATCTATAGTTTTATTTTTCTTCTAAACAGAACTTTGCTAGATTGATAGGAGGAAACCTAAGAGCCACAAAGTCATGCCTGGCCATAGCTGGCCATGGCTGACCACCTGGTCATCCTGCAAAGGTCATTCTCCCCAAAGCAGGCAAGGGCTCTGGTCTCTACCAGAGCATGCTGGGCTTGACAAGTGGCATTCAGGGAATCTGATTTGGAGTTTAGAAAACACTTCTCTGGTCTTCAATGTGCCTCATCTTGGCCTGATCTGGATGCTGCATTGGTAGCACATTTTTTGGAATCAAGATTCAAGACCTTTAGTAAATAAGGTTCTCACAGAGAAGCAAAGAAATTGTTGGAACATCCTCACCATGCTGAGTCCAAAGACTATTCCAAACTTGTTCTCTGATTGATTTTTCTACCTACGGATTAATTTTCTGACAGAATCACTGACAAGCTTGATCTTGAGAATATTAAACCAAGGTAACCTGTTGGAGTTGGTTTTTTTCCCCCCCATAATGTTTTCAAGTAAGGTTTAAAACTAGAATTCATTCTGGGTGAACCAAATGCATTGAAGCACTTTTCAAATCAATAGGCAGCTTGATTTCTCCATATTGCAAAACATTATGCCCCCTCTAGATTCTCATCAGAGGCAACATGGAAATTAATGAGACCTTTAGGTTAGCCTTTCAAGCTCAGCCTTATTTTATAGCTTTACCTTGCCTTTTTGACACCCTGATCCCGCCTGGCCACCAGCAGCATTTCACGATGCAGTGCACTTTAATTTTGCAGTTTTCTTAGTCTTCCTTGGAAACTGGCAGCTTATTAATCTCAATAACGGAGCTGCTCAATAGGCAAGCTCGCCAATGAGAAACCAGACTGGGTCTTTCTTATTTTCCCCCTTGGCAGATGGAAACAAGGGGGTTGGTTGTTGGATGGAGCCAAGGGGTGGGGGTGGTAGAGAAAAAGCCAGTTAGGAGGGGCACCTCATCCCCCACAGCCCTTTCTGACAATTGGCAGGAAAATAAAGAGAGCCCAGTCTAATCCACCGCTCTGCAATTTATGGCTTGTAGTGTTAAACACACTCAAACCCATTAATAAGAAAATAAATAAAGTGTCGTGGCACATGTGCAAATTACAAGGTGCATTAAGAAAGAAACAAGCATTACATCTTGCTCAAGACCACTCCAGCCTTCTCTTGGCATAGTTTGCAAACTTAGAAGCACCCTTGAAGGTAGGGATGTCCAAAGAGCAGCCTTCCTTTTTAAATTCAGCTCCCTCTGTAAAATTAAAAACCCACTAAGTCGATTAAATCATTGGAGACTTAAACTTCTTATTTACAAGTCACCACAGCTAAGCCTCCAGGTAGAAAGAACTTTAAAACATCCATCCCTCAGCAGCCTGGACCACAGGGACCCAATTATGGACTGAGGCCACCTGGTGGTCATGCCTTGGAAGAGCAAGACTCTGCCCCCAGTCTGTAAACGTGAAAGACTCTGGTGACAATCACAGTTGAAAAAAGCCAAATATTTCCATCTCTGTCTGTGCTCTTTCACCCACTCAGCTAATATCAACTGTCATTCCCTGGGGGCATTTCCTGATGTCTTCCCAGGGGACATTTTATCTGGCACAGACAGGGGGAGACTGGAAGCTCAAGTCTTTTTCTAATTCTGGCTTCCAACGATCCTTTTCACAGAAGCCAGATAAGGTATCTGCAGTTCTCCCAGGCAGGGAAAGTAGGACCTGCAACTTTTCTGAAGCTGCCTTTGATTTATTAGTCTTGGCCTCGCTTGCCATTGTGAGTTGGGATCTTGTGTCCCCAGAATTCAATCTGTCACGAGGTACTCAGCCATTGCACCCAACTAGAGGTAGATCATATGGGAATGTTTAAGAAACTTTTCTCAGACAGCCTTTCTTTCCCCCAAAGCCCACAAAACAATTTGTCCCTGTTCTTTGAGTCTTGTTTTCAAATATTTATTTTTTTAGAGGTCATGGCAACCGTGAGCACAGAGGCTCACCCTTGAAATTGTGTATTTTTAAAAATCTCGTACAGAAACATTTCTTGCTCAGGGTACCTGGTTAGTGGTCAGTAAATACTGCAGGATCTGTCATCAGTAACTTAACTGTGCGTGCCTTATATTTCAAAAGAGAATGAATTTTTTCCCCCTGTAGGCTGAATTGTATTGGAATCGTACTTTAATTTGTTAAAACTTCAACTGGGTGCTGTATCTATGAGTCAATTCCTCAACTCCCCCCACCCCCTCGAAGATTTTCCACACCAATGACATGACATTTAAAATCTTATTTATTAAATTATTTGAACAATTGGATTTGAAGTCCTGCATGGAGGGAAAGGTAGGAAATGATGCGGTTCTTGCATTGCTAGTGCTCAGATAAGAACTTAAAATGGAAAGCTCAATTTAGTGACTTGTTAAATTCCTTATCAACCTGGTTCCTCTCTGCTGTACTTGGGAACATGTGATGAAGGGCAGAGGGAGCTATTTGGCCCATTTCAACATTTGGTGGGACCCTAGGGAAATCGGCCCTGTCCTGTCCCCATCCTCACTAATTCGATAAAATGAACTATAAATTTACAAGTCCCCTGACGACAAGACCCCGCTGTCTGTGAACTTTCTGGATGATCTTGGACTCAGCCGAGGGCTTCTCTTCCTTGGTCTGTCCTGCAGTGGTCTGCTGAAAGCAGAGGATGAGAAGATCATCCCTTCCAGTTGCTACATCTCACAATCCACAGGAGAAGGAAAAGTTGTGACCCTGTTGAAAATCTTCCCACTTCCCAGAAACCACTTAAAACTTTTTGGTTTGGATTTTGGGACAGCATCATCTCTGAAATGCCCACTCTGTGCCTAGCATAGTAGGAGGTACTTTACATCATGTTATCTGAATGGAAACCTTGGGGGATTTATCATCCCTTTGACATCTCAAGGAAACAAGCTTGGGAAGATGGAAGACTAGAAAGAAAAGATCCTGACCAACTTAGATTTGAGTACTCAGAGTGAGGCGTTAGGAGTCCCTCCCTCATCCTGGCTTTCTGTTTTCCAACACAGTTCTTCCTCAGGCCTCATTTGTGACAGCTTTGTGGAACCTACAGGCAATATACTCTGGTACCTCAGGAACCTAGGAGAAAGTGAAGCTCCTCTTTCTGGCTTTTCAATAACACTCCCTTTCTGGGGGCCCATGGAAACCAACCAGGGTCATGTGACCACAACCGACCAATCCTGAGGCTTGCAGAACAGATCCCATTGATTGGCCAGGCCTGGATCCTGTTCCCACCCGGGGTCTGAGTGATGAGGCAGGGCCTGGCCCATTACCCACACCTTGCTATTAGGAGAGTTTCGAAAGGAGACTTGGCAGGCAGAACCGCAGGCCAGCCCAGGTCAGATCCTAGGCTAGTCATGCACAGTCCCCTGGCCTGCTCTCATTGTCTGATTATGGTGATTTTCTTTCTCTTCTGGGCAGACATGGTCCTGGTCAGGGTGGGAGGTGGGAGCATTTCATGGCATTGAGTTTTCTCACTTGCCTGGGCACAGAAGGGGGTTTACAACTGATTTCAACATGAGCTAGAGAGAATAAGTTCCACTGACTGGCTGTCTCCCACCCCTTCTGATTCATCGCCTCTCTGGTTCACTTCTCAAACATCCCACAACTTTACCTTTGAGTTCATTGTGGCCACTTAATGCATTTTAACTTTTATTAGTCTCCTGATGTCTCTTTTAAGCTATCATCTTCTTTCCTACAAAAGTGCTTGGATTCTACATTTTCTAATTAAAACATGCTCATTTATTGTCTTACTAACCAGTGCTCTTTACGAGGGCTCATGATGAGAAAGTTAACTCAAAACATCTCGATGCGGTTCCCATCTCCTGGAAATGGTTGGAGAAGCAGTTTTACCTTTATAAAGTTGAATTACTTTGAAGAATTTTTGGTTTTGCTTTTTTGATAAGACCGTGAATGGAAACATTTACCTCCATGCATCAAGCTCAGAACATCCTCAGCAATGTTGTGAAAATCCTAGGTAAGAGGTTCTGCAGGACTCAGTCAGCTCTGCCATGGATCGTAGCATAAGCAACACCAAAATGGTTCAATGTTTAATTACAGAAAAATGTTCATTCCTAAATGCAGCATGTCCCAATGCTAATAATGGTACCAAATTCTATTTATACTTCTGTGAAGTATAAATATTGTTACCCAAAGTAGTAAGAGGAAAAGACAGTGCACTTACAAACCCATCCAAAGTTGAATACAGTGGTGAGTGTTGTGGCATCAGGGTGCATGGGCAAACAGGGCAGGAAAGACAGTATGGGTCAGCTGTACTTGGACTTATGAATTCTCACATTGTCTGTCTTGACTTTGAAAATATGAAAGCAACACTAAGATGGGGAGCCCCTCATGTCCTGTCTGTAGTGAGAGTCTTCAAGTTCATAATGCCATTCAGTTCAGGAGAAAGGAAGAAATGTGGTATTCTTCACAGACTAAAACCAAAGGACTGTTTCAGAGAGGGAGAGATGGAAATGAGGATGGAAAAGGGGGCAGAGATCAGATTCCGATGGAGACTTGGATGGGGAAGGAGAGAAGGGATGGGGAGAGACATGGAGATGAGGATAAGGATGAGGATGAGGATGAGGATGGAGATGGAGATGGAGATGGAAATGCAGGTTGGGATGGAAATGGGAAAGGGGATGGAGATGGAGATGAGGATGGTGATGGACTTGGGATGAAAATGGAGATGGGGATGCAGGTTGGAATGGAGATGGGAAAGGGGATGGAGATGGAGATAAGGATGGAGATGAGGATGGGAATGGGATGGGGATGGAATGGAGATAAGGATGAGGATGGAGATGGAGATGGGAATGCAGGTTGGGATGGAGATGGGGATGAGAGATGAGGATGGGGATGAGGATAAGGATAGGAATGAGGATGGAAATCAGGATGAGGATGGAAATGGAGATGCAGATGAGAATGAATATGGAGCTGGTGGCAGAGAGACAGGTACAGAGAGGCTGGTGGCAAGTAGGATATGGAAATAAGCACATGCTGCCTTTTGGGAGGTTGGCCCTGGGTTCTGACCACTGTTAACTGTATCATAAGAAAGACCAGGAGATGAAATCAGGGCCAACATGATTCTGATGGCTAAAACTGAGCCCTGATAATTTAAGAGAAGGGGCATGATATGTAGCACAGAGGCAGAATTTTCAAACTGGAACTCATTTCAAGATCACCTACTATAGTCCAGATGAGGAAACTGAGGATCAAAAGTTCCATGAGTTGCCGTGGCCTCCCCTCTGAAAGTCCAGTGAATTGCAAGGAGGCCTCTGATTCTAGCCTCCCCAGCACCCCTCACTGTTTCCTGAGTGGGAAGTTTGGTCGAATCTTTATCTCCACCCTGCACAGAATCTTTGTCTCCACTTTCTTCTGAAAAGGAAAGGCCAAGAACTTAAGGCAAAAAGAGCACAATTGTAGGAGATTCGGTCTTTTCTTTTCATCATATTTACAAAATGTCTATATTGTCTTTGTTAAAGACATTCAATGATTAGACATATGGAAAATGGAAATGGTCTCTGCTTCTTAGTTTCTATTTTCAAGGAAATACCAACTGAAGGTTTATTATTTTAAGTTTCCAGAAATGTTTATAGATGTTTAAGCATTTACTTTTTTAAAGTTTAATATAAATGGAATCATCTACATACATTTGGGCCCTTTCCTTTTTAACTTAATGAGATGTTGTGCAAATCTTATCAGGTGATCTCATGTAGACCTACCTCATTCGGATTTTTTTAAGTCTATATAATATTCCATAATGCCATAATTTATTTATCCAGTGTCTTCTCCATGGATATTTGGATTACTTTCAGATTTTTGCCTTTACAAACCAAATGTAAGGAAGAGTCTTGTGTATATATCTTTCTTTGCATACTTATTTGATTATATTCAAAAGTTAAATTCCTGGAAATGAAATTGCCCAATCAGAGGGTAAGAATAAAGTATATTTTGAAGTTGGATAGGTAGTGCCAAATCATGTCCATCTCAATTCAAATGTTCCAATCTCCCTGAACTTCTACTTCTTTATGGAACTATCCTTCTTTGATCAGTTTAAAATAAGAGCCCCCAACTTTATGGTGTTGGATTTTCGACAGAAAATGGAGATAATGATGTTTCTTAAGGAAAAATGTACCAAATAATACTCAAATACTCTAGAAATGTTGACCCTCTTCTTGATTTTCATTTTGCTTTTCTGGGTTTTGGTGCTGGGAAGGGCACCCAGGGTCGCCTGAATGCTAGGCAAGTGTGCTCCCTCTAAGCTACACCCCAACCCACAATGCCCCTTCTTACCTGCCAGGTTAGCATGGAAAGAGGCAGATGTAGGTGGGGCTGGTTCACTGGCTCCTGGGCTCCGGCTCTGGACCCTTCCTCTTTACGCCTCATCTGTGCTGCAGTGTATCCTAGGTGATTCCAGACGTCTGGCCCTGGTTGCCTTTTGTTTTCTCATTTGCAATTTGGCAGTGTTTTCAATTTGCCTCTTCTCCCCATCTGCCTTGCCTCTATCTACCTAACGGGGCTATTATAAGAATGTCTAGGATGACTTAGCCAAGTTCTGAAGCCCCATGGGAAATGCCTGGTTCCGCAATGTGATTGTTCTAACCATTACAGACAGCGCCGCGATCAAGGACTTGACAATCCAGCAAGAGAGACAGCCTCTTTTGTGAAATGAGTATGTGAGGCCTCTGTCAATAAGATGCCCTCGGGCCAAACTTATATAGTTACTTTGTCTGAAACTCTGATTTTATGCTAAATAAGGATTTTTGTATTTCCTACCGCCCATTGGTAATCCCATTACCAGCTGTGTTCCTAGGACTTCAGCCTAATTCAGCCAACATTTTGGAAGTCCACTGAGTGCTGAGCATGACGCCAGGCACTGAGAACCAGGATGCAAAAGACCTGCCCTTTCCTCCTAGGACACAGTTGACCGGGAGGAAGATGGTGCAGCAGATCATCCATATTAATCTGGATGCTGTAGATAGACACAAACTCAGGGGCTTCTGTGTGCATGGGGCAGTGGGACACTCACCTGCCTAGTCAGGAAACTGTGACAGGAAATGGTGTCTGGTACTAAGAGCTCCCCACCAAAAGGGAATTCAAGGCAGAGGCCAGAGAGGAAGAACAAGCCAGAAACGCAAAAATGTGGAAACATTCTGTATCACCAGACTACATCTCAGGAGACAGGTTGGGAAGATCTCATCTCCCATGTAGTGGCCTCTTTCTAGACTGGGGCACGTTCCCTCGGTTTACTCTGTGTGGCATACGGAGCCTATGAAGGTATTTTTTTTTTTTTTTTTGGTACTGGGGATTGAACCCAGGGGCACTTCACCACTGAGCCACATCCCCAGCCCTTTTTTGTATTTTATTTAGAGACAGGGTCTCACTGAGTTGCTTAGGGCCTCGCTAAGTTGCTGAGGCTGCCTTTGAACTCACGATCCTCCTGCCTCAGCCTCCCAAGTGCTGGGATTACAGGCATGCGCCACCGCGCCTGGCCTATGAAGGTATTTTTGCAAAGATATGTTATGGTCAGGTTTGCTGAGAAAGACCTGGGTTGACATACTAGAAAGGGAAGAAGTAACAGTACCCAGCAGTGAACCAGTGAATCCTGGGTCTCTCTAAAGCAAAGCTAAGGAAAGAGAACTAAAAAGCAAGAGACATATGTTCAAAGCAGGCAGCATGTGGGATCCATTGATAATTGTCTCCACAATAGTAACAGCCAAAATCTACCAAGCATTTAGTCAATGTCACAGACAGACTGAGCCCTTATTTCATCCACTTGGTACCCTGAGAAACACTTCCAATCCTGTTTACCATGTGTGTGTGAGGAAGCTAAGCTTGAACTTCCACTCGTTGTCACGTGGCTGGGCAGCCAGGCTCTGAACCCCACATGTAGGCAACAGCTGACTGGTGCATGGCCACCCTGTCCAGCCTTCTAAAATCCACAGGTGCTGCCCCAGTAGGACCCTGGCCATGACCTTCCTCCTCCTGCCCTGATTCTCGACCTTCTGTTGTGCCTCTTTCTCACTTTCCTCCAGAAAAATGCAGTCGTTCCTTTTTTGTACATAATCACTGAACCTCTGTTCAGTCAAAACCTAAAGGTGAGAAAGGACCCCCAACTCTTGCCCAAGCCTCCCAGATATCTACAAAGCAGCCTCCCCGCCAGACTTGCCTTTAGGTCGTCTTGAATTCTGCCCCTTGCAAAGAAAGTGCCCGAAGGCGGGCACCTGCCTTTGAGTCTAACGCTTCACCTCCCTGTCAGGCAGTTTTCTGTGCACCTCACCTCAGCATGTCCAACCGCATCTTCGTCAAGACTTCCAAGATGGCAGTGACAAGCTTCTCGGGTACTTAAAGCAAACATGCATGACAGTTTTCCTTGACACTTGCATTTTGAAGAAGCCTCGCCCGGGGCCCTAGGAAAGCCAGCGTTAGAGAAACCAGGAACCTTTCAAAGAAGCCAGGATGTGAGAGCCTTCTTCCCTGGGACTTGTGTTGTGACAGGGATGCTGCTGGATCTGCCTGAGAGTATATGAAGTGCCATGGCCGTGCTGACGTGCTGATGCTAAATGATGGTTGCCTTATTTAACGGCATCTTTTTTTTTTTTTTGACAACTGAAATGTATGGATCTGTTCTGTGCATTGTCAGTGGGTATGTGGCTGGCCTACAAACGCACTTAAACGGTACACTTCTGCAAAGCATTAATTTCTGAATGTCTCACAGATATATGTAGGCAAGCAAATGTGTCACAGGGGTTGCTATAAAGCTTAATTAATATCCCTGAAGAGCTCTTATATCATTTTATAAGGAGTGCTAAATAAGAAGAAAATATTATACCTAGGAATATTACACATATAAAGAAATGTGGGTAAATACAGTGATGGGTCTTCTTCTATTTGCTTATACCTCAAAGGGTCTGATGTAAATCTAATGGGAAAATAAATCGTATTAAAGACAACCATCTTTTTATGTGAGAGTTAAAAAGAAGAAAGTAATGTTGCCACAACTTGACTATTAGAAATCTCTACACGTTATTGGTTTAAAAGAAGGCAATCTATAATTCACAAAAATGAGTAGCAGTTTTCTTTTGTTTTCTTTCACCTCTGCCAGCCTCTGCATCTAGGACTTGATGACTTAAAAATTGTTGGTAGCTGTGTTCATCTGTTTTCAATACTGTAACAGAATACCTGAGTCTAGGTAGCTTACAGTGAATGAAAATGTATTGGCTTACAGTCATGGAGGCTGAGAAGGCTAGGATTGAGGGGCCAGGAGTTGTCAAGGGCGAGAGAGGGCAGGAGAGAGACAAAAGGGGCCCTAACTCGTCCTTTTATAAGGAACCCACTCCTGAGATAAAAAACCCACTCCCGCCATTACTGGATTAAAACATTCGTGAGCTTAATCACCTCTCAAAGGTCTCACCTTTTGATACTGTGACAATGGCAATTAAATTTCAGTGTCAGTTTGAGAAGGGACAAACTTTTAAACCATAGCAGTAGTTACAGCAAGAATTCAGATAAATCAATTTTATTTCTTTTTCTAGGCCCTGAAGAAGACTTATAAAATAGTTGATCTAGCCCATTTGATTTTTATAGCATAGATATTGCCACCTCTCTTTTTTCTCTTTCTCCCTTCCTTTCCTTCTTCCCTTCCCCTCCCTTCTGCCCCTCCCCTTCTTCCTCCATCCTTCCACCCAGCAAATGGGTCTTAAGCACCTACAAAAACAAAAAATAATCATTATCGGGTTCTCAGATTAGTCTGTTTTTTAATTTCTTTTTATTTCTGGGACTTAGTGTGCTTTCTTGGAAGCAGAGTGAAATGAATTAGACCTCATTTTTTCAAATGAAGAACAACATGGAATTCCAGTTTTAGGATTGGAAGGAGGAATAGTTTTAGAACTTATGTGACCCAATAGGTGAGTAGAAAGTTAAATACTCTAAGTACTAGTATATTCATTGTCTCTATTTATTTATTTAGATGTTGGGGTTGAACCCAGGGGCTATATGCTCAACCCTTTTTAGTGTTTATTTTGAGTCAGGTTCTTGCCAAGTTGCTCAGGCTGGCCTTGAACTTATGATCCTCCTGCCTCAGCCTCCCAAATTGCTGGGATTACAGGTGTACACCATGGTGCCGGATGGATATCTAGGATATTTAAATATTAAAGACTTGTGAAGATCTTAAGTAATCTCCTTAATTTCACATGCTCCAGTCTTTCCTAAATATCATGGAACCCTGTATTCATGGAAAGCTAGTAATACATAAAAGTACTCAGGGACCGAGAATACCCTGTGAGAAATCATATTTTGGAGGCTCTCTGATCTCACGACAAAAGTAGGAAGCCCAGCATTTCTTTAACCCTGATTAGAAAGGACTTTATGATTTTAATTCCTGAAATAAAACATAATTTTCCTCTCAGTCTAAATTTTTCAAATTCGCCCGTACCCAGATGGACTCATTCATCAGGGTCAGTGATGTTTGGGCCTGGGAAATCAGTACTGTTTATAACACCATGCTCAGAATGCACGCTAATAGTAAAACACTTTTTTTAAAATATAAAAATGTCACAGGTGGCTTTGCTAGAACATAAACCCCCTGAGACTCTCACCGAAACCTCTCCCCTGAAGTGCGCGCTGGCTGGCGTGGGTGTGTTGAGACATTTTGTAAGGTATGAAATGATTTTGCCCTTTTTTTTTTTACAACTGTTGCTCCCGGGCTCTGTGGTGATGCTTCTTGGTTTCGGGATTCATTAAGTTTTCAGAAACAAGCTCAGGACCTGAGTAGGATGCAGAGACCGGCAAACATTTGGTGCCAACCAGAATCTGACCTTGCGGAGAAGTTCCATGTCAATGGTCATTTTCACATTTAGAAGACAGCTACACGTGATCCAGCAAGCCCAAAAGATCCAGCAAGGTCAGCAAGGGTGACCACACGAGTGCTGTTCACAGTCACCAAAGGTGGAAGCAACCCAGTGTCTGACAGTGAGACATTAAGACCTATGTGCAATGGAATAGTACTCAGCCATAAAAAGGAGGCATGAACCTGTTCATGCCACAGAGGGGAAGCACCTAAAAAGGTCTGGTTAAGCAGAAGAAGTCAGCTGTGAAAGACCACATCCTGTATGGGTCCCTTTATAAGAAATACCAAGAATAGGCAGATTGAGGCATATCCATAGAGACAGAAGCCAGGTCAGTGGTGCAAGGAGCTGAGGGTGTGAGGAGGGGAAGGAGCACTTACTGCTTAATGGGTAAGGGGGTTATTTGGGGGTGTCTTGGGGTGGTAATAAAAGTGTTTTGGAACTAAATAGAAGTGGCCATCATACAACACTGTGAATGCACTAAAGGCCAATGGACTGTCCTCTTTCATATGGTTAACTTCGCAAAGAGTGAATTGTATCTCAATTTTAATTTTTATCAATTAATTAAATAAAACAGCTAGAGGATCCATAAGAAAGGTAGGGACAGCCAGATAGTTGGACTGAACAATCAATCTCTTACTCTGATCTTTTCCAAGAAAGGTGCCAGGAAAAAAAATGTCTGTCCCCAAAACATGCCTTGGAACAGCTAACTCTGAAGTCATAACACTATGATTATCTTTGAGGTCACAACACAAAATACCCGTACCTGCGCCATGCCATTACCTGGGTCCACGTGTGTACTATGTCACATCCAAAAGATTGTCACCATTGTGTTTTTCACCTCTTTTACTGTGACCAAAACGCCCGACAAGAACAACTTAGAGGAGGAAACGATTTTTGGGGGCTCTTGGTTTCAGAGGTCTCAGTCCTCGGGCAGCAGACTCCAGGGCAGAAACATCATGGCCGATAAGGAGGAGCTGCTCAGCCCATGGTAACTGAGAAGCAGAGAGAAAGAGGGACAAGACAGGAAGGGGCTAAGGACACATAAAGTCCCCAAGGCCACATCCCAGTGACCTACTTCTCCAGGCATACCCCACCTGCCAACAGTTACCACCCAGTAGTCCATTTAAACTATTAATCCATCAAGTGGATTAATCCACTGCCGAGGTTAGTTCCCTCAAACTCCAGTCATTTCCTAAAAGCCCACCTCTGAACCTTGCTGCATTGACGACACTTTCAAAACATGAGCTTTTGAGGGTCCAGTCTATATCCAAACCATAGCAAAGATGATCACCATTCAGCATCATGGTAAATTCCATTCTTCCAAATCTTGTGAAGTCCTTAAAGCACCAAATATAAAGAAATACATATTTGATCACAGTTAAAGAGGTGAATATAAAGGAGGTTATATCAGGTAGGACTCCTTTGTTACAGAGGTGAAGAAAATAAGAGAAAGATAAATGGATCCTTCTCTGGGTGGAGGAAAGTAAGCCTACGACTGCTCAGAGATGAGAACCACTCTGATCCTCTTCGTTTGAAAATGCTTTGGTTGAGAAAAGGCACCATGAAATTTCCATATTTGCAGAGATACCAAACCCATGAAGATAAACTGCTCCGTAGGTGGGCAGAGGAGTGAAGATAAGGAGCAAGTACATTTACCAAAAATTCTTCCAGACTTAGAGGAAGATTATCTCTGAGCTCCCAGTTACAAATGAGAAGCTGGCCCAGAGATTAGCATTAGTGCATGCCTGAATATACACACCCATTGGGTTGCTCGGAAAACAGAGCTGCTAAATGCACAGCCTCACTAAGTAGAATCTTAGAAACTAATTTTAAAAATGCATTATCCCCCTATTTTCCAAAGCCAGTGGGTGTCCACCGTGGAAACAGCCTGCTTGTGGCTGATGTTGCTCAGGAATGACAGAGAAGTTGAGAATTTCAGTTTTAAAAAAGATCAGAAAATGAGACGTTCTCACAAAACATGACAGAAGGCTCCTCGGAATTGAGAGAGGAAGGTTTCTAAAGGATTGAAACTGAACACGTGCAAGAATAGTAAGAACATGGTCTTGTTTACCAAAATACTGAGAACCCCAGTGACAGGGGATCCCTTGGAGGGGACTTTACAGGGTAAATAAATAGAACTATTGCATCTGAGAGCAGATAAGAAAACTCTCAAAATTTATCACCTCCCACAGGCAGTCCAAAATCATCTTTCAAGATCCTTTTGAGATCAAGGTGGGTTCCTGGGCTTTTATTCATTTATTGAGAATGGATGGAATGCCACCCAGATGGGAACCCTTCCAGGGGCTGCGAAGACAATGGAATCTGGCCCTCGTGCACACCACTGGGGAAGTAATGATAACAAGGAATAGTGAATGACATTGCTACTGAAAGGGATTCGTGTTGACCAGTTGTCCCAATGGCCCAGAATGCATCAGCTCCTACCTTCAACCACCATTGTATGTGGGCTGTTCTCAGGCTGCAACCTTGGGGCAGTGTAGGGTGATGAGATCATGGGAGGGAAGAGCCAGTCAGGGAAGTCAGTCTGAGAAATTGAACTTTGAGGGGAGAATTGAAAGACCTGAGAAAGAGGATCCATGCAAAGTCCTGAGAAAAGAGAGTTCCAGAATGAGGGTGTGACCACCCTGAGGTGAGGAGGAGCTGGACCTCTTTGAGGAACAGCATGAAGTATGGCCGAAGCCTCAGGGGCAGAGCACACAGAGCCAGAAAGAGATGACCAGGCCACAGTGAGATGCCGTGTAGGTCACAGGGAGAAGCTAGATGGTTTCTAAGCAGAAAGGAGCTGGGAGCACCGAATTTGATTCATGCTCATGGGGCTGGGTGGTGACTGGCTCCAGTGTGGAGAACAAATGTCAAGGGCAGCAGTGGACACAGACCCGTTTAGAGGTGGCCAAGTGCATAGGCCTGGAGCAAGGTGATGCAAAGGCGTAAATGATAAGAAAAGAAAGGATATCTACTGCAGACAGAGAGGAAATCAGCTAGTGAAGGATCCAGTACAACGGAGGACAGGAACTGAACTGAAGCCCAGTGAGGAAGAAGACATCGTGCCCACCTGGGGCTGCAGCATCCATTCTCAGTTCATGAGCATGTGGGTGGCCAACAGATCTCAGCCACATCCCTCTGTGAGACTGGCCGTGGGCTGAAGAGAGCCACGTCTCCCAAGGAATGCCCCTGGGAACAGTCCAAATCCAAAGACGGGTCTGTGTGAGGATGTGAAGGTCCAGCCCTTCAGCCCGCATTGAACAACTCTTCAGAAGAAGCCCGGCTCTGGAGCTCCCCATGAGGTTGACCAAGGCCCTTGGCAGCAGCAACACAGGACAGCTTCTCCCCCAGCCAGCCTGCTTCCTCCCCCAGGTGGTGTTCTCAGAAGCACTGTCCGGTATGCTTCCTGCGTGTGGGTTTCTTCCTGCAGAGCCTGCTTCCTGGGCCAGTGCTTGCCCATTTGGAGAAGTGATGGCTTCTCTAACCAGAATGGGGGAGAGACCTGGAGGGAAGGAAAGTCTGTGGTGAAAGTCAGGACTAGTGTTTTGGTCATGCCAAATTTGAGATGCCTCTGTATGCAAACTTAGATAGAATAATAGGCACAGCATCAAGGGGTGAAGAGAATATTCTGAGAAAAATCCAAAATCCTCATGGCAGAGAAATCAACCAAGCATTTTTAGCACAGAAGCCAGGACTCCATTCCCAGGAGTATCTTCAACCCCAGGCCTTTTCACATGGAATCCTCCCAACTGTGCTTCCTAACTCAAAGAGAGGACACAGTTACGGTCCTTAGTGCTGGCCTAAAATCCAGATCACTTGCCCTCCACACCATGAATGAAGTGTCCCTTGTCATGTCCTCTTCTTCCTGCCACTGCCCCTGGATCACTGTGTTCCAGTCACACTGGCCTTTCCCATCCTCAAGAATTAGGTCTTTCCCACCTCAGGGCTTCCTCTGTCTGGGATGCTCTGTACCACTCCTGGCATGGTGGTCTCACCCTCAGGCCTCCATGCATGTAGTCCCACATCTTCTCCGCCTCCATCCTTTGTCTCCTTCATGGCACTTCCCGTGTTTTGTAATCATTTCAGGTATTTGTTGGCTCTCCTGGACTTGATCTTTCTTTGTTTTGCATCACTGATTAGAAATATCCTATGAAGTAGCCAGGCACAGTGGTACACGCCTGTAATCCCAGTGACTCAGGAGGCTGAGGCAGGAGGATGGCGAGTTCAAAGCCAGCCTCAGCAACTTAGCGAGGCCCTAAGCAACTCAGTGAGACCCTGTCTCTAAATAAAATACAAAATAGGGCTGAGGGTGTGGCTCAGTGGTGGAGTGCCCCTGGGTTCAATTCCCAGTACCAAAAAAAAAAAAAAAAGAAAGAAAGAAAAATATCCTATGAGGTTAAGGGCTTATTCATCTGTGTATCCAAAGCATTTAGCACCGTGTGATACCTGCTTGTGCTCAGTCGTGATTGGTGGACTCTTGACTTCCTTTTTTGGCTTCATACTCAAATACTGTATCCATTGCGGAGATAGAGGCAGTGCCACACATTCACGGATTAAACTCTTCCCATGGGTTGGCTCTGTTCTCATTCAGCCCTGCCAGCACCTCTGTGTTGTAGGCATTGGTTTTATCCCCACTTTTCAGAGGAGGCATTTGAGGCTCAATGACATTAATTGACTTTCCCAGCTCCGTGCCTCTCCTGGGGAAATGCAGATTGGAACCAGCTGTGCCCCTCTGCAAATCCTACCACTCCACCTTCACTAGAGATTTCCTTCTGCAGACTTTTGTGAGCACCTATTATGCACAGTGCAAAAGATAGAGGCCTGGGTTTGTCCTTTGACAGGAGGGCCCAGCAAACATGCAAGACAATAGTGTGGCCCAGCACAAAGCAGAATGTGATAAAGCCACGCACGTACCCTGAGGTTTCTTCCAGGTGGAGAGTTGTGACCCTCTGAACAGAGCAGGCAGTGAACGCAATGGGAGAAATCACTGTGTTTGTGGATTCTGTCTGATGTCGGCTTTCTTTCTTCGTCTACCTCTGGTCCTCGGTGAGGTCAGGAAAGTCCATTTGGAATGGCTGTCTCTGCACTATCATAGCAGAGCATCTGGGCAAAGTCAAGGTCAAATTTGAAGCCAAAGTCACAAGTCTTTGTTTTTTCTCCTACTACCTATATCTCGACTCCTACCAATTAACTTGGAAAGAAGTCAACAAGTTAACAACTCCAGGGGAAAAAATAAAAGGCTTCTCATCTCCTCCCAAAGACTCTGAAATGGATTTGCTCACAAAACAACCGGGCTTCTTTAGTGACCTCGAGAGACCTTGCCTGTCACACCGAACAGCATATCATTTCATGGAGGGGAAAAAAAAAAAAGTTTTACCATGAAAAATGCTACGTTATATCACAGTGTGACACTATTTAAATACCAAGAATTCGAAGCGTCTATTTAGAAAACGGAAGGCAATAAATTGAGTTGCTAATTATTCCAGCTGTGAGTATTTTTGGTAAGGCTGCAAATTTTGAAGAGGGCAAAATAGAGGATTTTCCTGTTGTTCGTTGCAAATGCAAATACGGTGACAGTCCCCTATGAGCCCGAGGGTTCAGGGATGAAGAACCTTGAAAACCTGTTTTTCACTGAATCAAAATCCTTTTGAGTCGGAGCTTAGGGAACTGTGATATGAAACGGACCTTTAATTATGCTAATTGGGGTATTGGTTTCTTGTTTTTTAAACTTAGGAAGTAGCAATATAAAACAAAAATTTTTTTGAGTTTGATTTTAAATGCAGCAGCTCACTTCTCAACCCAAGTAGCAATTCCCAAGTGGAAGAAGAGAACGAGACCCCTTTCTTCCTAATAAGGTGACGTGGAGGGACTGGGGAGCAGAGGTGTCTGCAGGGCATCGCCATTGTGTTAATGAGAACGCATTCATTCAACAAATATTTTAAATGAGCTGGGGCACCATGCTAGGTCAAAGAGATTTAGCAAAGAGAAGATGTACTTGGTTCCTGCCCTCCAACAATTAATAGATACGTTCATTGACTGTTCCCAGAACGTCAGCCCCAATGCAAGCATTGCACAGGAGTAAACTCGTCGGGAGCCTCTGCAAGCTCACGAAGGAGTCCCTGTCACTCTCCTGGAGAGATGAAGTGACTTGCCAAAGTCACACAGGGATAAGTCTAGGGGCTTTGATTCAACCCTTGGTTGTCTTGAATTCAAATAGCAAGCCTATACCTGTCTCCTGGGCATTATCCTCTTTACTTCTTTTTTTTTTGGTACTGGTTATTGAACCCAGGGGCACTCGGCCACTGAGCCACATCCCCAACCCTATTTTGTATTTTATTTAGAGACAGGGTCTCACTGAGTTGCTTAGGGCCTTGCTAAGTTGCTGAGGCTGGCTTTGAACTTGCGATCCTCCTGCCTCAGCCTCCCAAGTGCTGGGATTACAGGCGTGCGCCACTGTGCCCGGCTCCTGTTCACTTTTAAAACAATTAAATTACTAATAATAACAAAGGAATGCTTCTGGGTATTAAAGATCCTGATTGTAAACATCAATTGCTTACCCATTTGTCTCTCAAGAGTATAAACTATGTTTTTTCTTTTCTTTGCTTCGTACAGTACTAAGGATTGAACCTGGGATTGCTTTACTACCAAGGTACATCCCTAGTCCTTTTTTAATTTTTAATTTTTTATTTTGAGACAATCTCACTGAGTTGCCCAGGCTGGCCTCAAACTTGCATCCTCCTGCCTCAGCTTCCCATTTGGCATGAGCCACCATACCCATGTCCAGCTGCTTCCTTCTTTTTTAATGTAGATATTTGATTTTTTTAATAATATGTGCACTTTACATTTGCAAAAGGAAAAGACAGAACACTTAAAATATTACCTAGTTTTGCTCTTCAGGTCTTGGTTGGGTTGAACAGCATCCAATACCATCTTTTTCCATCTCCTCCCTATGTACTTTTTTGCTCTTCTCTTTTTCTCCATGGCCTGTATCTGTCTGTCTGTCTGTCTCTCTGGAACCTCCCCGTGATATTTTCCCTTGACCACCCAATTCTTCTCATATTGGGGAGTATAATAATGGAGAAGAAGGTATAGTGGATACTTAACCTCTTTCCAGCTAAATGTTTTATTATAACTCCTGAAAACCTAATTACAATCACTTTACATGCTACAGTACCCTTTATGGGCTGCCTCTTTTTAAAACTTACTCCTTTAGAGACAATAAACCTGATGCTTCAAAGGGCATGGTCTGGACCAGCGTGTGTGATGGACTCTTGAGTTTGTGGAGGGACCTGATCTGCTTCACTGAGCACCCGCCCCCACTCCTTTAGCCTTTCTTTGGCTTTTTATCAGATTTCAGTCATTGCCCGTATGATATTGGAAATATCTTAGGGATTAATGGGGTGTGTATCGATATTTGCATCCACATCTGCGAATGCCTGTGAGATGATTTGCAGGGAGATCCGTTTTCTCAGTAAAACAACAGTCTACACCCAGGACACCTGACACAGCCAGAGCTGCTCTTTGGTACCTGGCACAGTGTAGAAGCCACTGAAGGATTTTGCTGGGCTCCCAAAAGCACCCGCTGCTGCAGACTAGGAGAGCAGAGCAGAGCGACACATCTGTGCTGTCAGTCATCGCTGTCCCGGCTAGCTGAAGGTCCACATAAGGAGCAGGTGGGAGAGAGAGGGAAGAAGAAAGGAGCAAGAAAGCGAGGAGGGAGAGTTCTGACCTTTGGAGTGCAGGCAGTGCAGTTATTTGTGTCTGTGTCCAACATTTCTGTTTTGCTGCCCTGCTGGGATTTCCCCCTGGGATTAAAGCCAAACCCACAGGAAGTAGGAAAACCTCCTCTTAGGATCCCACTGGTTGCTTGCAAGCTGGAAAATGGTACTTGATGTTAAAAGAGTTTATGCATTTGTTTGTTGCGTTGGTAGAGTTTGAGGTTAGTGACTGAGCTTACTTGCAATTGACAAAGAAAAGAAAGAAAGGAAGGGGAAGAAATCCCTTGTTGGGGCCTCAGGTAGGCAGGTAGGCTTCTCCTAGCTCCACTGTAGATTAGTCAAGCTCCTTCTGTATCATCAGAATAAAGTAGAAATGCACAGCCCTTTAAATTGGTTGGGCCCTTCTTGCATGGATGCTCTGCCTGAGCTTTTCATTTGTCAGGCTGCCTTTTAAAATCCTCCTTGTTTGTTTAACGTATGCCCTTAATTTTCTAAGCTGATTTGGATCAGAAGCCTGGTTTACCAAGATTCTGCCCCAGCCCCACATTGGGCTGTCCTGAGTGAGCACCTGGGAGCACATCAGGAAGGCTCTCAGTTTGCATTCAATGGTAAAATGATGACATTGACCAAAGAGACTGATCATTTAGGTGGGGTGATCTGAAGAGCTCACCAAGTCCCAGGATCCAGATCCCAGCGCCAGATCCACTCTCAGCCTCACCAATTCTGAGCCACTCACCCTGGTGCTGGATTTACGCCCCAATCCCCACGTGGCTAGGGAGGGAAAGAGGCGCTCAAGCTCCTCTTTTATTTTCTGTAAAAAATCAAGCGCTGGTTTTCTGGATCTCTTGAAGTGTTAGCAAACTCCAAGGACAGCACTTTGGGGCCCCTCATTTGCCTTTCCTTTCTGAGGCACAAGTGGCCAATTCTGAGAGCAATTGAGTTGTGCTTGAAAAATGTCAAGTGGATTTGGAAACTCCACATTTCTGCTGACGCCTGAAGTCCTGAGCTGAGCTACTTCCATGACCCACTGCTGGGGTGCTGAGTTGGGGTTAGTACAAATGATTCCTGGGAACACACCAAGCAGCCCCGGGGGGTAAGCTGTCTTCACAGCCCGTTCGTGGAGAAATCATGAGAAATCTCCAAAGCCTTCTGCAGCCTCCCTGTGACCATTTGGCCAGACCATTGCCTGTGGGTCTTTATTTTATTCTATTTTGTACTTTTCCTTCAGCGTGTGACTGTAATCCTTGGATGAATCAAACCTTGCATTTTTTTTCAACTCTTTTAGAAATGTTGGAAGAACAGCACAAGGAAAGAATAGCCACCTAGTTTCAACAATTGCTGTCATTGCAGCACATTTGCCTTATCTCCTCTATAGAGAGATACAGATCATTTTGCTGAATCATTTGAAAGTAAGTTGGAGACTTCATGATACTTCACTCAAGACATCTGAGTTCAAAACTTAGGTTCCAAAATGATGCCTCCTGGGGCTGGGGCTGTGGCTCTGTGGTGGAGCACTTGCCTAGCACATGTGAGGCACCAGGTTCGATCCTCAGCACCCCAGAAAAATAAATAAATAATGATACTGTATCCATCTGCAACTAAAAAATATTTTTAAAAAAGATACCTACTAACAATTTAGCAAAAAAAAAAAAAAATTATTAAACTCTTATGGGCACTAGAATTACCTAGAGACCTTATTGACCATACACTAGCAGACTCCATTCTCAGATCCAGAAATTTGTTTTGTTGTTGTTTTGTGCTGGGAATTCAACTCAGAATCACCCCCATGCTCTGGGAGTGATTGCTCTGGTAAGTGCTCTGTAACTAAGCTGTGTTTCCAGTCCTTTCTTACTGTATTTTGAGACAGGTTCTCATAAGTTGCCCAGCATTATCTGGAACTTGGGGTTCTCCTACCTCAGCCTCCCGAGTAGCTGGGAGTTCAGGTGTGCACCCCCACACCTAGCTGAATTTCTCCTTCTTGTCTTTTTTTTTTTTTTAGGTCATTGTACACAAATGGAGTACAACTATCATTTTTCTGGTTGTACACAAAGTAGAATCATACAATTTGCATATGTATACATATAGAAAGGGTATAGATACTTGTCTCATGAATTTGTCCTTTTTAACAGAGTGCTCAAGGGATGCTAGAGCAGATATTTGGGGAGCACAATCTGGAGGAACCTTAATTTTAACATTTTAAAATGCTCATAGTACTGTCCTAGTAGTATCATATTAACTTTGGAAAAGGTTGTAAGTCCTTCATTTCATCAGAGATTCATTACTTGCCCACTGCATGTCTGTTGTAGATGTTAGATTTCAGTAAAGAACAAATCACACACAAAACCTCATTATTTGAAAACTTAGTAGAAGTTCATCCTTAATAATGGAGATAAGCAGTAAATAATATACATATACATATAGATCATATAATGAAGATAAAGAAAGGTAGTTATGTTGGGTAAAAGAATAACAGTGAATGAAAAGGGCTAGGGAAGATCTCTCTGGGAAGGTGATATTGGAGCAGGGCTGAGTAGCATAGAGCACCAAGCTGTGAAGAGCAATATGGAGAGTCTTCAGAAAACATGGAATCGAGCCACCATTTGACCCAGCTATCTCACTCCTTGGTTTATACCCAAAGGACTTAAAATCAATATACTACAGTGACACAGCCACATCAATGTTTATTGCAGCTCAACTCACAATAGCTAAACTATGGAACCAACCTAGGTGTCCTTCAACAGATGAAACAGAAAATATGGTGTATATATATGACGGAATATTACTCAGCTTTAAAGAAGAATGAAATTCTGGCATTTGTTGGTAAATGGATGGAGTTAGAGAATACCATGCTAAGTGAAATAAACCATACTCAAAGAACCAAAGGCCAACTGTTTTCTCTGATATGCAGATGCTATTTCATAATAAGGGGCAGGGGATAGGGAAGAAGAGAGTTACTTTATATTAGGTAGAAGGGAATGAAGGGAGGGAAAAGGGATATAGGGGAAGGAATGATAGTAGAGTGAAACAGACATCATGACTGCATGACTGATGTGATCCTGAAATATGTATAATCAGAAAAATGAGAGATCACACTCTGTGTATGATCTATCAAAATGTACAACTGCATTCTACTATCATGTACAACTAATTAGAACAAATAAAATTGAAAAATTCAAAAGTTTTTAGATGTTGATAGACCTTTATTTTATTCATTTATTTATATGTGGTGCTAGGTATCAAACTCAGTGCCTCAACATGATAGACAAGTGCTCTACCACTGAGTCACAACCTACCCCCTGCTGTGCAGATATTTCTGGGCAGAAGAACAGCATGTGCAAAGGCCCTGAGACAGGAAGGCATGAGGCAATGAAGACTAGCAAAAGGATAGCATGACAGATGGAACAAGGGAGGCTAAGAATGTTAAAAGAGTTATTGGGGAAGCAGCCTGAGGACAGATCACACGGAGTGCTGTAGGCCATGAGAAAGACTTCTGATTTCATTCTTAATGGCATTGGAAGCCATTGTTTGGGGGGATGACGGGAAGAGAGCCTGGGGATATGTAATATGATATGACTTCCTTTTTAGAAAGAAGTTTGGGAAATAGGCTGAATTATCAAGGGAATGATTTTAGGATCTTATAAAGCAATCTCATATGTAAGATCGAGCAATCACGTCTTTCCACTTTTCTCATCAATGAGCGTATTAGAACATCTTAATCTTCATTTTGTTGCTCTCATCTTGCTGAAACATTCCTATTTTTAATTTATTTATTCTGTCCACAAATAAGACTGCTGTCCAGGCACTAATGTTTTGACTCTGGAGATATCAAAAGTAATGTCTACCAATATCCGTGCCCAGAAGGTGACAATCTAGCTGAGGAAGAATATTTAAAAAGACACACTTACGCTGACCTCCCCAAGTATATGAATAAACTCAGTGCTCGGAGCAATGGCGGGGATGTTGGAATGGGTTTCCCAGGCGGGTAGCTGGAAGGTGAGCTGGAGCTGGCTAGGAGGGCTTCAGTGGGAAGGGACAGTGAAAGCCACTCAGAAGAGTTTTCCATACCATTTACAAAGACACCACAGCATGGTCAGGTTTGGGAGGGTGTGTCCTCTGGTGTGGCTGGAGCTGGGAGCACGAGGTTAGAGACCAGGTGGAAAGCTGGTCATGCCGGTGGGCATCTAGTCCCATGTTGACATTTAGGTATCCTCTTGCAGACAATGGCTGGTGACCAGGGATTTGTAAGGCAGAGCACAGTGGCATTTGTGGTTTGGGGAAAAGAAAACTAGAAAGTTAAAGGGGAGGATTAGTGGGAGAGGACGATGGGATTCTTTTACCTGTTGGATGGGAGAAGGGGAGGGCAGAAGAGGAGGTGTTTCCTATGTCACTAGGAGTGCCAGGAGCCAGGAGGCATGGGTTTGGGGAGGAGGAGGCCTGTCTGAGTTTGGTTGTGACTTGGAACGTGGACCATGAGACACACAACCTGAATGTGGGTCTGAAGGTCCAGGAGAAGGTCAAAACAAAAATGGAGACTGGAGACTTCAGAGGTATCAATGAGGGCTGAAGCCATAGATATGGGTGGGATCCTGGAGGAGTGAGAGCTGGTTTTCATGTATTTTTAAGCTCTTGGACATGATTCCTAGTGAGACCTTTCAGTTGCTTTGTTTTCATTTGATTTCCTATGTTCATGATCCACTCCTAAAGAGTGGTCCGAGAAATGAATTCGATGGGATTCTAAACCCATTCCCAGAGTGTTCCCAGACCCTGAGCTTTTTGCTGTGCCCATGATCCAGATGCATTATCAGGCAGGGGGCTGTTATTTGGTGATTTGGAAGCTCTTCAGGTATGGGTTTGACATTTGTCCAGCTTTAAATTAGAACTCATGATTCAGGCTTCTTACGTCACTCTGAAGAATTAAAAATAAAAGCTATGTGTGATGGACGGAGCACTTGCCATGAGAAACCTTGGTGAGCTCTTCCTACGTGACCTGTTCATCAGCTGAGTTCCTCTGCTTTTGCTCCCCGCACTCTGCAGGCGAGGAGAGGGAGGGTTCTTGAGCAGTGGTGGATCACAGAAGTGAGTTCACTTGTGTGTGAACAGCATGGCTAGGGACCATCCTGAACACCAGCCTCTGCCTCTAAGAAGATGCTTTTAGTGGGTGGCACTAAGGGAGCGATTGGACAAGGACTCCAAAGCCTCATTTATGGAACCAAACTTCTAGGGTCTATTTGGATCCTTGAATGTGCTTATAGTACAAATAAAGTCTAAATATTGGTTGTTTATTTTAACATTGGCACCATTAAACAATTCACTAATCAGATTCTCATTTTCTGACATGATTCTCAATCAGACCAGGCTTGCTTGATCTCTGTAAAGATTAAAATGCTTTCAAGTCTTAAGCTAGCCAAAATACAAAATATTGGTAAGAAGAGTGATTTTGCCTCAGAATCCCACTGGAAAAAAACCTGGCAACCCCCACAAGCAAGGGCAGTGTGGTGCCATGGATATGGTTAGAGCTTTCCTAGAAAAATGGTAAAATGATCCAGGCAAGCAGAACCTGAGCTTGCTCTCCCTGACCTTCCATTTCTCATCTGGAACACTGGGGTGGTAAGAGTACCCCCTCCTCAGGTTGGAGGGTGGCGTGGTTGCAAGTGAGACTCTTAACATGTCAAATGACATGATGTCCATGGTCAATAAATAGAACTGCATCTGCTGAAAATAGAGAGGAAAAGGCAATACCTACATTAACATTTTGAAATCATAGAACTGCAGCCAAGCAAGATTGAGAGGAAGACATAAGAGTGAGAGTGGAAAGAGAAAGTTCAGGGAGATGTTGAACAGCACCGATTTTATGGACAGACAGGACTCTTGGTTGATAACATTTAGTTTGTAAACACTGGTGATGATGTATTTCAAGTGCCTTCCAATACTAGGCATCTAGGTTGTGACAACACTCAGCATCATCATAGTCATCATCATCATTTCTAAGTGAGAGATGATAATTCACTTTTCCGATTTGCTTTGACTACTTTGCAAGGTTGTTGTGGGACCCAAGATCTCGGTGCCTGTATGGAAGTATGGAATCATGCAAGTTTATAGACAACCTAGGGTCAGGATCGCCCCTTTCCCTGCAGGAAGGCAGGGTTGGCTCGTTAGCGCTGTGCTAGGATCATGGGAATCAGAGTGTAAGGAGATCTCCTGTACCAGCCATCCATCTGGGGCCACGCTGACTCTTTCCCTTTTCCTGGCAGGCACTTCCTCTTTAAGACCTCCTCGGGAAGCACCCCCCTGTTTAGCAGCTCCTCTCCAGGATACCCCTTGACCTCAGGAACTGTTTACACACCCCCGCCCCGCCTGCTGCCCAGGAATACCTTCTCCAGGAAGGCCTTCAAGCTGAAGAAGCCCTCCAAGTACTGCAGCTGGAAATGCGCCGCCCTGTCCGCCATCGCCGCCGCCCTCCTCCTGGCCATCCTGCTGGCCTATTTCATAGGTAAGTCAAGGCCACCTCATTCGCCTTTCCTGGTGGTGAGGAGGTGGGGGAGAGGCTGTGGACTTGGGAATCTAGAGGCCCTCTGTTGTCTGTCCAGTTCACTTGTTGGTTTCTAAAAGGCGGAATGATGAGTGACGGATGGGGTGATTTTTCCCTCCTGGGACCCACTTAAATCTGATGAGTTTCTCCTTCATGATTCAAATGACATTTATCAGAAGTGAAATTAAGTACTCCCGCTGTAGCCTTTCTTGGCGATGAAATGAGAGCTGTCATTCCTGCAAACCCATTCCTCACTCCCAGAGTAGCCTTCTAGACTTCTCTGGCACTGAATTTGATCCCTGGTCTGTGCTCTGAAATGCACACGTGTGTTGACTGACTTTACCCAAAAACTGAATAGAAGGAGAACAGAGGTTGGTATGCCCTGCCTGAGAACACCTCGATTTGAGTGCTGGGCAAAGTAGCTAACTTATTTTCAGAGCTGTGGAAGAGAAATAAGACCGAGAGGCCAGAGCACACACCCAGGTCTTTGTACAAAATCGAGTCACTCAGAGTTGACCTTGCCCACGTCCCTGTCCCCTTAGTTTCAACTCTCATCTCACCATGTGCTCCTTGGTTCACGTCTCATGGCAGCTGTGTTCCTGGTGACTCAGTGTGTGACTCCAGGTAGAAGATCATGCTGTTGCTGGGGCACTCTTCCTCCCATGCCAGAGATATTGGTTTGCATCCGTGGGGTGTTTCCATGCAACCACGGAAAGCAGCAGATGTTGAGAACCGAGGGGCAGAGTGCCACATGCGTATGAGCATCCCAGGCTGGACACAAAGCCTGCTGGCAGCTCGTGGCCCTGACAAAGCGCCCCAGTGCTGCTGCTCTGTCAGCTGCGCTTGCCAATGGCACATCTCCTGGCCCAGGCAGAGGCCGTGGTGACGTTCGTTCAAGTTTATTTGAAACACTCGATGGTTCTGGCTTGGTTTCAGGGCAGCTATGAGCTATGAGCTCCCCGGTTTGGCTGTGCCATGGTGCAAAGCAAACCTATAAAACACCAGCTAAAAGAGGCTGACTCCAAAACAGTTCTCAGCATGCATGCTCAAAGCCCTCCCCTTTAGGAGACAGGGCTGGAGGCGGCACTGACTGCGCAGGCCTTGCCTCTCACTCAGCAGGGAGCTGGGAATCTGCACTGTCCTCTTCCCTGGGCAGCCCAGCCCCGTGCCTGCCAGAGAAGGAAACTGGTGCAGAACTTTCCAGACCATTCGACCTAAGTTCGCCTGATGGCAAAGGAGTGTAACTATGCATCCCCAGAAATCTGGGGCCTTGCCTGAAGCAGACCCATAGAAGCCAAAAATTGATGTACATTTTTCACTCTCTCTCTTATAATATAGCTGTGCTTGTCATAATGTGGAAATATAAGCATTTATATCCCTTACTGGTTGAGTTTATCAACAATGTCATCCAAAGGAGAGAAGAAAGATACTCCAACCCAAGGGGCTGCCCTTGCCTGGGTCTTGGTGAAAGATGCAGTGCTCTGAACCTCAGTTCTATGGGGGGACTGGAGTCTGCCGTCCTGGAACCCCTGACTTCCAGTCACGTCTGCTTCTCACTTACCTCTTGAGGAAGTGTGGAGTCATGGGTTGATCTGAGGGGGAAGGACGTCTGCAACCCCCTCAATCACTTGATTAGAGTCTTTTGTGTTGTTAGAGGGAGTTTCGTGTGATTCCCCAGGCAGCTGTTCAGGGCCTTGGTGGAAGTGAATTCAATGTGCCTTCAGGTTCTCTCCATGATTTGGCTTTCTGTCAGACACTTCAAAAAGGGTCCGTGTGCTCACTTCTCAGGCTTAATGTTCTGCGGGGCCAGTGGGCATCATGGGGAGCCCAGATATAGAAATCGAGGCCCTTCTTGCCGCTGCCAATACCATCCCCAGGGTCTCTCCTACTCCCCTTGCAGGAGGGAGATAGATGGCTATGGTCTGATTTATTGAGCTTGATAGTTAAAATATAATAGCTTTCTGTAAGGGCAGTCATATAAATGGGAAACCGTATAGTGCAAATTTAATGTTTTAATCGGGTGTACAACTTGTAAATGATGAATTAAGAAACATATTTATCCTTCTTGGTCTGGAGGTTACTGGAAGCTGGACCTGAGCATCTTAAATGGTTTATTAGTTTATAATCTATCACTTCCTGTTATGAATGCTTTAGGTAAGATTATGCTTTGACCCCAGAGTATTGAATAATAGTTTATGACTTAAAATGAATGATGTCATGGGCCAATTTACCCCACAGTGAATGTGGGGGTACAAGACTGTCTCAGCTCCTCTCCAGAGATGCCCACAGGCCTGTAAGCCAGGTGAGGGGTCAGGATCCTCAGTACTGGTCTCCTTAGCCTGGTGACGTTGTTTGTCTCCTAAGTCTTGGTTTCCTACATGCAGCACAGGGGAATGATGGTTATTTACGTGCAGAAACTCTGAAGTATGGTGAGGATTAATTAATGTGTATAAATCACTTTGAAGATGAAAAGCAGTATATTATTAATTACAAAGCTGCAGGGGCATAAGCAGTGCGTTGCAAACACAGAAGAAAGTGCTGTTGGGAGCAACTGGTGATTGTGTCTACCTAAAAAAACAAGATACTAGGGAAGGACAGAAGGGCAACAGGAAGACCAAGTCTCTTCCGTTCAGGAGACTGGAGATTTGAAGACCTGAGTCCATTCTGGTTCACATATGACTCTGTGTTCCACGAGAACATGACAGGTCCTGAAACTGAAGCATCCGCCTCAAGACATTTATGGACAGACACTGGGTTCGGCTCTGCCAGGCACCGTGACAAATACATCAAATTATCTTCCTTGCATGTTCAAACCCGTAGAGAGAAGGCTTTTCAGAAGCGAGCAATTTGGAATAGCTCAGCCCCATGACAAGTTCTCCGTGGCCAGGCATGTGGTGGGTGTAAAAGCAGAATGGCAGTCTTTGTGCAAATCAGAAGACATGGGCCTCACCCAGTTGGGAAAGATTCCCTAGTCCCGCGATGCAATGGGGGTGAGAGAACTTCAATGGTATGTTCTTCCATTAGGTCCTCTCTGTGCCAGATTCTTCCAGTGTATAAAACACCCCAGAATAAAATACTCTGAAAAGCTGTGTGAACCACCAGGGGACCCGGTGCATGTCACAGCCCCTGGTCCCAGCAGATCACAGAACATACGGGTTCAGGGGAATTTGAAGGGAACACAAGAATGTTCTCTTAGGAAGTTGTCTTTCTTCCTTGGTCGCTCAAGCTCTGTCATTACCTACAGCACCAGATGTCATAACCCTACATTTCTGGAACATGTAACTAGATAGATTTTCTCCCCTGCTGTATGTTGAATATACTGTGTTTATATCTTTATACTATACATAACAGTAATTTCTTAATAGAACATTTTCTCTGCTTCAAAATTGAAGTGTTTCCATTTAATGCACTTTTATATAATTATTCCATTATAAACTCAGGCACCAATATACACTGTATATGACCACCCTTTGCCTTAGCATGGATGTGGAAGCCCAGAGGGTCTAGCCATGTGGTTGGTAGTTGCTAAACCAAGGTGAGATCCCTAGATCTCCTAAATTCTGTCTCTCTGGTCTCCTGATACCCAGCTTACATCTCCTTCATTATTTTCTGAAGATTGCAGCTAGCTGGTTTCTCAAATATTGTATGAAGCCTCAATGGGCCCTTTTAACTTATCTAGTCCTGTCCTCATTGACATGAGAATTGTTGCTTCCTATTCCTTCCAAATCAGTTTCTAGGACAATAGAGAGAAATCCTACCCCCTTCTCCATCTCCAACCTGTCTGCCTTCCCCAAAATCTTGTTACAGGTCTCAGCAAACTTTTTCTATTCAAAGCCAGACAATAGAAGCTCTGTGCTCAGTAGGACAGGCAGTCTCTGTCATGACTACTCCCCTCTGACTCAAATGCAGCCATAGGAGTGTGTAAACAGACAGCCAGGACTTTAATTATGGACACTGGAATGTGAATTTTATGTAATTTTCATCTACCATAAAATATGCTTCTCTTGATCTTTTTCAGATCCCTTAGGTCACATGCCATATAAAACAGGTGGCAAACAGGATTTGGTTCATAAGGCCATAGTTGTCAACCCCCTTGATTCTATCACTGCTCATTTCCTAAGAACACCTTTTAAGGTCGATCCACCTTCATGAAAACATTGCTTTCTGCTAAGAGTCCAACCATGTGTCCACTATAAATGAAGCAAGCATTGGTGCTTTCTGATACTGACATCCTCTTTTGTAATAAATAATTGCATCTGACTTTCTGGCCCAAATGAAAAAGCAAAAAAGCAAAGCCACATTTCTTTCTAGTTAAAATCTTTCTGCAGGATGGACTATTCCTTCCTGATAGCTGTAACTATAGGTCTATATGGCTATAGGTGCAGCCATTTTGCCACAGAGTAAGTAGTCCTCAAACTCAGTTACCTGGGTTCCTCTGCAAATTCATTACCTGTTTTTGCAACCTCCTCAGGGTCTCATGCCACCTTCACTGAGGTTTTCCAACAGGTTGTGACACTCGTAGGCCACTGAATGACATCATTGTCTCGCCTTGCCAGGTTAGCATTGGGCCAGATCTCATTTCCTTAAAAGGCCTGGAAGTTTTAACAGGGCGACCCCACCTCAGGGAGTAAGTCCACCTCCTCCTGGAACTTCTAAGGTGAGAGAAGCAGCACATTGACACAGAGCTCAGACTGTCACCCCTGAGTCAGAATCAATGTGTAACCTGCACTGAGCCCTCTAAGGGTTTCCATGCGGTGGGGAAGGGAAGGGGGCAGAGAGGAGGATAAGAGCATTTATGTCATCGCAAATTAGTTTTTAGCTCTTCAGATCTCTGCCAAACTAAAATACATATATATGTCTTAGAAAGTCACCTTGTCTTTCTTCGACACAGTAATTCCTGCCAAATCTGAAATACTATGTTTTAAGTAAGCTGCTCAGCGCTCCGTCTTCTGCCACCCTGACTTTGATCTGTGTAGCACGCGGCCGTCAACATGTCAGGAAGTTAAGAGTGTGGTAATTTGGGGTGCTTTCAGTTTCTTTTGAAAACAATGAGAGATTATTTTCTATGGAAACGAAGAGACTACCATGTGTTTAAAGTTGCTACGCTTGAAAATTGATATGTTGAGACTCGCGCTGATGAATCCTGCGTTCCCGGCTGCTATTTTGTATATTCTCATCTCACAGAACAGAGCGGGTTGGGGGAAACATAAAGCAAGTGACAGAAGTGTGAGAGACATACCTGCCTGGCAGCCTCAGTGAGGGCACAGTCTTGTGGGGGGGCGACATTGGTCTCATTCAAACTTGCTGCCCTTGGACTATCGGGAGAGATGGTAAACGTCCCCTCCAGGATGCAAAATTGTGTATTTACCTCCCGTTATCTAAACAGCAGAATGCTAATGATTCTGCAGAGCAGTCCAGCAAATAACATTTCCCCCTCACTCTCTGGCCCCGAAGGGTGCAACAGAAAGAACTGCCCACACATTAGTCAGGGGACCCAGTTACATTATGTGTTCAGAAGTGAGTAGGAGATGTTTTATCTAATAGATATGCTAATGTGCTCTTAACCTGATG
This sequence comes from Glaucomys volans, assembly GCA_020662805.1. Taxonomy (NCBI): domain Eukaryota; kingdom Metazoa; phylum Chordata; class Mammalia; order Rodentia; family Sciuridae; genus Glaucomys; species Glaucomys volans. The sequence goes on along the minus strand of JAJEJO010000152.1, from coordinate 506,351 downwards.
GTACCTCCTGCCAGAGCTTCCCCGCCCAGGAGTCTCGACAGTGGGGCTGCTGTCTCATCACAGTCTGCCAATTTATGGAGAGTCAATAAAGTCGTTCATTAGCTAGGTCTCCATCACCCACAGCCACGTGGCATGGGTTTAACACTGAGCAAAGATGATCTCTGCTTCAGACAGGGATGGGTCCTCTTACAAACACACATCTGCATAATTTGTAGAACTGGAAATGCTTCTTCATGGGCAATTGCTATGAGGAGGTGCCTGTGTCGCCCTCCCCAAGACCCCAGCCTGAGGTCAAGGGAGTCAGCCAGTCTCGTGGGAAAATGCTGGGAAGGAGAACACAGAAGCAGCACTGGTCCTGACTTTGTAGGGCATCTTAACAGGCCTCTAGGACCATAAAGAAACAAAGTGGTCACCTTCTGCAGGCCCAGGACTTTGTGTCTCCACTAGTATGTGTGGAGCAACCCATGAGGGGTCCCCTCCTGCTATCCTCTGAGGCACTGAGGCCTGATCCTAGAGTTCTCTGCATAATCACCCCTTTATAGTGAGCAGTCTGGAAGTCATGATAGTATGGGGTGATGTCCTTGTCAGCTTCTCCATACACCTGTTTGGATTTTGTTTTTGTTTCATCAGTGCTGGGGATAGGACCCAGGGCCTCATGAATGCTAGGCAGACACTCAACCACTGAGCTACACCCCATCTACCTTTTTTTTAAACAGGGCCCCTTAAGGTGGTCACCAGACCTACAGACCCTTCAGCTTCCACCAGCAGTTTTCACATTTCCCATTGCCTCCATCTTTCGCTCATTCATTTCTTTGAGTTTATTTCATGGTTTTAGATTCCGGGTGTTGTTTCTAATGTGCGGTCAATAAAGTTTGCTTCAGTCCACATTTTCTTTGTAACACAATTTCAGGGGTTCTCAGCCTGCCTTCGTTAGTGAACAAGCAGATGGATGTGGGTGTCAGAGAGACCTAGTTCAAATTCTGACCTGTATGCCACATAAAACCCACGTCACTATTTAATCTCTCTGCACCTTAGTTTCTCATCCAAAAATATGTGGAAAATTCCTAATTTGTGAAGATGGTTCAAAGTGTTCATTGAAATGATAGATACATACAACTTTTCTTCAAATAGAGTGTGTAGTCAGTTATGAAAAGTGCCATTATTATATGCATCCCTAAGGGGGAAAACTATAAATTAAAACTATGATGTAATATCCTAGCATTTATAATTTTATTGTGTATATTTGAAAAAAGAGAGAGACAGATCACCAGGACTCAAATAACCATATGAATAGATAGGTTCATGGTCACATAATCCTTGTAAGACACACCAATTGTAAGGTGAATTCTGATTTTGGATTCAGATGTGAAAATATGAAAAAAAATATGAGTCTTAGACTCACTGGGACATGATGGGATCTGGCACACAGCAGAAGCTCAACTAAAAAAGCTATTGTGAGTACTGTGTTAGCTATCACACTTCTAGACTGTGTCCAATGGGAAGAATAACCCAGACTTTGTGACCATTGTAACCCCGAAGTGCTGACTGGCACTGCCTCACATGTCACAAGCAATGGAGACATTTGTTGAATCAATGCATGCTGATTAGGATTAGGTCTGGGTTGGATCCTCTATGGAAGATATTTTCCAAGTACCCAAAGTCCCTGATCCCAAGTTCCACTTGTTCCTCCACGTAAAGGGAAGTTTCTGATTCCCTGATGTTATAATTGCTGCTGTTCCCAAATTGCATTTCCAAGTTAGAAAGCATTTAGGCGAAGGAACAGTTGGGGGGTGGGGTGCAAGTACCACATTCGAGCCTGCTAGCAGGAATCTGTGATTCCCTGAAATGGAGAGAACTTTCTCAGTGGAACTAGGAAGTGTTTGCATCTGGCAGGCGGCCACCGTTTGGCACTCGCAATGCAAAAGTGTAGCGGAATTCAGTTGGAGTTCAAGGTGAAGAAGCAAATAATGGCATAAATCTGAAAGTCTGTTGGCTGTTTCTCTGTAAATGAGGATGTGCTGAGAAATGAAAGCATTCACTACAAAGCACCAAGGAGAGAAGAGAACTATTATATGGTGAATTAGGTCCATGTACACAAGCCATGCAGAATCTTTTGTCCTCTGAAATGCCCTGCTTCTCTCTATAACTTCCTATGACAGAAACTCAACCCAAAGGAAACTTCTAAAACATACACGTTTCTCTTAAGGTCACCTTAAGTCAGCCTTCTTCACTTTCTCCAGTGAAAATTCCACTATGGAAAATTTATATTTTGATTATCAAGAATGGACATCCAGAAGATTTCCCTAGCCCTTTTCTTATCAAAGAAATCACTTATTAGATTGATATCTTATAATAAAATCCTCTGCATTAGAACAATCCATCAAATCTCTTAACACATTTACTATTACCATAAAAGGAGAGGTTCTATTCATATCATTTTTTACATTTTCCACCTTCTGGTCTTAAATAAATAAGTAAATATCAGAATGTATCAGAGAATATACCAGCACTACATTACATGTTGGTAGGAAGAAACTTCCACTGAAAACTATTGTCTTCCCCTCTTGAAACCAGAAAAGCATTTATGAGATACTTAATATAGATCATCTTTCTGACACATTATTTTTTCAAAAAAAAAAAAAAAAACAAAGCTGTGGATGAGAAGGGAGGAGAGAAGCTTTGCCTCCAATCTCTGCACTTCTTTCATCATGGTTTTCTTTGAAGCTGTGAGGGAAGGCCCTTCCCTTGGGATAGGTTTTCAGTTGAGTTAGGTCATCCGTGGGAAACTTTGTGCAAACATGCTCGGCTCCCCCCAGGGACTGGGATCTTCAGGGAAGAGGGCGTATTACCTTACTTTTTCCTTTGCAGTTATGATGCAATCCTCTCCGTTTGCTTACTTAAATTACACCACAAGCTCTTTAAAGTCCCATTAATGAAGTTTAGACAGGACTTGACTGTATTCCGCAGGGAGAAGGCAGTGGCAGAATGTCCTGTGCCCCCTGGTCTTCAGGCTATAATAAACACAAGGACATCTCTCAAGGAAGTTCAGGATGCCTTTAAATAAGTTGCATTTTCAAAACTGGTTTTAAATCTGTCTTATGCCCCAAATTTTATCAACACAGACTTCTGGGGCATTAGCTAAATTTAGAGTATATGTGTTTAAATTTTCTTTTAATAACAAGATATGCAGACTTCTTAAATCTCAAGAGAATTCTGTGTTACTCTCTTTTCTTTAGAAAAAAAAATTCTTGTAACTTTGTGTGTTAATTTTATGTATTATTAATTTTATGTTAATTAATTCAAACTGCATTAAAATTATATGTATAGCCTCATGTATATGAAGCTCATGTGTTTCCATTGGGCAAGATGTTCTATTTCGCCAAGTGATTGGCCAGTTATGTGGTGTGCTGGAATCTGCTGACCAGCCTCAGAATCTAGGACATTATTACTTGAAAATTTTTCCTGGACCTAGAGTCTAATGAGCAACCCCCATAAAATAGTATAGTTAATGGGAAACTTCAGAATTCCTGGGGTAAGTTATATTTTGCATAAATGGATGGAGCCACTGTGCTAATCATGCATGAAATGGTTATAAAAGTCATCTGAGTTTTATTTTTCCCAGGACCATCAAGATACAGAGGTTCCTGTGATGAAAAGCTTTTTATTATCTCATTGGTATGAATCAATCCTCAGTCCTCTTTTTTGTTCCTCTCCTAGAAATGTAGAGTTGTCTAACCATTAGGCAATAAGAAATTGAGGGCATTCGTGTCTATTTTTGTCCAGTATGTTTTGGTCAAATGAAGACATTATCTCCTTCCAAATCTATAAAAACTGTAAATCTTATAAGAAAAGAAAATTTGCAAGCTGCCCTGATATTAGCTTAGACATTGTGGGACCAACAGCAGTGAAGAGTCAATGGGCAAAGAAAGATGAATTAGTACCAAAAAGGATGGAATGAAATTAAGACGTAAAAAAAAGATACAGACTCTGAGAATAGAAAAATTAGAAACATGCTACCAACACAAACTATGCAATACCATACAGCAAGCAGGATAAAGTACGGACCAAAGTATGGGGAGGGTGTTGACACCCAGCATACCAAATTACATGTAATCTTCCACACAATTTCTGGAACCCCTGGTCCAACAAGATAGTAAGACAAAAAGCAATTATTGAGAATTGCTGGAAGACGGCGTCTCATCACCACATCTTACATCATTGAACTTTTGGTTCACTCATGAACTACTTAGACAAACGACAGTGGACAGCTCAACATCTATCCAAATAAACTGGAAAGCTACCATGATAAAAGAAATTGTGTTTACAGACACAGAAGGCCCTTGCCTAATAGATGAGAGTAATGTGTCTAATGCTGAACATCCATCTGGATTTCCAACATGTTATGAAGGGGCCGCTAAAAATAACTCATCCTACAAAATCGTTCTGCACTCGGGGTGCTTTATCTTCTATTGTGTCTAATTGATATCTGTGTAATTCAGCTAGGATCGTTGCTACCAAAAATGATGTAAGAGGTGGAAAGAATGAATGTGGGGGTCGATTCCCAGGGAAGCATCAAAAGTTGGAGGTTTCAGGTCTCAAATGTGTTGTCAATGGAATGAGCCCTGAGATCAGAAAGCAAGTATAGCAAGTATATGTATCTTCTTTTCAATCCTGTTCAAAAATCTACATGAGGGAAAATTATTTAATGCCAGATTCTCTGCTTGCTTTTTTTTTTTTTTTTTTTTTTTTTGCTTATCTTCCCAGCATTAATGGAGGGTCCAGAAGAGATGTCTGAAGTTACCCTACAATTTTAGCTCCCAATTAAATTCAGTGGATTTATGAACTTTCAGTCTTTAGGAAAGTCTCTCAATCCACAGAGGGTGAGTCCTGGTCTCCATCAGATGTGGATATGTCCAAACCTATAGCAAGTCACTCCTTACCCAAGTCTTGGCTGGTGCTGGTGGGGACGGAGGGGTGGGCTCGTGGAATAAAGGGAAGGGGGTCAGTTCCCCTTTGGGGATACGTGCAAATGGTGTGTGCACACTCATGCAAACACACACTCACATGGTTACTCCAGACCTCGCCCTGAATGTTCTGCTCAAAAAACATTTTTTAATTTCTTTGTTTAAAAAAATTTTAATAGGTACCTAATAATTAGCCATGTTTATGGGATGCACTATGATAATTCAATATGGGTATGTCTTGATCAAATAAGGGCAATTAGCATTTCTACTTCCTTAGAAGTTCATCATTTCTTTATGCTGGTTATCTTGGAACTTCCCTCTTTTAGTTCTTTATAAAAATATCATAAATTATTGGAAACTGTAGTCACTGCTATGCTGTAGAACACTGGAACCGATTTCTCCTAACTATTCTTTGACAATCATTACCCAACTTTCCTCTATTTCACCCTTATTTTTTTCATTTTTTACAGGGGAGCTAGGTACTGGAGATTGAACCCAGGGGTACTTTACCACTGAGCTACATTCCCAGCCCTTTTTAAATTTTTTATTTTGAGACAGGGTCTCACTGACTTGCTTAGAGCCTCGCTAAGTTGCTGGGCTGGTCTTAAACTTGTGATCCTCCCATCTCAATCCCCCAAACCGCTGGGATGACAGGCATGCACACTGAACCTGGCTATTTGTTCGCATCTTAATGAAATAATCTGACTGGTAGACTTGGTTTGACTTGCAGATGACATCAGACGCATTCAGGGTGGTCTGACCATAGACAGATTTGATACCAGCTTGTACCCGCTTCCAAAGGTTTACTCAGTCACGGTGTTTGCATCCACAGGAAGGTGAAAGCCACTGTTTCTATTCCTTCCTCCCCTCCACTCTATACATTGCACCTTTCTATATCCTTAGAGGAAGCCCAGATTTATCCTCCTGTATCGAGTTTAATTTTTTAAAGTCACATGCACAACATGAAGTGACAATACAATTAATTTCCTTTTGTGCTTTTTTAAATATTTACTGGTCTGTAGCTCTGCCACTCCTCGACTCTCTCCCAGCCACTCTGGTGCTACCTCCACCCGTAGCGCTCTCTTTCGAAGATCACTGGGGTGAAGGTGCTGCTTAAGGTCTCGTGGCTTGCCCTGTCCAAGAGGAAATGTCTCTATTTCTTGAGGAGTGAATGCTGATTGCATAGCATTTTATTCTTCTCTTCCACACTGACAGGAATTAAGCCTCTTGGAAAGGTCAACTGACCCAAAGTGATAGCCGTATTGTAATGAAATACTGATGGCTTGCTTTAATGTCAGGCAAATAGGAGAGTGGAACCAACAGAAAGATCTATGACTAAATTGATCTTGAAGAAAGAAAAAAGAATGGCCTGTTGTGTTTGTATGACTAAGGGGTTTATTAAACAAGCTGTGTACCCCACCCAGGGAGAATACTGTCAATGCACGAAAAAATACTAGTAATACAGAGATCACCCGAAAGCAAGTCTAAGCTTTTTTTATCATTGCACATCTGGATGCCCTTGCTAAGGTGGTCCATGCTGCATAATCCTTCATCACTGTACTGCAGTGTCACCCTACCCCCAAATTTTACCTTGCCCTGGCTCCCGCAATCCAAAACAAAGCAACAGAACCAAAACCCAGCTAAATGAGAAGATACCCAGAGTGGAGCAAATTGGCTCTTGACATTGTCATACGCTTCAAAAATGGCTTGTCAGGATGGACATACAACAGGCATTCTGTGGTAAGAACTGGTGTGGGACCTCTTTGGGTAGAAACGTAGAGAGACACTCTCATTAGGAACAGTAACTAGGTATGAACCGAAGGGATGTGGAAAGGATTCTTTAGATCGTGGCAATAGTGCTCTCAAATTTTGACTGATTTTTTTCTTTCATGCCATAGCCAAGTTGGTTGCAGATCAAAAGGCAGAGAGCATTGTTTGTGCAGAGGGAAAAATAAGTAAGTAGAACCAGAAAAAGAAAATCAAGCAGGAGCAAGGAAACCCAGGAAAAATTCCCCTTTGAGTAACTGTTGCATGAATGTGTGAGTAATATTTTGTATCTATGGGACATAGACACGTGTGCACGTGTGAGTGTTGCACATGTGCGTGTTTCTGGAAATACCTAGACAGAAGGATAACTTCCACTGGCTTCTATAGAACAAGAAAGAACCACACACCCCTGGCCTCATGAATAAACGGAAGCTCAGGCTTCATGGTCAGTTCAGAAAATCCTTTGACTTAGATTAAACTGGTTCTTATTTTTTCACCAGATGATAAGGCTACAGTTTTAGTCCATCTGTTCACGGCCCTGTCCCTGGCATCCTGAGAGACTCTATCCATTTATCTTCAAAAGCCAAAGAAAGGAGCATGATATGAGAGGGGGAAGTAAAGCTGGTGGCCCAGGAAAGATTACTGTAATGCTGAACGGGGAGGCTGGAAAGCTCTGCCCTGAGCCACGTGGTCACACAGGAAGAAGCCCAAGGTGCCAGCTGGGGAGGTTTGCCCTGGTGTCTTGACTGAAGGGTTTCTACATGTGCAAAAAGATTCTCCACGTAGAAAAGAATTTTGATTTGAGGCTTTAATGCCTTTGAATGCGCATCAAGAATAACACTGACATGCTTTCACCAGAGCCTCGGAATCCTAAAATAAATAATAGAAAAATTGCGATTTAAAATATAATTCCAAATACTAACTGGGCCCCGCTGCCTAGATGAGTAATAAGCTTCAATAAACGTGTGACAGGCGCAAGGCTCTTCAGTATGAAGAGTAGTGAGGCCTCAGAAATAGAAATAGGTTTTTCATTACATGAGGGATTATGTTCAGCCTGGCTGTGGAGCCTGTTCCCAGGGCCACAGCTGCATCTTCCGTCTGCAGTTGTATTAACCAGTAATGGTGACATGGTGACGCGATGCCCCAAACAGCCATTTGTTTTAGGGAAGGGAGAAAGGTCGTTTTCTCCTGCTGAAGTCCAGATTACCATTGTTGACCACACACTTCCCCTAAACTTCTGGTCCGTTGTGCTAATGAGCTACAATTTGAGTTGGTTGTACCTGGGCACCTGCCGGAATTTGTGGGCCAAGGGAGGAGGGAGAGCCCAGGATGGTTCGATGGCGCTGCGACTGCTAGACTTTTACCCTGATGGGCTTATCAGCATAGGTAAGTAGCTATCTTTTTGGAGATCGTACCAAATTTTATTTTTTTAATTTCAAGCAAGCCCCAGCTGTCCGTCTGAACTTCTGCCAGTTCAGGAACTCAAAACCCAGCACGTGTCCTCCCGGCTCCCCTCTGCTCAGGCCTGGGAGGTAACATAGAGAACCCGAGCATTTCCCTGCTTCCTGGTGACCAGGAGGACTGTGGGATCTTCAAAGATGAGTTCCAGTCAGAATTTGAGAAAGGTGGGGAGGCTCAGGGACAGAAGGTGCCCATAAGGCAAGAGGAGAGTTGATTAGTATCTTCAGATTGTCAGCACAGAATTCTCTTCTTGCCTCAGATAATGACTCGTTACAACTTTCCCTCAAGGACCTTTGCTCACCTGGATCAGGAAACTGGCTCTGTGATCTTCACAGGTCCTTCATGGAAGGCCACTGGGCATTGGCGTCTGCCAGTGGAAAAGCCCTGGGTTTGGTTTAGAAAGCTAGGATCAGATCCCAGGCCTCCCTGATTGAGTGCTCTTGAAAAGTCCATAAAATTCCTGAGTTTTGTTTGGCTCAACTACAAGGAAATGCTAATAATAACTATAATGATAATGGTACCTTTTTCATAGTCATCCTATGTGAAGTTTAAAGTAGATGTTGATTTTTTAAGTTATTTTTGCTTGTTATACAATTTATGCAATCAATCCTTTAGAAGGGAAAACACACTGAGATGCTAATTGCCATTCAGGGAGTAGGCTACTGGAGTTCAGAGAAAGGAGAGCCATGAGCAGTTGAGGCTAACAGCGCAGAGAAGTCTCAGGTTGGCTGAATACTGGGAAGGGGGATGGAAACTGAACAAGGGAGGGTCCTGGAAGCTGTTCAGACAGCAAAACTAGCAGCCAGGAAGGTGAGAGGCCAGAGTCAGGAGGAGGTGATGACTCTGGTCTCTCACCTTGTGTGAGTGTGGCCGGGGAGAAGGGAGCTGCTGAAAGCAGTGGAACGCAGGAGGGAGACAGATGATCAGATGATAGATGGCCCTGAAACCTGGCAGGAGGCTTAATTTGATTAATTTGCCAATAGGGAGGTGCTTTAAGTTCATAAGCGGGAGTGTAATATGATAAAATTATGACATGATATCATGTCAATTACCTGGTACATGCTCCATAAATATTTATTTACTAATTGATTGAGGATTCAGGATAGATTGGGACAGGGGACAGGGAGACTGGCAGTAATCGGTGGCTGTTTGATAGTGTGGGTCCAGATGAGATGAGCCATGGAAACAGAGCTGCAGAAGGACCAGTGAGGAATTTCTTTCAAAGAAGAAAAGACAGAGGTGGGATATAGTGCATATTGACTAAGGAGATGCAGAAGAGGGAGGATTCTAGCCCATGCTTAAGGTTTCTATATTGTTAGAAAGGGAGACTGAAAAACTAAAAATTAACACACCATCTCTGAATCACCACTCCCTTTCCAAAAAGCATGATTGGTCAAGGCAGTTTTTCTTGCTGTGCAACTCAACCAGGGCTGGCTAGAAGCCATTCTTTTTTAATGCACTCAGTAAATCTCTGTGCGGTTTCTTTATTATGAGAGGGCCCTTTGATCCAATAAAACCCATCAAGACCCCTTTGGAAGGCATTCACTTTGGAATTTGTATGAAGAGCAAAATTGGGTTTAAAATTAAACTTAAAGGCTAACAAACTTCCTCCCTAACATGGTGCTTATCTGTAGTGGAAATGGTGTTAACCAAGCAGAGGTATCAGGCGACAGCCAAAGCCCAGTGTACCCATTTATAAACAGAAGACCTTCTGCAGGACTGGGAGGCTCTTGCCTTTACAAATGCAGCATGGTCAGAGGAGACTGTACCATTGCCCTGTTTGATCTGGGGCAGTGAAGCTTACAAATGAAAATCTCAAAAGAAGAAACTTGCCTTTTGATCAGCTGGTTAGAGGCAGGTTTGGAATTATGATAAATCTGCTACATATTCACTGTATGAGCAGGTTTAAACTCTAATGCATCTGCCCGTGTTTCTGCAAATGAGGCTGACTCACTGTACCCAGGCTGAAGGGTGAGATGGATGAAGTTGGTTATGGGTTTATGGATCAGGGCAGAGAGGGTTAGACATCAGGGAATGAGCCTTTGCCCTTCTCCCCCCACCCTCCCTCTGCACTACTCTGGAGCCTCCATTTATTTTCTGTGCTTCAGCATTTGAGTGAAGTGCATGAAACACCCTTTTGGATGCTCCATGGCCTAAGTAAAGTATAACACAACTTGCTTCCCAAGGAACCTGAGAATTCACCTCTAGACCAACCAAGGTGGTTTAGGCCCCAGAGCACCTCAGTTTGTGCTACCTGGATTCACTGTGTGGATCACCCTAAATTCCGTCAACAATTATGTCTCCGCTTTCTCTTTATCTTCATCCTTTTCACAACTCTTCCAACCTGCTTTCTGCTACAGGAGAGCAGGAAACCAGACATCCCATTTCTGTCCAGCTTTTGACTCTATGCCATGGTGTCGTTTTTAAGAAATCCTAAATCAGTAACCATTTCCAAGCTCCTCCACTTCTTTTGCTTCACTCACATGAGAGACAAAACCCTGATGCTTTAACAAACGCACACCTGGAGGTCACAGAGTCCTCCTGCAGCTTTCTGAGACCCCACGAGAGAAGTCACTGGGGCAGATGTCATGTCTTGTGTGAGAGTTAATTATGGCATGCATTCCCAACAAGCCCATAGCTCAGTCGTAAAATCAGAGAGTTATTTCATGTGGCATTTAAATATGGTCAGCGTATTAGCCAGGTTCAAATAGTCCCAGCCTAACGATGGTGTCATTGTCTACTCTGCAGTCCTACTGCTGACAACACTCTGAAAGCCTCTTTAAAATATAAAAGGAACCTGCTCTTGGGAATTCAAAGATTGCATGAGAGTTGTAAGACATCCAGGAGAAGTTTAGAGTGGAGTTTGGAATAGAGTGAACAGGCTCTTAACCATGGGTGAAATTGTAAGAGAACAGCTTACACTGTTCTCCCAAACCAACTTGTCATTTCTCAAGTGTATAATGAAATAATGTGTATGAATATGTTCATGCGGAGCAGCCTCTTCCTCAAGGATCGCCCTCTTCAGAGCTTCAGAGTGTATACAACAGTCTTTTAGAATAGTGTTTTACCGCTTCAAAATCAAGACTCCCAGCAGATCCTGAAGAAAGCGTAAATGGGTAGGGACTCTCTAAGACTGCATCTTTGCAAGTACACATTGATGGAGGCAGAGGATAGATGTGCATGGAGAAGTGCACTGGCAGTCATGGAGAATGAAACTGTGATGCTAACATTCTTGTTCTGCAGCTCACAAAAGAGCAGATCTTCAACGGTCTTGCAAACACTGTCCATGTCATAAGAACACATGCCCCATCTGCTTGGTTTGGAGTGTTATTAAAACAGGGAACGAGGCTTCTGCTCAGACCCTTCTTCCTTTTCTCAACTGTCCTTGCAGGAATTCTTTTAGCTGTAATACCACTTTATGTGAAAAGGATGAATTAGAACCCACTAGGTCTTCTTACAGAATATTAAATATTTTGCCCATTCAAGTTGACTTGAATTGAAGAGATCTTGGCACAGATTGATGATATAGTCCAAATATTATCAGGTCTTGTTCTGCAATTCAGATGGAATAATAACCAGTCCTCTTAGCCTTTGTTCATCAATAAAGTGGTCAAGGACCAAAGACGTACAAAATGATCTCTTTTCCTCTCTTGTTTCTTTGCATATGATGCTGGATTGCAGTGCATGGGAGACCCCAGCAGATCACCCCCAGTGAGCAAGAGTCTTTGGTACATCAGTACACCATTGCCCTTTGCTCTAGCTCAGTGTACCCCCATGCCACCTGGGGAACATTCAGCAATATTCATAGATAGTTTGGGTTGTGATAGCAGGGGATGCTCCTGGCATCTAGTGGGTAGAGGGTAGGGGTTCTTCTAAGCGTGCTATAATGCACAGGGCAACCCCTAAAATGAAGAATTCTCAAACCCAAAATGTCAATAGTGCCAAGGCTGAGAAATCTTAATCTAAGTGACTTATGATCAGATATAGATAATATATATATTCTTTTTCCTTTGCCATCAGAACTAAAAAGTGGAAGGGTGTTCCTCCCATCTGTATATGCCCCATGTGGGACATCTTTGTCTGTGTTGCTTATTCCTCTTGGTGCTTTATTTCATGCTCCTTATCCTTAGACCCCTTCGTAGAAGCAAACTATGTCGTTAAAGTTCTAAGAAATTAACTGACTGAATTGGTCAACTCTAAGCTGTGAAAAGAAGGCTCAACCAGAAGGTGGAATGAGAAGCATCCCTGAATATTGAGCTTTTCCAAAGTATCGCTGTTCATGTTTCTTTCTGTGAGAAGGATAATGAAGTCAGCCATTTATTAAGGACCTACTATGTGCAGAAACTTCACATTCAATATCTGACCGCATCTTCCCAATGGCTTGCTCCTAATTATGCTTAGGGAGAGAGATTCAAAGAGGTTAAACAGTTTGCCACAGGGTACAAGTCAGTGTTGGTGTCTGGACTTCAAGGCACAGGTCTGTTTAGCTTTAAAGTCTGTTCTCACCACTATGTGTGTATCATCAACTTACAAATATGTGCTTGAGTAACCTAGTTCTATGTGTTTCCATCCCCCAGAAATCCTTAAAACTGTGCTTAATGACAATGCTTCCAAGAAAGGAGAAAATAAGAGTCCCTCTGATCATACACGAACTGGTCAGCTCCACTTTGACCATGTCCTGAGAACTGAAAGAGGACATACTCCTCGGCCAGCTTTATTTTGCAAAATCAATCCATGCTGGAGCTCATGAGAAGATAGGAGATAGACAAAGGAATTGGGAAATAAAACAAAATACATTTCAAAATGGAGAGCTTGGAGAAGACTCCTAGGTCCTGGTCAGGATGGTCAATCAAGGCAGCATTTCAGGTAGGGTCTACCATAATTAAACAACAATAAAACCCTAATGGTGTCTTATATTCAGGCCCTGTTTTCTTCACATAACTGACTATATATGCAACATTGGCAGTAAGAACCAGCAACATGTATACCACTTGTGTTAATAAGGTTTTTGTCACTGACAGAAACCTAGAAGAGGAAAAGTTTGTTTGGCTCTAGGTTTCAGAGGTCTCAGTCTGTGGTCAGTCAACTCCATTTCTCTGGATCTGAGATGAAGCAGAACATCATGGTGGAAAGGCATGGTGGGGGAAAGTTGCTAAACTCACTAATTGATCCATCAAATTAATTAATCCAAGAAGTCATTTTAATAAAGTGAGAGTCCTCATAATCCAATCATTGCCTAAAGTGCCACCTTTGAACTTTGCTGCATTGGGGATCATCATGCTTGCAACTCAGGAGCTTTGGGGGACTTTCCAGATCCAAACCATGACACTACTCAGTGATGCCCTCAAGGACATGGGCCATTCTGAGCACTGGTTTTCTTTTCTTGAATTTGCTATGTCATTGTCACAGGGTAGCTAATGCAGCTCCAGATATTCATCATAGCTACCTTTCAGATGGTAGGGAAGAGGAAGGGAAGGATTCAAGTTCTCTGCTCCATTTGTCAGGAAAGTTCTAAGCCAGCCCTCCCCGAACACACACACAAACATCCCCACAAAATTTTTCTTAAATTTCTGTCAGAACTGGGTCACATGGCTACCCGTTACTTCAAGAGAGTCTAAGAAAACTTGTCCCCCAAGACCTGTGAACAGAAGGCAATAAAGGAAAAAAGGTTTGGAATTGTTCAGTGCATCCAAAGACCAATGGTGACTGATAAGAGGAATTTTATTTTCAAAAGCCAAGTTTCTGCATTTCTGGAAGTAGATGGAACAGCTGCTGTTGGGAAATATCTCTTACATGCTTGTCCACTGTGGCCTCTGAAAGAGGGGATATTCGTTTGTGAGGGCTGCCATGACAAAGAGCCACAGGTTGAGTGGTTGACATCAACAGCTTGCAACGTACAGTTCTGGAAGTCCAAAGTCCAAGATCAGGACTGAGCTCCCTCTGAGGACACTAGAAGGATCTCTTCCAGGTTTCTCTCCTGGATTCTGGTAATTCCTTGATTCATGGCAGCATAACTCCAATCTTTTCTTGGTGTCCTCCTGCATCCATATCTGTTTCCAAATTTTCCCTAAGGACACCTGTCATACTGAAGTAGAGCCCACCCCACTCACCTTAGCTTGCTCATCTGCACAGACTCTATTTTCAAATAAGGTCATATTCTTAGCTACAGTGTGCTAGGACTTCAGCATCATTGTGTGGGATACAATTCAACCCATAATGGGGTCTTTGTGAATCCTTCATAATATCTCAATAGCAATGAGGATAGTTAATATTTTTGGCCATTTTACTACGGACTAAACAGTTCTTGCAGATTCTCATCTAATCCTTACCACCACCACATGAGATACATGCTGTTATCATTTTCTGACTTACAGAAGAGGAAACTGAGGTACAAAAACATCAGGTGATTTCATCCCAAAATTAAAGAATTGCTAAGTTGCAGGGCCAGATCTCAACCTCCTGTGTTCAAACCGAGGCCTCACATTTATCTATCTCTTGACTATCTTTGCTATCTTTATCTGTGTGTAATAAGTTTCCCACTCATAAATGCCAAATATGGGTAGACAAGTTGATTTCCTTCATGCTTTAAAAAAATTTTTTTCACAAAGGCTTTCTTTGCTGCCTTAGAAACACAAATAAAACACTTCATTCTGCACTAGGCGTAATGGTTTCCTCTTATTCAAATGCGGGGCCATCTGTGCAAAGTATTTTATTTCATCATTCATTGAAGTTCACTTAAAAGATGAAATCACCCTTAATGGAACAACGAAATGGGAAGATTCCTAAACTGAAGGCAAATGAGTCCGAAGAGGGGCGGGACACTCTGGTTCCTACCCGCCCCACTAGCACAGGGTCTTCTGGGTAAATGGTTTTGCTCCAACAACCCCAGGGAGGAAGGAGGGATCCTTGGGAGCAGGAACAAGCAGCGCTGTTTATAGCCCAGGCAGCTCCTGAGGCACTGGTCTGGGTGGATGGGAGCAGCATCACCTGCTACCTGGGCCTGACCTTGGCTAATCAGCTCTGCAACTGATCCCTCCTGCCATAAACAATCTCAGTAATCTCTCACAATCATCAAGAGCTCTAACATCATCCTTCTTCTGTACAATGATCTCGATGGAAAAGGAAACTGCCTCCCGTTAAAGAAAGAACTGCAGCCTTGGAGGGAATCTGGTTTTTTGTAGGCAGTAACCACATCTCTGATTTCCTCCTGACCAGCAGCAGATAATACAGGAAATGATAGTGAAAAGCAAGTAATACTTTATGTTGACGTGATACCTCGAGATTCTATGTGACAGATAACAGGCATTACTGCAGAAATAGGCTCAGGAAGGTTGGAGGACTTGTCTAAGACACACAGCCAAGAAATGGCTGGATCCAGGACAGGGACACAGGCAGGCAGACTCCAGCTCCCGTGCTCTCTCCACAGTAACGTTCAGCACTGCGGCAGAGAACTATAATAAAATGCTTCTTATTTGAGCTGACAGAAGCTTCTAGAATCAGAAAGGAAAAGAATTCCACATAGAAAACCAAGGCACTTCATATTCCAGGCACTGTGCCTTCAAGAGAAGCCTGTTTAGTTTGAGAAATGAGAGTGCTTCAGGGGACTTCTCCTGGGCGATTCTCTGGTTTGGGGTTTTCCTGTTTTTCAATGGCTGCTTTTCTGTGGAGGGCAAACAGCCGTGAGGAAAAGCACGCTCCCATCTTTCTCATCCTGTTTCCTGAGGATGAAACTGACTCTCAGATTGAAGGGGAAGAAATCACTGAAGTACCCACCATTTCCTGAGCACTAATGATAGGGCAGGTGGAAGGTTTTTCTTGAATCATGCATTTAATTCTCCCCACATCCTTATCAGTAGAGGGAAGAGTTGTTTCCATTAGACAGATGGGAAAACTGAGTCTTAGGAAGTTTCAGGAGCCTCTCTAAGGTTGCACAGCTGGGAGAAGCAACATGAAGTGGAAGCCAAGAGGACTGCATTCCACTCCTGTTAGCTCGGGCTGAATGTGACAAGCATTTTTGTCCCCAGGGCCTCAATTTCCCCACCATAAAAGCCATAGCACCTATGCAGCGCCACTCTGTGCAGGTCATTAGCTTTGCCTGCTTTGTCACACTTAATTTTCTCAGCCACCCCATTCAATAGATGAGAAAACTCAGGCTTCAGACAGGAAGTAATCTCTCCAGGGTCACCTAGGCGGGTGCTGCCTGAGCGCAACACCCACCTGCTCTGGCCTTCCATGGGTGATCCTCAAAGCTCTTCAGCTCTAACTTTGTCACTCCATGTTTCAGCTGACTTGCTGAACTCATATATTTTATCTTCCTGCGGGTAACAGCTCCATGGTGAATTCCTGCACCATATCAAGGAACATGTGTGATCTTCCTTTTATTCCCAGTGAACAGATGAAAAAACTAAGGCATGAATCAAATGACTTGCTTGAAATAGCACAGCACAATTAATGGAGGTCGAGAGAAGCTTTGAAGTCAGGCCTGCCTAATTCCAACAGCTATGTTAAAATAGATTCCATGGAACTGACACTCAATCCATGTTCATTGCCTCTTGGCTTTGACCTTGAATGGGCAATGAGGTCAGGATCCCCAAGGATCTTTGGGGTGGGGATGGTGTGAGGGGTGGTGAGGAAGGCAGTTTGCTCAGTAGTGGACAGCAAAACCTCTGGAATCCAACAGAACAGGGCTGAATTCCACACTGTTCCACTTAGAGCTGTGTAACTTGAGCTACTTATTTCACCTGAGATAATTCTATCATGGTTAGAACAATAATAACAAATGTACAGCCTCTGAGAGTTGCTGCAAAGATTAAAGATGCTGTATGCTTGATACCTGTTTTGTTTTGTTTTTTTATTTTTTTAAGAAAAGGCTAGAGTAGATGTCATAAGGTCACCAGATTGAGCCAACCAGGAAGAGACTCAACATAGCAATGGACTCCTTGGCTTTGATCACATAGCAGCATCTTCTCCTGTTCCTGGGGATTACTTCAGTACCTTCTTCCTGAGCCAACTAGCAGGGCCTCTCATCCTTTCACTAGAGGAAAAGAGAGTAGAGACAATCATTAACTTTAAAAGCAGAGAACTGGGATGGAAAGAATGTAGGAACGGGATCTAGAAATACCTGCGTATGAATCTAGTGATCATTTAAGCCTCCCTGAACTTCAGATGATCATTCCAAGAAGATGATAATGCCCATCCTTGCAGAGCTATCATTAACATTAACAAAGGGGTAATTGTCTATAAAGGGCCTTAGTAGGTAATAAGACAGTGGCTGTTATTTTTAGATAGGCTGACTTGTTTGCAGGGGCTCCTGGTGGGGGGCCACTGAGAAGCAGCTTCAGTCCTACAAAATGTTCTCTCCTCTTTTTTTATGGCATCTTTTGTACTCTGAGCTTCTCCCCCTTTGCTGTGTCTGATAAGTCTTCTCCAGCTTATGGCTAGCAAACTGCTTTTGAATAACATCTGTGGCTATTGAATTTGTATTGAGGGGAGAAAGAGGCATTGCAAGGGAAGAAGTGTCCTCCTTAGGAGGCTTCCTTGTACCCAGCCCCTGGGTCATTGTGGGTTCACCTTCAAGAGGATTCGGGGGCTCCACTGGCTCAGAGTTGCTCATATTGTTTTTCCAGCTGTGGTTCTTTGAGATAGGGGCTTCCAATGACGAGCATACAAAGCACAGAATGGGCTCAGAATTCTTGCCATTTTTGCAACTTGTTAATGTTAGGTGGATCTTCAGGCTCTCCTGTCCATCCATCACTTTCTTTCTTATTGACGCAGCAGTTTTCTTCCATTCCTTCTCAATCTTCTCTCTCTCTCTCTCTCTCTCTCTCTCTCCCTCTCTCTCTCTCCTTGACTGCTGACTTTCTAGCCCCAGTTCTTCCACTTTCAGGAGAAGAAGGTCTGTCTTGCATTAGGCTTAAATTTTTTTCTTCTGCCACATGGAGACATGAACTGCCCACTAGCCTCTTAGAATTGATGGTGGGGTTGACACATTCAATGCTTTTTAAATTCTACTTACTGTAGAAATGCACAAATGACGAGTCTCTCTCTTTTCCTTCCTCCCTATTCCTCTCCTCCCAGCATTAAGCCTGATTTCTCCTCTCTGAATTTATCCAGCTCACATAATTTGCCTTTTCATTTTGTGAATGGAGATAATTGGTGAACAGAAATTACTTCCAAATGTTTCAAAAATATTTTCTAAGCATTTGCTTTAACACGGTCTTGTAAGCTTTTTCCCCCTTTTCTTTTCTTCTTTCATAAGGAAATAAGTATTTCTAGAGAAACAGAACTGAAGAGAGGGGTGGAAGGATCACCCTCTCTTTTCAGGTCCCTTTTCTTTTCTCATGACGATTTTGGGTCCCCAGTCACCAGAATAACTGCAGATATGGATTTGTTGAACCCCTGAGTTGGGGGAGGCTGAGGACAATTTTATTCTTACTCTTTCCAAAGAAGTCCCAAAAAGGAATCAGACAGGAAGGAGGAGCAGGGACCCAGTGCCTTCTGCAAGGAGAGTCAGTGTGAGCAATTTGTAGGTGAGGAATTCCCTGTATCTGTTTTTTAATTTTAAGGCACATTGTCACTTTTGGGTTGGCTCTAGGGCAGCTCTTGTGGGTGGGGTTTGTCCTCAATCCATCTATTCAACAACATCCTCTGAGTCTCTCCTTCTGACCAAGTGCTGAGACCCTGGAGATGCAAAATGAGTGATGGAGGACCCTGTCCCCAAGGAGGTCCCCATCTCACACAAAGAGAAAATGATTGGCATATAGTCCCTTATGACACAAAACTGAGGTGCCCACTGCTGTTCCAGGTAGGAGGTGAATGTGGAAATGAAGAGGAGCCTGTTATTTGAAGGCATCAGGGAGAACTTCAGAGAGGAGGTACTGTTTGAAGGAAAGGCACACAGGAGTTCAGCAGGGCAGGGAGAGAGAGGGAACCTTGGGGGCAGAAGAACAACCACTGCGGTGATTAAAGCCCAGGAAGGCTTGGTGCATAGGTAGCTGGCATCGGTGACCCTGGAGAAAAAATATTGAGGCGTCTGAGGCATTGATGAAGACACCACCCAAAGAGCCTGTCACACCCACTTGTGATTGGATTTGACTCAAGCAACGAGAACCCTGCTGACAACTCCCAGTGGCTGGCCTGGAGCAGCTTGCAAGTCCTGTGCAGATCAGAATGAATGGGTCAGGGCTAGGGGCAGCGAGAGCAGAGGGGTTCCCCGGAAGCCCCGGAAGAAGAGAAATGGAACCCAAGGATGACAGGCAGGCAGGCAGGAGAGAGGAGCTATGAACATACCTATTTTAATTGTCATGGAATGATGTTTTAAGGACAGTAGGTATTAGAGGATAGAAAAGCCTAGAAATCACTCACTTCTCACTTGTTAGGAAGCCCCCAACCTATGATTTAAATGACTAAAAGTAAGGAACAGTCAAGATACAAATGGCCTGCCCTGGACCTTAGAGGGGAGGTGGGTTCCTCCTCACCCGGTAATTTTGCACTGGATTCTCTGGAGCTTAGGACCCACCCTGAGCTTCAGGTTCAGGTGCTCAGGGATGAGATTGCTAGGCCAGCCATCAGCATGAGGTTTGGTGGATAAGGTCTTGGACTCAGAGAGACTGGCAAGTCAAGATAATTTAGAACTGCCCCACCTAAGTACACACTCGCTATTTTGCCACAAAAGGGAGAGCCTTGAGCTACAAGGTGACCCCCAGGATTCTCTGCTTTTTCCAGATGTAGTAAGATTGAAGGGTTCTCCAGAGTGCATTTCCCTGAGGCACAGGCACAAGCCCCGGGACTCAGACCCCAGGGGAAGCTCTAGGAACAGGCAGGGTGAGAGTCCTGCTCTCCATTCCCTGCTAGTGAGGTCAGCTTGGGGCTTTTTTGTTTTCAATTGGCCCAACCAGTTGCTAAGAGGAATATTTCAGGGGCAGTACTTTTGACCCTTCCTGGTTCTCACTATTTCCTGTGGTTTTTGGATGTCATCATTATTTGGTTTCATCATCTTGACAATTGTCTTTCCCACTGATAGACCCTTGGCTTTTGGCAGGTGAAGGGGCAGATCCTGGAAAAGGGTTGCCCCTTCCCCTGGGGCATCCTGCAGGGGTCCCTGGTTGGGTAGGATGGCGCTTCCACCCACCTGCTTCCCAAGCTGAAAAGTTGGCTTCTCAGAACCTCCAAAGCTGCTACGATGCTGTGCGTCTTTGGACAGGGTCCAGGCTGTTTCCCTCCACGCTCACAGCTTTGACGGAGCATTTCCACCCCCTGATGCTGTTAGATAGGTGACATGCCAAACCCAAGTTAGACCCAGTGCAAGACAGTTCTCTGAGTGCAGTTTCCCGGGTTTGCCCATTCATCTGCTGTGCTGGAAGGAAAAAAAGGAAAATCAAAAAAGCTGTATTAAATAGATGTGCCAAGTAACGAGGAGAAAAAGAAAGAAGTTTCTTCAACTTTCATATGCTCAGAATTGTCTCACAAGCAAATTTTCGTTCCTTTCCTCTATTTAAAAATTGATAACCTAGAAAGAAAAGTCAGGAGCGGGCTAGAAATGGTTTGTGGAACAAAAGTGGCACCTACTGGTGGCAAGCCTTGGCTTAAATTTGAAGTTTAGATTTGTGCATGACCTTGACCAAAGTTATATCCTCCTGAGAAGGCTTCCTAATGATTTTCTATGTCTGGAAGGGCAAACCCTCTTTAGATGTATAAATATTAAAAAGCGCTTCTTAGGCATGAGGGCACTGGTTTCAGGGCTACAGCATGACTTTTTCAGCTTGTAATTAAAAACATCTACTGGATAACTAACCAGCAGCACTGTTTGCTAAAAGGAGCAAATGATTTAAAACCAATTGGGCTGCATGCTGAAATGCAGTGGCCCGTGGGTAGCTGATCTTACCTCTGGTTTCTGGAACCATCGACCCAGCTCCCCCAGGCTCTGCAAGCTGTTAGGTTCTTGAAACCTGCTGCATTCCTTTGCTCCCGTCTTTGGGATTTCTGCTTTATCCTACTGGCATTTATTCTCTATTTTGTTTTCTGTATCTGAGTCTGTAGAAGGAGTCCCTAAAGGAAAGCCATAGCTCCCTCCATTAGGGTGTACCCTTGAGGGTCACAAGAGAACCCCAACACTGACTTCACCAAGGGGGGCTGATCATTCATGAAAGAGGACAGAATTTTTCAGAAAGCAAAGACTCCCCTATGTGTCTGCAATCTTTCTTCCTTCTCAAAGGCAGACCCCATAGAATGATCTATGGGGTAGATCATTAAGGTACCCCCATAAATGATCAGAACAAAGATTTGTGATTTATCCCACTGAATGAGAAAGAGAAGGGTGCGATATACCCCATCCTAAATGGTAATGGGTCCCTTTGGTTATTTTCTCATTTAATCTTCAAAGCCATTCTATGTCAACCAGGTTTTACAGATGGGGAAACTGAGGGCTGGATATTATTCACGCAACATCATGTAACAATTAAGTGGTCATTTTGAGACTCTTTCTGACTCTAAAACCTGTATTCTACTCCTGGCGACATAAAACAAAAGCAAACTTTGTTTAATTCTTTCTTCATTCATTCATTCCACAAATGTTCATTACGTACCCATGATGGGCAGCACCGTGCTAGGGGTCCGGGACATGACACTGAGGAAGCTCAGGAAGCAGCCCTGCTCCAGAAAAGCTTGCTGTCCTGGGTCACTCTGAGTCTCACATCCCAAATGCTCTCTGCTGATACTTTTTAACCCCCGGGGGAAGAAGTTGATAGATTGTGAACATCAATAGTTATTGAATTGGTTTTGTCCCAAGGCTTCTTAAGAACAGTTCTCAATGAGTGCCAAGCCCTAAATGTCTCCCAAGTCCCACAGACAGAAATCGGAACAGGTTACATTTTCACTGTCCAGCCACTCAGAGCCATGAGATGCTGTGCGCCCCTTTTTCTCTGGGGCCCCATTCTTCTGCATGACTTTGCAGCCTTCTACCACTTGGGTCAAGTTTGGCTTTGTGCATTTAAAATAAATGCCTCTAGGCACCGGTGTCCCGTGATGAGAATAGCAACAGAGTGTGAATGAAGGAGGGCAGGGTTTCTGGACCTGGCAGAAACCTCCAGGAGATGGAGCGTCCATGTCATCTGTCCAGTGACACCAAAGCATGCGTTAGGTTTCTTTGTTTTTATTCTCATCTTGATGGGAAGGGACAGGGAAGAATTGCTGCCACAAGCTCAGCATTGTCCCTGATTTCCTGAATGGTTGCTTTCTCCCTCTGAAATTAGGGGCGTGGAGGGCAGCCCTGCCCCTCACCCCTGCCTGCTCTGCACGTTCAGCGTCACTCTTGGGTGCAGCTTGTCCATCCAGCAGGCTCTCTGCAATCAGTGCTGCGTGCCAGCGTATTCAGTACTTCCCCACCCCGCTCCCCTGCCCTTCTTTAATCAGCGGAAGAAGTTTGCTTGGCCACCAGCGCTCTGGTAGTGAGGGACTTGGATTAACACACAGCCTTCGCTGCTGTCCGCATGTGGCCTAATAGAGTTGGTAGAGAAGGTTCTTTAGAGGCACTGGTTCTGACAAGCGAAGCTTCTGTAATCTTGCCTTTGTTTAGAAATATGAACTTCGAAACCCTACTGCAGAGAGTGTCGGCAGCCACGCTGATCCGAGGCCTTGGGCAAATTCATTTGAATTGCTTTGAAATTGGATATTCAAAATTCAATAAAAATAAGCCAGCCTGATGGTACAGCTGCAGCGTTCCACCCATCCAGCTGGGTAAGCCGATGATTTCCAGGCGAGGACTGGAAAGCCCGAGTGTGATGGGAAGACACTGCCAGAAAACTCTCTGGCAGCCCGGCCGCCAGCGGCTCCCTGCCAGCCGACTCCGGAGCAGGGCTGCTTTGGCACCAAGTGGCTCCTCTCGCTGGCCTGCCCAGGCGGGGACGCCTGCCTGCATCAGTCGTGGCCAGGGTCCAGAGGGAGGGAATGCCTCAAGGACAAATGGATGGGGTGTTGGAAAAACAATAAAATCCCAACACTCCAGTTGTTAGGAGAATGGCTGGACTTCCCGAATACTCTGCCTCAGATCCAGGGCCATCAGACGCGGAGGCGGGTTTAATTAAATTGTAGGCAGATGCAGGCAAACATCATCATTTGCCCTCGGGCAAACGCTGCAGCTCTGGCCTGTCACAGGGGACCTCGCATCCTGGAGGAGGCTTACTGCCACCTGCCCAGGAGGTTCCTCTTCATCAGGGCCCTTCGGAAAGCCTGTCCTCCAAGGGAGTTTTAAGGAAGTCCATGCTCACCATCCCGAAGGCTCAAGCTGTTTGATCTCCCTGCTTGGAGGTGGAGTAATCCAATTAGGCATAAACTGTGAAATGCCTACAAGGGACATGCATTTATGGAGGGAGATGTGTGTGTGTGCGTGAGTGTGTGTGCGTACACACACATGCATCCAAATATCCAGATAGACACATACCTTTATATAGATACACAAATACAGATCCATAGAGCTTCAGAGAAGGATGGATGGATAGATGGATGTTTGGATGGATGGATGGACGGATGGATGGAGAGGCAGATATATACATACATACAAAGACAGACAGATAGAGGTAGACCTGCAGAGGTAAACTCTTCATGTTAAGATATGAGTCTTGCCCCGCCTAATCAATCTGCTTGACTTTCATAACCAGGCCCATCAAGCCCCACACATGAGTCCAGGCTCCTTCCTTGGTTGGCATTTGTGTGTGTGCAAACCACTTGGAGTCAGATTCCAGGAGAAGCACATCCGCTAACCTTCTGATTGTTGCGCCTCTGCCACCCACAGCCCCATACCTAAAGAGGGGTAATTGGAGCTCCCGCGTGCAGGGACATTGTGAGCAGTCTGCTCCATTGGCCTGCGTTCTCTGCAGCCAGCCACTCAAGGGCCAGCCATGAAATTTAATTTGGAGTTTTACAGACACGTTCTGAATCCGAAATCTCAATAATAACTTTCCCTTTGCTCAGCCTTTTAACTGTGAAATTCAGTTGGGGAGTTTCGAAGCAGCAGGTAATGTCACAGCACTCCAGAGGGATTTTGCCAGAATTCTACTAAAGTGCTTGCAAGTGTCATTTCCATATTTAACTAATTTCAGTTTTTAATTAGCTCCATGTGAAAAATGAGAGTTCACGCTGAGCTCCTCTGTCAGCACAGACGCTTGTTTCCTTTCTAGGATCTCAGGACAATTAAGAAAAAACTAGCTGATGCTACAGTCAGTGTGATCATGCATAGCTCTCTCAAGCCGCAACATTGTTCACTGACAGGAAGAGTGGCAGAGCCAGGGCCCACGTGCCAAACTGGGAAAGAGCAGTTTGGAAAAGGGCTGGAGATACAGATTTGTGAGTCCCAGGACCTGAATGATTTCTTAGCTGCAGAAAATGTACTCTTGTCCCTGAATTCTCCAAGATGACCTGAGATCAGATTTTGAAAGAACAACTTACCAAGCAGATAACTGCAAAGATGGTGTTACTATGGGAACACAGGTTTCCCAGGTACCATCTCCTTGCTAAGCCCCAGCATCCAGGTACCTATAAGGTCATTGGATTGCAGAGTCTTAAGGCCCTTGACATATGAAAGTAACTTCTTCATATTTTTAAGTTTCAAAGTGCAGTACAGACATGGAAATTTGTTAATCCTACATTCAAAGTGTAAATTTACCACTTGGGACTAACATGCAAATGGAAAACTACACAGTCTTCAAAAAAAATGTATTGAGAGCTTCTGTTTTGCATAAACTGAAAAATATTTGATGTGATCAGGTTTCGGAAACAATTTTGAGGAAGCCAAACAAACACAGACCCTGCATTTCATTTGCATAGCATCCATGCTAATGGCATTATTTGTTTAAAAGAAAAGATTCATTAAAAGTTTTGAAAATGATTAAAGTGGAGGAGTGTTTGACACTTGTCTTTAGTAGCAATTCTTGAAAATTGGTTTGGAAAGTAGAATTTTTTTTCTCTCTTCCTTCGTGTATTTTAGTGCTGGGTAATTGTTCTCTGCTGACGATGAACGTTAACAGATGATGTCATAGAGGCAACACTTGATATCTCCAATAGGAATTGAAAATTGGAATCCACGAGGCAGGAGGAAGCTTCATGTACCAGGTTTATGTGTCTTGACTGGGGAGCAGAGTGGGATATGTCCAGGTAGGGCTTTCTCCTGTGTTCCCTTGTCTAGCACCTGGGCCTGAGTTCCAAAGAGCAGCCATGACTTTACGGATCAGCTGGAGATATTGTCTGGATTTGGCAGAAGGACTACCACTGATCAGATTTTGTTGTCATTTTTATTGTTGTTTTGTTTTTTGTGTTGTTAAATAAGTGACATGTTAAAAGATGCGGCAATATTTTGACCTTGCAGAGACCATCCAGAGATTATTTAGACTACAATAACTGCCACAATGAGTTGCAGTGGCCAGCGATAAAAACCGTATTGCCCAGTGAGTCCTGAGATTGGCACTGAACCTCACTGTTGGGATGCACTCCGTTTTGGGCTCCGGAGTGGCGTACCACTCCCCAGGGTTATGATAGGCTCACCTGGGTTGGTAGTGGGTTTGCAAACAGAAAAGCACATCTTCTAATTTAGAGTTTCCTGTTCAGCTCTCTAGGGATGGTGAGAGTGTGGAGCTCTTGAATTCTTTGCTCTTCCCCAGGGGTGAAAAAGCTTGGGCATACCTGCGGAGGCCTGACACACCCTTCCCTTGAGGACAGAGGACACTTCTCATAAGGTGAATGGCAGGCAGAAGCAGGATCCACCTAAACATTTTCTACTGACACAGGATTAGCAATTAGCAATCCCATAACAAGAGATTAGTTTTATAAGCATTTTAGGTGTGTGCTCTCTCCAAGATGAAGTAGCAGTGAGATGCAGAGGGTGTGGAAGGTGATAGAAGCAGAGAATCCTGAGATGGACAATCCTTTCAGAGATTGTTAGGTAAATTCTGATCCTGATAAGGAAGGGTGGAAGCCATAGATTGGTCATCAAAAGCACTTCAATCTTTTTTTATTATTATTTTTTATTTTATTTTTACAGACTTCATTTTGATTCCTTGTACACAAATGGGGTACAAATTTTCATTTCTATGGTTGTGCATGATGTAGATTCATGCCATTCATGTAATCATGCGTGTGCATAGGGTAATGATGTCTGTCTCAGTCCACCATCTTTTACTTCAATCTTAAGCCATTCACTTATTTATTAATTTATCAAACAAATATTTCCTGGGACAAGGAAAGACAACAGGTTCCAGAATCCAGATTGCCCAGGGTCACATCCCAGAACTTCTCCTCACAAGCTACACAAACACAGGTGTGTTACTTAACCTCCCTGTGCCCAGGGTCCTCTCGGTTAAGTGGACTCCGTGATAATACCTACCTCATGCCGGTTTTATGAAGATTAATGGAGATAGTTCTTGAACATCCTGTAGTACAATATTTGGCAAAAGGAAAAGTGCTAAATCAAGACTACATCTACTATGGTGGTTTCTGGGTGTGCAATAGTGAACCAACCGATCACAGTAACTACCCTGCCGGAACCTGCAGGGTCATGCACAGAGAGAACCAAAGAACTCAGCACTCCACAACCATACCCAGGTCCCCCAGCCTTCCAGTTTCTATGTGAAATGAGGAAATCAAATAAGGAAGAATGGAACCATCTTGGCAAGAACAAGTGATGAGTTAAACACCTTATAAAATGACAGTCCCTCCACATGGACCTGGTGGTAGCATGTGCGCCTTCCAGAACACTGGACACATGCACACACAAGGTGACCTAGAAGCCCTTCTCCAGGAAGCTTTGAGAAAGTACGGTCACCCTCACCAAGGAGAGCTGGCTCCTGACAGGGAGAAAGCTCAGGACTGCAGGGTGAAGACATGGCCGGCCAGCTCTGAGGTCATGGCCACTTCAGGAAGGAGACTATGCTAAGCCACTGGGGTTCTTCCTGAAGTCCTGAAATGCTGCCCAGAGGGCCCTAGGCTGGCTTTCTGTTTCACTAAAACTATCAGGTAGTTCACTTGGGTCTCTCAGATGCTGTGGCTTCTGCCAGCATCTCTAATTTCTGGCAGGAAATTAGAGAGCACAAAGGAAAAATAATGTCCAGCTCAAAACCCTGCCTAGAACTAGCATTGCCCCTGGATTGGCTTCTGTGTGTCCTAAATTGGAGCTTGATGCTTACCCCATGGCTTTAGGGAGGCACATTTGGGGCTACATGTGTGCTCAGGGTTCCCTTCTTTTCTGTGCTGAAATAGTCAGTCCTCATGACCAAATCAATAGATGCTGTTGAAAGAGAAATAAAGTAGATCCCTTTGCTTCCCTGCCTTGGGAAATATGTAGAACTTCAGCTTTGGGCTGCTCTACCTGGTTTAAATATTCTAACAGAATAAATCTCTATGTAAGTTTTGTTTACTGTGTTGCTTTTGCTTTTAGTTTGATTGTTTTCCTCTGTGTGGAATGTTCCAGTAACAACTGTTTGTTCTTGCTGTCTAAGAAGTTCAGCACACAGGTACTATAGCAGATTTATGTGGTAGTAGGAAGACAACCACCTATTACTTTGTGTAATAAACTTTCTTCCAGAAGGAAGAGGAAAAGATGGTTTGTGCCTTGTCTGCAGAGCAAGTTTAGTAAATATCCACAGGAATCAACAACTCCACAAATGCAGCTCGCAGAAATCTTTAGGCTCCAAATTCTCTGCCCACCCAGAGAGGAACAGAGCTGAGAGAGGGGTTATAGTGTGCTTCCTAGGGAGAGGCGCCAGCGCCCAGCCCCAGAGACAGTGCCAGGCCAGCCAGGCAGCCTCATGCCACATGCCGCCTGCCTCAATATCAGATGTCTCTAAGGAGCTTTGGCAAGAGAGGAATCACAATTTGATCTGAGCTGAATTTTCTGATAAATCCTCAGGTTCCACCCAGGAATCAATGTGGTTGATAAAAAGAGGAGTCCATATGCTTTACACACCAGACAGCCAGGCAGTTTTGACACTTTGGGGGAAGTGTCGACGCCTGATCTGGATTCTCATCTGGGCAGAGAGCCATCCTAGTGCAACACCAGAAGGGGCTTGAGGGGGACTCTGAGTGTGGACAGGGCTTCCCTTCACAAGGACCTCTGTACCTCCTCAAGCTCTTAAACAAGTGTGGTGACCCCAGATCAGGAAGCCTGACTGGCTCATACTGAGTTCCTTGGGGACAGGGTGGCCAGACTAAATGCAGGAGGCCCCATTGTAGTTGGATTGAGGTAAACAATATAATTGCTTTTACTCTAAGTATATCCCAAGTATTGCATGGAAAATGCAAATGTAATTGGCATCCTGCATATTTGTATGCTAAGTCTGGTGACTTTGCTAGTGGCCACTCAGCACCCTTGTCGAGCCAGATGCTAAACCTCATCAGAGTCATATAGTATCATTTCACCTTACCAGCCATGATTGGGCTTCCCAAAATGGGCATGTGACCCCCGCTGAGCCACTTAAAGTCCTTGCATATATAAAAGTGAAGCCTTCTCATCTGGCAGCCCAAGTGGGTAGGTATGTGGGTACAGCCCTCCCTGTGCACAGGTCCTCCCCTTGTGGATAAAGCCTGTCTCTGGTTCTCAGGTTGCTATAACAAAATGCCAGAGGCTGAGTAGCTTATAAATAACAGAAATTTAATTCTCACAGTTCTGGAGATTGGGAAGTCCAAAATCAAGGCCCTATTAACCTCAAGGCCTGGAAAGGGGCTCTCTTTCTCATTCCTAGTTGGTGCCAACTAGCAATTTGGGTTCTCTTCTAAGAGGCATTGATGCCATTTATGAGGTGACTTAGTCACCCCAAAGACCCTACCTCCTAACACTATCATCTTGGGAGATAATATTTTAATGTGTGCATTTAGTTGGGGACAGCCATTCAAGCCACAGCAAAAACCACTGACAGCAAAAAGGCAGAGCTTGATTGGCTAGCTACTCCTTCACTTCCATGAGCTACCATAATAGCCTTCAAAGAAAAAAACAATGCCATTTGCCACACAAGTTATGTCAAGCTTAGGCCTAAGAGTCCTTAGCTAATGCACAGTTGCCCAACTCAAATGGTGGTACTGAGCATCATGGATCACAGGGGAAAGGCGTTTCCCTGGGAATGCTTCCGGGCAGGTATTGACCCAGTACATCACTGGGGAACCCTGGCAGGTCATCTGCCTTGGGCAGCTCTGTGCCTGATTGGGGGTGGGGGAGAGGTGCAATCACCTCTCCAACAGAGCTGAAACCCCCAAGTCGTGCCCGCCCAGGTCAGCACCTCCACAACCAGGGTTCACCTGAGAATGAGGAGTGAGCCCTCCCCAAATGCCATTTCAGAACCACTGCTGAAAATACCTTCTGCCTGAAAATCTCTCTCCTCTACCTGGAACATTGCCTCAAATTTCTACTCTTGGAGTTTATATGTTTGGCTTAAATCTTTCATTGTCCCTATAATTGCCATCATTGTGGGGAAGGCTGTGGATGAATTGATACATCAAGTTCCAACAGACATTTTTTAAGTGACATTCAGGTGCCTGGTCCTTTGGGAAGCAGAGTTCTGAGGGAGTTGGATGGGGCTGAGGAAACTTCTGATGTGATGGGAAGGCATTCAGACAGGGGGCACTTCAGAGTTGGGGGGTAAGCAATGGGTCTCTACTCTCTGGTCATTTCAGGCAAGCGGAGTGGCCCCAGAGCGGGTCCTGGCAGGAGAGGAGGCGTGCTGAGAGGACCTGCCCTGGTGCACCACTGCACTTTGGCTCAACCTGCTTCTGGCAACCTGTTTTTCCATCTTTCCACCCTGGCCCGAGCACCTCCTTTCCACATTGCATCTTCCTAGCAGCCCCTGACCTGCTGCTTGAGTGGGCAGAGATCTAGAGCCTAGACCTGGAGGGAGGGGTCTGGTTCTCCATCTCCTCTGCCTTCATGGAAATAGACCCCAGGAGCTTCTTCTTCACCCTCGTGCTCTTTCATTAACTGCCATCACCCTGGCCTCATGTAATACCCGTGCGTCTCAAATTTGAGCATTCGTCAGGATCACCTGCAGGTTGCACTAAGAGACAGACTCGGGCTCCACCCCTGAGTTTCTGATTTGGAGACCTGGAGTGGGGCCCAGGCATTTGCATTTCTAACAAGTTCTGGGTGAAGCTGATTCTGCTAACCTGGCAACCACAGACGGAAGCCCCAGGTCTAGACTGAAATTTTTGAGGGCAGGAGCAGAGTCTCAGTCACTATGGCATCCCCAGGATGCTAGGAAGTGCAGGTGCACCACGCTCCACCAGGCTGCACCAGGCTGCACCAACTCCGCCTGCTGCAGTTTGGAGACTAGGGGTGGAAGCACCCTGAATTTGCAGACATAGGTTAAAGGCAGAAAATATTGCTCTTCAGTGTATTTTTTACACAAGAGCATTTTCAAAATGTCTACACAGGAAGGGATTAAAGGTGGAAATCTGGGTGGAAAGATGGAAGTCGAGGGTTGTCTTGAAGCTTTATTTGCATAGGAAACACACTTCTCTAGCTTTTGAGAAGTTTATGGAGATCATTTAGAATGCTTCCCCTCCCCTCCCTGTCCTGCCCCAACTGCACCTCACAACCACAGCTTCCTGTTGCCCCCCACCCACCCATCCTGCCTATTTCATGTGCGCATAACTATGTGAGCCTGGTCAGCAGACCTGAGGCTGTGAAAGGACAGCTTCCAGGGTCGGTGCAATAAGGTGGAAGGGAATGAGCTCAGGGAGCTGTGCTCTTCACTGCAGGTGAATGGACAGAATCCCCCTTCTAGGTCTCTCCAGCCCCTTCCGTAAAGTGAGTCTGCAGGAAATCATCCTCAAGGGTTTGCCTACATAGGATGCTATGATTTTAATTCAAAAGTCAGGCCATTGCCAGTTGAAGAACAGGCTCTCTGTGTGTGGCCTAGCTATTTGGAAGTGGAAGGTATTTTTCTACCTACCGTCCATGGGATAGCTGCTGTGTGTTGGGTTCTTAAGTCTGTGGAACCCTGGGCTAAGTGTTTTGCCTGCTTAGTAGTGGGCTTTAACATTCCTATTTTATGAATGAGGAAACTGAGGGTCTAAGAGAAGAAGAAAAGAGAGGAAGAGAGGAAGGATGGAAAGGAAGGATAGAGAAGGAAAATAAAGCTCTCCACAGCCTCACAGTTACTAAGGGCAGGACTGGGTCGTGATCTGCAGCCAACTCTGCCAGAGTCCAGAGCTGCTCTGACGGCCATATTCTGTTGTTCCATAAAAGTGCAGCGTACCCAAGATGTCCTGGAAATTCAGAGCCTAGCTTTAGGCACCTCCATTAAATGAGCCAGAAAGCATTGCCGTTAACACTGCTGAACCAGAGTCCCCAAGTTCAAAGCCAAGCTCCACCGTGTCTAGCAGAATGACTTGGGCAAAGTACTTGCTCTCTCCTCCCCTGGTCTTTGGCTATAAAATGGGTCTAATAAAAGTATCTGTATCTAGAGCTATGAAATGAAATGATTAATATATTAAGTTGAACCATATAAAGTGGCTGCTCTTCTATCATATTTGACCTACCAATAAAATTGGCAATTTCACATCTATGTATTAAAATGTGCTGAACAGTGTCTGGCCCATGGCAAGCACCGTGCTGGCGTGTGTGGCTCTTCTTGCCGTGGAAGGTTGCTCTGAGGGCTGGCAGGGTCCAGGGCATACCAGGTGCCCAGATTTATTGTGTTACATAGGTACTGGGGCGACATCTAGGGTGGGCTGGGTGGTGGAGACCCTCTGGGGCTGGAGGAAGGCAGGTGGGACCGAGGAGGAGGAGAAGGATTTGGGACTCTCCTGCTGTTGCCTGGCATCACACAGGAAGTCC
>JAJEJO010000152.1:463593-473950 GCA_020662805.1 Glaucomys volans | reverse complement strand
ATCTACTTATCAGAGAAAACATTTGGCCTTTGGTTTTTGGGGCTTGGCTTATTTCACTTAGTATGATATTATTCAACTCCATCCATTTACCAGCAAATGCCATAATTTTATTCTTCTTTATGGCTGAGTAATATTCCATTGTATATATATACCACAGTTTCTTTATCTATTCATCAATTGAAGGGCACCTAGGTTGGTTCCACAATCTAGCTGTTGTGAATTGAGCTGCTATGAACATTGATGTGGCTGTGTTACTGTAGTGTGCTAATTTTAAGTCCTGTGGGTGTAAACCAAGAAGTGGGATAACTGGGTCAAATGGTGGGTCCATTCCAAGTTTTCTGAGGAATCTCCATACTGCTTTCCAGAGTGGCTACATCAATTTGCCACTCCTCCAGCCAATGTATGAGTGTGGCCATTTCCCCACATCCATGCCAACACTTATTATTGCTTGTGTTCTTTTTTTTTTTAAGGTTTGTTTGCTTTATTTCAAGTTTTATGTATTTATTTTTCTTTTACTCTTACAGATTCTATTCATTTTCAAAATTAATAAGTTGATACTTTTTCCTTACCCCCTTTTTTTGCTTGTGTTCTTGATAATAGCCATTCTAATTGGAGTTAGATGAAATCAGGTCATTCCTTCCTATAGCAAACATTTCTTAAACACTATGGTGTCCTAAACCTTATGCAGGTGTGGAGACAAATTAGGAAGGGGATAAAGAATTACTCTCACCTTTCAAGGTCCTCAAGACTCAAAATCAAGGAGCAGAAAATAATGGGTAGCTGGGTAGCTAAGTACATGCCCCGCAAGATGGTGAACCCTGTGAGAGGCGTGCATTTGAAATGTTCCAGGAGCATGGGAGGAAAGGACCAGCAGAACCCAGCTGACCCACGTGGTCAGGATCTGCTTTGTCCAGTGGGCACAAGTGACTGCCAGTCCCTTGACCCATGCATGTTCAGTGCCACTGAAGAGCTGAATTGTGTTCACTCTCAATTTATTTAAATTTTTTAAATGAAGCATAAATTGTTTTATTTACCAATGCCTTTATCATTTTGGTGGGACAAGACTTTTATTGTTGACCATTTAACATCAGAACCATGATGTAGTGTCAATATGAAATACAAACCAGATTTTCAGGACTTGGTGAAAAAATAAACAGCAAAAAAAAGGTCATCTCATTTGTGACATGGATATTCATGTGGAGTTATTAACATTTCAGGATCTAGGGTTAAGGTATTTTATTGCATTTAGTTAGTTGTTTAACATGTTACTGGAAATTTTTTAAATTCCTGTGTGGCTTGTGTGATACTTCTGTTGGGCAGTTCTAGCCCAGAAGCAGAATGCAAATGACAATCTGGGTAGAAAAAGCAGAAAGCATGAACATTTCCAAGGAGAGACCCAACTTCAGTTACCTGGGATGGTTGTTACTGACAGAAAGCAAAGATCAGAGACGTGGAGGGCACTCATTAGAGGGCTGTTTCTGGGGCTACAGAAGAACAAAGATGTCTCTGAGATTTAGCCCTAACTATGTGACCTTGGTAGAACAGCCAGATGTAGCAAATTAAAAGAAAAATAAAATCTAGCAACCCTAGACCTTGGGTGTGTGGTATGACTGCAATAAGCTCTCTTAGTCTATAAAACAGGAATAATACATACTGTAAAGTTGAATGAAATCAAGTAAGGGGCACATTTTGAACCTTTACTCTAAAAGCACTAAGCAATGAAAACAAGTCAGTAAATTTTACACAGGGCTCATCTTTCTTTAGTTCTAAATGTGCAGGTCCAGGGGATCCCAGGTCTATTAGTCAGCTTCTCCTTACTATAACAAGACACTGGAGGCAGGATGCGTTATAAAGAAAAGAGATTGATTTTTATCTTATAATTTGGAGGTCTAAACAGCAAGGCATAAGCTGTGGTGAGGGTCTCTGGGCTGGAATGTGTGTGTTTCTTTGTGTGGTCTTTCTTCCTCTCTTTATAAAGTCACCAAAATTCCACCAAGGGGGCTCCACCTTAATGACCTGATTGACTCTAATGGCTTTTCAGAGCACCCATCTCTAAACACCGTAAGTGGATGACGTTTCCACCCGCTTTGTACCATTAACATAGACTATGGGGTTGCTCTCCTGCCTGAGTTTGGAAGGCAGAAACCATACAGAAGCCGTATGGCTGGTATCAGAGGAGAGGCCAGAGCCTCCTGGGGATGTAGGTCCTGCCTGGCTTGGGCTCCTCCACAGAGCTGGGATGAGACTGGGACCCAAGCCGTGAGGAGGAGCCAGTAGCACCAGCCTATCCGACGTCTCCCTGCTGTCACCACGATGCTCTGTGTAAGCCCAAGGTGTCACAGCCGTCTGCCTCCCGCTGCCTGTTGAGAGCAGTGTGTACCTTTAACACGATAGAACGTGTGGGACTTGAGTGTCACATAAAACCCTTGAAATTAGCTCTATTAACTAAATTGTCACCAACTCAAAATAAGTCTAATTGTGTCATTTATCTAATTGCAGATGAGAACGTAGTTCTTTTTTTCTTTCTTTCTTTTTTTTTTTTTTAATATAGGTACAGGTAGTGTTTTCCAAAATGAAATTGCCCTTTCTTTTCTCCCAGATTCTCTTCCTCCTGGCAGGAAGCTGACTGTGTTGATTCTCAGCAGAATGTATCGCAGGGCGGCAGGGACGGCCGGGCCGCCTGCCTTCACTGCCTGCCACCTAATCAGGCCCTGAGAGATAGAACTAATTCCATGTTCCTTTCCATCAGAATCAGGTTTTAAATGTTTTAGGTTAGCCATGTGACATCCACTTAACTAAAAACCATTTAAGAGAAAGATCAAGCCCAATTTGCTAATCCAGAATCTTTTTTTTTTTTTATTTCTGAGTGAGGGGGGAAGAACTTGAACTAACCATGTCAAAAATTAAAAATTGAAAGGGACACTGGCAGCCTCCCCGTGTGCCCAATTTGGCTTTGCTGAACAAATGACCAATCTGAAATGAAAATTACCTACAGAATCTGTTCAACATCCTCATTTCTCCAACACGTCTCTCACTCCTGGAAGAGTACCACGTCCACTCGGCGGGGACAGCAGGCTCACGGCCATGGTGTGGTCTGATTGGTCAGAACGGGAACGGATCTAGATCCTGGTTTGAGTTCTGCAGTAGAAGCTGCCTGTCACCGACGTTGATCTACTGAAATGAGGATCAGAAAGGCTAAGTTTATTAACAGGTTATTTTGTTCACACCCTCACCAGCAGGTAGGGATAATACAAATCTTCGGTGGGTGAGAAAAGGGGGATCTTTGAAGTCCCCTCATTGCCTCTTTAATGTAACATCACATTGCAAGGTTTCAGAATTTTCTGTCAAGGCCCAGATCCTGGCTCGGCCAGCCAGGGGGCTTTCTGAACTTGGGCGAGCCATTTCACCTCGGTGAGGCCCAGGCTCACCATCTGTCCCTACGGCCAGGGTCACAATCAGGTGACCCTTTGAGGTCCATCCCAACTGATTCTGCCTCTCTGCAATGCAGAAAAGCAGAGCACAGGGGGTCTCTGAAAGAGGGTTCGGACGAATGGAAGACCACGCAGGTGAACACGCCCCCCTCTTCCCTGGCGCATGGGGCGTGGGGTGCAGTCCTGGTGTGGAAGGATGGCATGGTGCTTGAGAGCAGGCCTCAGTGTCACACGGCTGAACGTCAATGCCCTCTCTACCTCCCATCAGCTGCTCGGTATTTCTGTCCTCGGAGCCCCTAGATCTTCATCTGCAAAATGGAAAAGCAGGGATCACCGCTCGTCAAACTGGCAATGACTACTCAGCACATGCTCAGGCTCAGTGAGAGTTTGCCATCATGGTGATGACCAAAGAACCCAGCAGGAGGTCTGATGGTGTTCCAAGGGGCTCCTGGGCACAGCAACCCCAGGTCCCCACTGCATTACGCCCTCCACATGCCAGCCGGTGGGGGAGCGTCCTTCACTCTGTGGAGGTACAGTCCTGTGCTGCATTCCAGCAGGCTGCCTGCAGGACAGTGCCCCACAGATTCTGTCCCACGGCAGGATCATAGCTGTCCTGGTGTGTGTGAGTGCACTCTGTGGTCTCCCAGTGACACGGTCGCCTAAGGCCATGTTCCCCAAAATGCATCCCCATTGGTAAGGGCAAGAAAATGGAGCTAACAGCACATGCTTGGTTCCAAAAGCAGCTGCCCCCCACCCACCCCGCCAACACACCCATGCCTCCATCCCCACCTCTGCACAATGGGGAGCTGACAGTACCTACCTCTAGGTTCACATAAGGAGTACATGAAGACACATGTATGAAGGACTTAAACAGTACTTGCCAAAAAGGTTAGCTGTTAGCATAGCTGTGGGTCAGAGAGGCTTGCCCAGGGTCACCTGCTCATGCGCAGCACAGCAGAAACTTGATCCCTGCCAGGAATGAATCTGCTGTGTGCCAGGGCCTAGGACAGGGAGGTGGCTGCTCCTTTGCCTGATTCCTAAGCCCCTCTCCATCTCAATCTTTCTGTCCAGCTTCCATCTGCCTGACGGCGGACCCTGGAGTTCAGATCAGGGAATTCTCGGGAGCGGTCACTCGAGGGCTGCCTGGGGCTCAGGAAGGGAAAGGAGCTGGTCCTCCTCTGCTTGCTGCAGTCGAGGGAAGACCTTGCCCAAGAGCAGAGTCTGGCCGGTGGCACCACAAGCAGGCCTGGCCCCAGCCGCTCCTTCTCGCAGAGGCTGATCTTCACGGGAGAGTTCCTCCTCTTTGTTCCACACGCGTTGCACATCTCCCGATCAATATGACATCTCATCCTCTAAAACATTCATAATGTCTGCTTCCTCGGATTCCGGTGGCCGGGAGCCACGTGCCGCCTGGGTCGCCTTTCCTTTGTCGTTGGTGGTCTTGCGGATCTGACCCCTCTTTAACAGAGTTGCTGGTGGCCGTTCTCTAAAGAAAGACAAATATTGTTTGGGTTGTCAACACCGAATGACAAGCTCGGGGCGGGAGAAAGATGCGCCTAGGTGTCTGTGTGTGGATTGTGGGGATGTGTTTTGTTATCACAAAAGCTCTTAAAATCCCAGTCCGTGATTTATTTGGTGAATAAAACCTCCCGATATTATCATTCTCTAAAGGTATTTTGATCACATGGGTCCTTTCTTTGAGAAAGAAAGGCTTTTATTTTATTTCTTTCCTGGGAAAAATAGCAGCAGGAGCAGGGTGGTCCGAGGTGGGAAATGATAGCCTTGTGGCTGTCAGCTCCAGGCGGGTGTCTATCTGCATGAGGATGACCATCGTGGGGGACAATGGCCTGTCTGAGCGGCATCCGCAGGCCACCGGCTGGGTTCATTCCCGGGCTCTCTGTGCAGGGAAAGAGGGGCAGGAGCGTGGGTGTCTGTCTTGCGTATTGATCTGCCTGGTGATGCGAGAGCAGGAGGGTGTCGTTAGAGGTCACTGCAGCACGCCAGACAGCTCACGCCCACAGTATCAACAGTGGCCACCTGCAGTGCACCTGCAACCAGGGACTCAAGGGGACAGACCAGGGAAGACACCAGCCCCAGGGCCCTGTACACCCACAAGCTGCAAGGAGCCTCGTTTGCTTCTTCCAAACACAGGAATTGATGAATCTCATCTCACTTCCCACTAGCCACACTGTCCTGAGTCTGTCCCCAGAATAGATTAATGCTCCGGTTCTTCTGTGTGGATTCTTCTTGTCTCAGAAAGATACTGCTCGCTGGTCCCAGGGCTGCTCACCTTGTCCTCATGGCAGACATGCAGGAGGGGACGGAAAGCCTCCCTACTTTTGCAAAGGTCTAGAATTAGGAAGCACCAGACAAAATTCCTGCTGAGGACATTTTAGGACCGCAGCTGGAAGATGGGCGTGCCCAAGAGATCTGCAGCAGTGGCGTTTCTGCAAAGCCCCCCTCGTGTTTCAAGTGGTCTTGCCAGGATTCGGGGATCACGTCTACCTCTCATCCCGCCTCTCCTCTGCAGTTCCCGGGGCATGAGCTTTGCAGAAGTTGGACAGAGATGAGCAAGTTTTCAGAGCATTCTTGGGAGATGGGTGCACCAATCCCATTAGGAGAAAAGGGATTTGTGGGCGTCCCTTCCATGTGATGCTTTGAAAATTTACTCCGCTCAGTGTATCGCAGCACTATCTGGGGAAAATAAGACAATCATGTCACCATGGCAGTTAGAAAGGGTTTTTTTTTTAATTCCTTTGAGATTTAGTTTTTTAACTCCTTTTTTTAAGACTTAAGGCATTTTTGAGAATGTTAGCCCTCATGGTTTATCTGCATCTCTTTTCTTAGGCAGAAGGTAATTTTGCCACTGATAGCTTTCTTAAAAAGAAGGCCATTAAGACACTGCAGAGGCTTCCCTACTTTCCCCAAAAAGGAAAGAAAAATCCCTCACCTGCACCCCCAAAGGCAAGAAGCAAACTGGATGGGGACGAAGGCACCAGACTTGGTTGCTAGCCAGCCGGACCCTCCGTTGAAGGATCCAAATAGATCTGTTTTCTATTGACAATGGTGTTTTTTGTTTTTTTGTTTTTTAAGTTAAATAGCATTCTGGTTCCTGCCCATGGGCATTTTTTGGTGGATTCATGACCACTTACAAAAGGAGGTGTCTATTCATGAGCAGCAATATTTTCTAAGAATCATGCTCAGTCTTGACTAAGTAGTGATTCACTTGGAAAACCCGGAGGGCTGATGTCCTCCAGAAAAGATGTGAAATGGAGTCCCTGGCAGGAGAGCATGGGTCTGGAGTGCTCACTGCCTGTGTCAGGGTCTGAGTCCCAGATTTCCCGTTTGCTGACTCTGTGATTTGGGGGTAAGTCATTTAACCTCTTTAAGCTCCAATTTCCTTATCGAGAAGATATAGATTATATTAGCATTTCCAATGAGAATGGAATAAAATGAGCTTTCATCTTCTTCAAAAAATATTCTTCTAACATCTCCCATCTCATCCAAAGAAAAGGCAAAGTCCTGGTCATGATTTGGATACGTGGTGTTCCCCAAAAGCTCATGTGTGAGACAATGCAATCATTTACAGGGGTGAAACGATTAGGTTATAAGAGGTATAACTAATGAGTGGATTAATCCACTTGAATGGATTAATTACATGGTGGCTACAGGCAGGTAGGGTGTAGGTAGAGAAGGAGGTCCCTGGGGGCATACCTTTGGGGTTTTTATTTCCTTCCTGGTGAACAGAGCTCTCTGCTTGTTGTTACCATGTTCTGGGCTGCTTTTCTCTGCCATGCCCTTCTGCCATGATGTTCTGCTTCACCTTGGGTCCACGGCCATGGAGTGGGCCAACCCTCTGAAACTATGAACCCCAAATAAACTTTTCCTCTTCTGAATTGCTCTTGTCAAATTTTTTTAGTCACAATGATGCAAAAACTGATTAAAATGGTCTCCTCAGATGCATCTACTCCCTTGCCTTCCATTCCCCTTTCCTGCTTCTCCACTCCAGTTCAGAACCTCTTCCCCACATGTCTACATCAGCTGCTATCTTGCTTCCTGAAGGTCTTTGCTCAGACACCATCTGTGGCCAACTGGAAACTGGAAAAAATTACAAACTTCCAGTTTCCTACCCCTATCCCTCCGCGCTGCCTGATCCCACTGTGCTTTTCAATTCTGTTTAGTTTCTCTGTCTCCCACTAGAGCATAAGTTCCATGAAAGCAAGAATTTTGTTTTGTTAATGGCTTTATTCCTGATGGACATGCCTGATACACAGAGGGTGATTCATAAATATTAGCTGAATGATATGTAACGAAAAAATATCATGTTAAGGTAATTAGCCCAATCCCTGATACGTTGTCAAATAAAAGTGAATTGTCATCATCATGGAGGAGACTCATTTGCATGTGTTCATTTTCACCACTGATTGCCAAGGTGCCTTTCCAAGCTGCCTGCCTGAGTTCAGGGTTAGCGGAGTGCATGTGAGCCCTGGTGATCCCACTGCCATGCTCTCCTCTCCGCAGGGGTGGTTTGGAATCAGTTGGGTTGCCCGCGGGAGTCCTGGCTTTGTGGACTTGATTGGTTGGTGCAGAGGTAGGGAGGCCCAGGCCTGACCCTTCCCGTCATCCTCCTGGTTTGTGAATGAGCTTTGCCATCCTCTCAAAGGCCCCCTTGTGTGTCTGACTGCGCCCTGAGCCACCCGACTGACTCAGCAGGCTTGGTTCCCTCCTGTCCCTCCCTGAGCTCTGCCTGGCCTGCAGTCTTCCATTTTCAAAGGGAAAGTCCAATCTCTTCCTCAGGTTATATATCGACAAGCCTGATCTTTAAAGATACCCCTTGTTCCTGGGGGCCTGCTCAGCAAACAGAGAGCATCCGTGGCTTCCATGTTTGCCCTCTTTGACAAGCAGGGGCTGAGCAGCTCTCTGGGAAGTATTGCTGACATATTGATTGACTTTCTTGTCAGGTTGATCCTCTGCCAGCCAATGAACAAGGAAGGTCCTGAATGGCACCCAGCAGGGCCCACACAAACCCTAATCACTATTTCAGACACCCCCCTTCGCAGCTACCACTTTTGCAGTCCTAGATCTCCCTGTCCTGTGGTTGCTGGAGAATTCTCAGTTACCCACAACCTCCCTCTCTCTTGCTTTGGCTCCCTCTGAGTATTTCTTCAGAGTCCATCTGGCACCAAAACACAGCAACTTCAATAAGAAATCATCAAACTAACTCCAGGTAGGTCTATTTATTGTTCTTACTGAAACCCCGGATCTGTGTGTGGTCCTTCCATGCAGCCTTGGTTCCTTTTCAACACTCTATGAAAGTTTTCTCCAATTAGCCAGAGGGATACTTCCAGAACTTGGCTGCCTGCTGTGTTTTTAGTGGCTGGTTTCCCAGTTGCCACCTGGATTCTACAAGCTCCTCCTTGGAATCCTTCCCGCCCCATCCTTGCTGACCCATGGAGCCCCATTTCTCTATCCAAGGGTCTCTCTGGGGGAGCCTATCAAATCATGATGAATTGTACATTTTGGCCATCAGTTGGAAGGAGGTGACATCATTTGGGAGAAGGCCTCCCAAACTCATTTCAACTCTGACCCTAACATGGCCTGAATCAGACCTTTTAGAATGAGCTGCTGGACCATTCGAGGTGGAGAGGGATAGGGACCACCCTAGTACTCCAAGATTTCTTGTCCTGTAAAATGAAAATTGATGAATCCAGCATTTACACAAAACTTCAAGATGAAGTCACTGTGAATAACTGTCTGCTCCAGGTATGCTCAGCTTCCTGAGTCTGTCTCCGAGAGTATATAGACCTGGAGGAACTATGGCATAATGTTCAATGAGCTACGTTTTATTGTTCCTGGAAACAATATTAGTGGCCCTGAACAGGTGTTAACCCTTCCTGCTTGAGTTCAGAAAGGATCCTAACCCAATAAAATCTAAAGAATAGACAAAGATCTGCTCTACAAAAGTGCCATCTCTCATTGTCTTTATTAGTCAGGATTGGCTCAGACATGCTGCTGTAAGGAAGAATCCTGGATGGACTCTAGGTGCCTCCCAACTGCTGCAGTTTCTTTCTTCACTCATTCTTTTTTTGCAGGGGGAGGTGGGGATAATAGGGATGCTTGATCACTCCATCCCCACACCTATTTTGTATTTTATTTAGAGACAGGGTCTGACTGAGTACTAGCACCTCATTTCTGCTGAGTCTGGCTTTGAACTTGAGATCCTCCTGCCTCAGCCTCCCAAGCTGCTGGGATTGTAGGCACGTACCACTGCACTAACCCACCATGGCTGTCACCTCTACTCAAGACCAAGGATGATTATGTGATAAAGTTTATGCTGCCAGGTCCCATGGCCACATCCAAATTCAATCAGGTCATCAAGTAGAACCTTCCTGAGGAAGGGGCACTACCTATGGTGGACAGCCTTTGATCAATCCCTCTGAGAGAGTCTTGAGTTTTGAGACAGACAAGCTTTGCTGAGACACCATTTGCCCATAGACTTTGTAACAACATCAATATGAAAGATGAAGCAAAGACGCTCCGTCCCATTGAGATTCCATTCTGCTTATGAAATCTCTCTGGGATCAAACTTCAGTCAATAGTTTGCAAATCGGGGGTGACAATAGCATCTACCTGGAGAAAATGTCTGCAGAATGGCTACTGCCATGCCTTGACCAGGCACAGGGGCACATGCCTGTAATCCCAGCTGCTTTAGGAGGCTGAGGCAAAAGGATTGCAAGTTCAAAGCCAGTCTCAGCAACTTAGTGAGGCCCTGAGCAACTTTGGGAAACCCTGTCTCAAAATTTAAAAAAAAAATAAAAAGGGCTAGGGATGTGGCTCAGTGGTTAAGTGCCCTGGGTTCACTCCCTGGTACCAATAAATAAATAAATAAATAAATAAATAAATAAATAAATAAATAAATAAATAAA
>JAJEJO010000152.1:425141-463583 GCA_020662805.1 Glaucomys volans | reverse complement strand
AAATAAATAAATAAATAAATAAATAAATAAATAAATAAATAAATAAAACAGCTGCTACCATACCTGCTCACGACAGCAGTCATCTGATACACTGATAACCAAACCAGGCTTCTTTTGTAAACTAGTCTATATTGCTACCAGTGCCATTTTATCTCAGCCCTGCCCTTTGTATTATGGATTTTTACTTACGAGCATATCTTAATCTGCAAGCCAGCCTTCCAAGTTTTTCCCCATGCACCATTATCTATTCTGGTAAACTGATGCAGGGCCTTATGGGTATCGCACTGCCGGCTCTTCCAGGGTATACAGATGTGTCACCTCTCTCTGGGCCTTAAGGAACCTTTGTTCCACCTGTGACAGAAACCTTTGCAAAAGGTAAAGGGAGAGATTGATTGAAAGGCCAATTTCTCAGTCCAACCCATAGAACAAATCAGTAGCAGAATAAGCAGCAGAATTCTCATTAGTTAGAAAACTCATTTACTGCACAGCTCCCCGGGGTCTTTATCCTAAGGACCCTTGAGTCCGTTCCCACAGGCCAGAAAGATAGTCTCATTTTCTTACTCAAGTAAGAGACAAGGAATGGCTGATCAAGGAAAAAAAAAAAAAATCAGTGCCAACAAAAGCCTATTTCAGACACCCCCAAACAACGAGAAGGTGGTTGTACCCCCCATATAATTCTCACTTATTTACTTAACGTTCAATCCAACAACGGGAAATATGCCCGAACTTGAGTTTCATTTTTGTCGCGTTGCTTCTGCTGGGAGGACAGGTCTTCCGCCCGGCAGATTGGGCTTTTCCCCACTTCTCCCTTTCCATCTCACTTCCTGATTTTTGTTTTCGCTCCTGGGAGTTGTCTATGAAGTTGCTCGTATATTCTGACCCTAACCCTTTGTACCGGCTTTAGTTTTCTTGTTTTCAGATTTCATTTTTTTAAAAAGTAAAGAGAGACGATGGAACCCAGGATGAAACAAAACCAAAGGGAGGGACAGCCTTGAAATCACAGAGGACACAGTGTCGGGAGGTCCCCTTTGTGTTCAGTAGGATCGGGGTATAGTCTGCTCTCCTCCGAGTGCACCACTGCAATGTGTTCTGTCCCTGGTGACAGCACTGAGCACTTGCAAGGGGACAGCAGTTTTGATGACAGCTCCCCATGAATGGGGTGCTGGGGAGTTGACATCTTCACCTGCAGGGGGCGCCACTGCCTCCTTCTACCGCTGTGAGAGTCAAAGCTTGGTTAGGGTGAGCCCCAACTGCAGCTGGTACCTGTCACCTGTACCTTGACCACAGGGACCCTCCTCTAAAGGGTTGCAGCTTCAGTGCAGCGGCGGATGGCCAAGCAGCCCCCAAGAAACCACCAGCATCATTTATTTTTAAAAATCATTTGAAAATAGCTAATTCCTTGGCTCCCGTCACCTGGTAATTACAAATCAGAAGCTATCGTTATCTCGAAGCTGCCACGATTAGTTCTCATTTCCTGACCTCTGTATGGCGAAAATATGTCATTATTTGAGGCAATAGAATCTGGTCTCTTCAAGTAAGTGACCTACATAGAATGGATAAACTGCAGGAGAAAATTAGCTGTTACCTTGACAGAAAGTGTACAGTAAATGTCACTTATTCTTATTAGTATTTATCATCTCCAAAAGTTGCAACAGCAGGCCGAACACTTCAGAGTAACGCAGAGGAAGAAAATGTGGTTGAGACGGGAAGGCGCGTAAGAGGGACGCGAGCGTGCACACCGACTCCTCGCCGCCCGATCTGCAGCCATCTCTCCGAGCTGTATTGTTTGAAGATAGGTTTTTAACCTTAATAGAATGCAGCCTGACTTTAAGTGGTGGTAGGCATGCAGAATTAATTGCTATGTGAACAATTTCCTAAGCATTGTTAATTGTGTTTCCTGTGGTTAACTGTTTCTCCCTTCCCCGCATCAAACTCGGAAGCTTCCCGTCAACAGCCCTTTCTCTCCCGCAGAGCCTGCGCGTAGCAACAGCGTCAACCTGTGTCCATTGAAACACCAGACAGACAGGCGCGGTTATTGTTTGGATGGGAAGTACACAGGGAAGGAATTTCTTAT
Source organism: Glaucomys volans (assembly GCA_020662805.1). Classification (NCBI taxonomy): domain Eukaryota; kingdom Metazoa; phylum Chordata; class Mammalia; order Rodentia; family Sciuridae; genus Glaucomys; species Glaucomys volans. The sequence continues at coordinate 461,509 of JAJEJO010000152.1, read as the reverse complement.
TTATTCACAAACTAAGCATTTCTTAGATAACAGCTTTGAAAGAATCCAAGTGCTTGGGGTTTGCCTTTCATTCCGCATAGTGAAAACACCTCGCCAAGAGCCATCAGGCACCGAAGGTGCACTGAGCCAAACCCACTGTGGGGTCCTTAGGGTCACAGTCACAAGGAAGGCCAGAAGTTTCTCTGGAGGTCTGTGATGCACCGGGAAGTAAGATTTCTACAGACACGCTGGGCGAAGAACAGGCAGCGCTCCAGGGCACCTTGTCTCATTCCATACTCCAGGGCAGACAGAACAGCACTGTTTTTTGGGAAAGGACTCCATCATCCATTCCATCAACATCGCCCCCATAAGCTCTTTCCGCAGTGTGCTGAAAGGGATCCACTTACCATGAAGAGTGGGGGAAAGATAATACATTTCTAAAATTTGAAACAGGGAGGCAGGCTTTCAAAGGGACCAATACACCTCGGGGGTGCTGGCTGTGTGGGAAGTGAGAGTGACAGAAGTGGGGCCAGCGGGTGGGGGCCGTTTGTGTAGCCTCAATTTGAAGCTGAGTTGTATCTTGAGTAGTTTGGGGGAAACCATCCTGTCAAAGTCCCTAGACTTCCAGTCTAAAGCATTTGCCTCCAGAGTGCCAGAAAAGAGGGATGTGATGGAGTGTCCCCATCACCATGATCTGAAGGGACATTTCCACCTCTGCTGAGGCACCATTTGGGGAATCTGGGCTTTGCTTTCTCCACCAGGAGGGATCCTCCCCACTGAGGCTGTGAGCGGCAGCATGGAGAAGGAGACCTAGCCACTCAGATTGACATGCTTTCTGTATTTAGCTAATCCCTGCGGCCTAGGGCAAGCCATTTTTGAACTGCAGTTTCCTTAAAAGGCAATCGCTTGGAAAAAGGCACCTGGCCCTCCCCCTTGACATTTGCATTGCTGAATTATCTATTCATATTTTCATTACTTTGTCTCTCCTGCAGCAATGCATCTGCTCGGACTCAATTGGCAACTGCAGCCGGCAGATGGACACACCTTTAACAATGGGATAAGGACCGGCTTACCAGGAAGCGATGATGGGGCAACATTGCCATCTGGAGGCAAAGGTGAGGTTCCAGCTGCTGCTTGCCCTCGAGGTCACAGGAAAAATTCAGAGCCCTTGCCAGCTGGTTCAGGTTTTTTAATCCAAATCTTGGAAGGTATGCAAAAAGGAAAAGAAAAGGGAAGAAAAAAAATCGCTGCCTTTCATAGGTGCCCCCGTTAAAAGCTGTTTGCTGTTCCTGTCTGTTAGCTGTGTTTGGCTGGAGTCGCTGGGAGCTGGCACGGTGCCTGCTCCAAGCAATGTGCATACCTATGCTATCTACAGCGACTGGCATGGTCTAGAGCTACTTGAAAGCATCCCAAGGCCTGGGCAGAAGCAACAGCAACAGCAGCAGCTGGAGTGGCAGCAGCAGCAGCAGCAGGAGGAAGTCCCGCCTAATCAGAAGGCGGGGAGCAGCAGGCCGCACATGCCACTAGACTGGGTCCCTCTCCCAGAGGAGATACACAGCCTCCCCGGGGAGCCAACTCGCCTGGCTTGGCATGAAAGAGACAGGCTCAGAGCTGTTCTGCTTTGGGGGAGAATAGAAAGGAGTTTTGACAACTTGGCAACAAAGCCTCTCTTCCCAGAACAGTGAAGGGGACAATAGAAATGTTTATTGAAGCAATCAGGCAACTGTATTCTTGCAGACTGAAAAAAAAAAGAAAGAAAGAAAGAAAGAAATAGGTGCTAACAAGGTGCTAAGAAAAGAAGATGCAGGGAGGGGGGACATGGAGCAATTAAAAGACAAGAACAGCCAAAGGCACAGCCAGCAGGGCTGGCAGTACTGGGATTTGCTTAACTCAGGATGGAAATCACAAACAGGGGAGATCATATTGAAGAGTTGCCCCCAAAAGAGAATTTGCCGCTTAGAATATATAACCAGTTCAACCCTCTCTCCATTTCTTAAAATAACCACAGGGGTATTTCAAAAAAGAAGGAAGTAACATTTAGTAGGCACCTGTTGCATGCCAGGCTTAGCATTGTGTAACTTCCTCAGCTCTAAAGGAAAGGAAATCACCTCTGAGAAGCTGAGGTCCAGAATGTTCTAGAAACTTACCCCAAAGCAAACAAGTAGACAGGTACAAATTTGAACTCTGTGCCCTGTGCACCTTTGGGCAGGACATTGGAGCTTTCCATAGATCACTGGTTTTCCACAGAGAAGATTCCAGAAGTTCTCTACCCACAGAAATGTGCATTAGCCATCCTGAGAGGACAGTGCTCTGTAGGTTACTCTGCCCAGAGCTGTCCTGAAGCTTCGACTACGACTTTTCTTTTTATCTCATCTTTAAGAACCTTGTACTCATCTGTCACAATCATACCACTAAATTACCTTTAAGTAAGCATGAGAAAGTTTTATCTGCAGACAAAATGATATGCTTTCCATTATCGACTAAGTAAAACTCGACCTCAGAATGAAAAGTCTCCTTCGCCTTAACTGACCATGTTCTGCTTTCACTGACCAAAAAGCCCAGAGTCAAATTTATTGGCCTCAGATTGGAAATCCATTCACCTCCGGCACTTGACACCATCCCTTTCTTCTTCAGTTTCCTTAACAGCACTGGCTCTTGGCCTGGATATTTTCACCCCTCAGGAGACATTTGGCAATGTCTGAAGAGTTTTTCAATTGTGACAATTGGAGGAGGTAGATCTAGTGGGTAGAAGCCAGGGATACTATAAAAACCCGACTCCACACAGGACAACCCCCATGATAAAGGATCTCCTCTGTCTCGAGTGTCAATGGTGCTGCTCTTGGAACTTGCTTAGGGAACCTCTGCCGAATTTTATCCATTATTGTCTCTTAATCCACAAGTCAGTGCCCCGTCCTTCCAGGAAAATGCAGAATACACATTTGAAAGTGAATGTACATCTTCTATCATCAAGCACTGGAATGCATTTGGTGTGTCTAGGTTCTGAAGTTGTGTACAAATGCTTTTTAAATAGTGTCCCTCACAAATGGGGATCACTGGTCTGCACAGACCCCCATCAATTAAAATAGCCACCCCTTCACTGGGGATTAAGCTCCATTTCCAAGCTCCCCTCTCCTGTGTTATCCCCCACCAACATGGTCAGAAACCAGAAGAAAACTCACTCAGAGAAGATGGCTTACACATTTGTGTCTCTAAGTTAACAAACGAGGAAACGCTTTGCATTGTGTCTTTGGAGAACCTGGAAATTTCCCCTCTCGTGCAACATGCTTTTAAAAATATTGTGCAAGTCCTGTAACATCACCAGTTCAGATGTTTTCCAAATGAGTTATGAGACAGAAAAAGATGTTTGCTAAATCACTGCTCAATGGTCAATAAGATAACTTAGAAGAAAAGTGTGAAAAATTTAAATTGCTTAGTTGAAATATAAATCAAGACACTTCCTTTCTCAATATCAAAACAGGAGTCTTCCAATGACTGAGGATGTCAGATCTCTTCTTATTTTATATATTATCTTATAAAATGCCTGGAAAGATTACAGTGTCTGCATGCTGTCCTCACTCTTAGGGAACGTGACTTTAGAATTTCTCAACCCAGTGACCTCCCTCCTCCCCACTCCCCAATTCCATACATTTAGATAACCCGAATCGATTCCAATCGACTACTTTTCCAGTGTTTCAAAGAGACAATCAAGACATATTGGCAATAAGTTAATTAAATAACACCCCCTCCATTTTTTTGTGGTATACAATAATCCTTCACTCCGATGTTTTAATCAAGATTCACCACACATTGCCAGGAAGGTTAATCTTATTAAGCAATTACTGGGTGAGTATCCAGCAGGAGCGAATTAAAATGTAAGCAGAACACGGGAGGGTGAGCCCCGTCTAAGATGGCACATGGATGGGGATTTCATTGCCTGGTCTTGAGGAGTATTTACATTGCTCAGGTTTGGAAAGGAGTCTAATGGACAGGGCAGCCTCCACACGCAGATGTGTTAGCAGAAACAAAGCACTTGATTAATTAGTTGGGAGAGGGTGTTCTTTGGGCTTTGTCTTCCTTTCCCTTTTCCATTTGTTGCTGTCTGTGGCTTCTTTTTTCTTTGCTCTCTTTCAATTAAACCTTAATGTGGATGGTTGTTGGGTTTCGCATCCAGAAGCAGCAGCCCACGGTTTGCCAGAACCACTCTCCATCTCGTGTGTGTTTCTATGTTCAAAGGAATGAGCTCATACATCTTCATTAGGAGGACATGGAGTGCTTTTTCTATGGATCTGGGATTAGATAAGCCTTGAGAATGAAGATTCAATACAGTATTCTGACCTGCTCAGATGATATAAGACACCCCAGTTTGATGGGGTGGGCTAGCGGCAAGGTATACAAGAGCCTTAAAAAGGCACCGAATAGGTACCCAATTTGTCACTGATTTTAAGGAAGAATAAATTCCTAAGTAGAATTTCAAGGGTCATCTTCTGAACCTATGACTCGGTTTAAATTCAAAGTGTCTTCTATATCAGGGGTCAGCCAACCACAATTCCAGGACCACATCTGCCTGGCTGCCTGTGATGGAAGCTCAAGTTCTATTCGAGCACAGCCATGCACATCTGCTTACCTGTTGTACCTATGCCGTTGGACTGCAGCGATGGAGCTAAGTCAGTGCATCAGAGGCTACTGCAGCCCACCGGGCCTGAAATCTTTACTTCCTGACCCTTTACAAACAAAGTTTGATGACACGTCCCATGCCTTTTCCAAACCCACTTCTACTTTTCCAATAAATGCACAAATTATGGGAGACCAGAGGGAGGAACTCAAACTCCCAGTACATCAATTTTTCCTTCTCAACCAAGCACTGATTATTATATATTCTTAGTAACTTTGCATTAAAAGACCCTCTAGAATGTAAGATGCCATTGCTGGTCTGGCTGGATGCAAATGTCAGCTGCTTCTCTTGGAGACTGGGAAACTTTATACAGGTCCTTCATCTTCTCTCTGCCTCCCTTGCTCATCTGTGGGATGGTCCACCCTCGTAGACTTGCCATCCTGCATAAACAAGATAACCTTGTCAAACATTGCACGTGGGAACACATGCTTAATAAGCAACCAAAGGATCTTTCCTGTTGTCACTGACGTCATTACGGCTTCTCTCCATTGGTCCACTTAACAAGTCTCCATGGGCTGCCACTTCCTATGAGATGTCATATTTTCCAAGTATCACGTGCTTTCACAGGGTCAAGACAGACAATAATGTCCCTTCACCTTCTTTCCTTTACCTTGGAAGAATTGATATGAGCTCCTCATGCGGATTTCTTCCCAAGCATTTGCTTGATGAGGTCAGTGGGAAGCAGGACTTCCTGTTCGAAAGGGCCGATGAGCGGAGAACAGGTTGGCCGCCTCCCCGCAGCACTGTCTCCCTGCAGTTGAGCTTCATCACTGCCAGCCTGTCTGTTTTAAGCTCTACCATTCTCGGTTTATAACTCAGCTGTAAACATTTATTTGTGCCTGAAGCACATTTCTTTCCTACCCTTTGAAAAAAAAAATCAGAATTTCCAGATGGTATGCAAGTTGGAAAAAATGGCAAAGACTGTTATTCTGTTTAGAAACATGTTTTTCTACACTTGCCCTTTCAGCAAAAACTTCATAATGATTTTTACTAGTTGGCTTAATGCATGGTACTAGGAGCCAGATTAGCAGGGAGGTTGGTAATTCTTCCTCTGGCTCCCGTCAGTCAGCCTCTCGATTCACACAGCCCAGGGTTTCAAAATGATCACTTCCCTGCATGGGGCTTTTCCAAAGTCAGTGAAGTTCCCAGAAGGACAAGGGGTCATTATGTTTGAGTCAAACATCACATTACTGCACATCTCCTGGCAGATACAGCAGCAGCCTGTCACTGACTGATCATGCCTCTCACTGTGGAGACCATGTCGTTCTACCCTTGCTACAGATGGGTACCGCTCAAGTGGATCACACTGGTGGATTTGTGCTTTAGACTGACACCCGCACCCCCATTCTGGGTTTTGTAGATTCTGTTTGCTGGTGCATTGCGGCTTGACATGGGTGTTAAGAATGAGATCCATTTCCCTTCCCGCTGCATTTGCTCCTGACCTCACTGTCCACCCTTCTTCTCATGGTTGGTTTTGAACATTCAGAGATCTGCTTTCTGCTCTCTGGATTCACACTTCTTCTGCATATGACTTATATGCAGTGCATGGTCTGAAATGCAGATCACCTAATAGTTAATTTGTGGGGCTTGGGGTCTGCCAGATGAAACTTTTGACCCCAGTTCTAACACTGAAGAGCGGTGTGACCTTAAGCAAGTCATTTAACTTCCATCCTTGGTTTTCTCATCTGAATAAAAAAATCAGAAAAAGCATAAGGGACATCAGGAGATCCCACGGCTTCTCAATACATTTCAGCTACTATCAATAATCCTAATAAACTCAATGTCATATCAATGCAGAAGTAAGTTCATGGGAATGGTCAGAGGCATAAATATTTGTTAACTCTCTAGGTGGCAAAGAGCCGACCACTTTTATCTAAGGTGAAAAAATTGAGGTTTCAAAAGACCTAAAGGCTATATTCAGTCCTAGAGCTGAAGGATTTTGTAAAGATCATTGCTGCCGTGTAGTGCTTTGAGCACCATCTCAGGAGCATGAGGCCCAGGGTGGAAGCCACTTCTTGGAGAACAGCCCTTCAGTGGCAGCTGAAGGCTCACGGGCTGAGCAGCTCAGATGAGCTATACTCTCGGACAGTGACTCTAAGGTCCTAAGGAGAATCTATTTCAGTTACTTGTTAGTTAAACGGCAGATTCAGATGGTTGTCCTGATTCCCAAATAAATGGAAATGAGGTGTAATGACTGAAGCAATATTCTGAATTCAACTTTATTTGCAATAGATAAAAATATGTGAGGCAGAATAATCGGCGAGGCAGATTTATGCAGAGGTGCCTCTCGAGTTGGGTTAAGTTAGGAAGTATTAATATGAGGCCTCACTTCCCTGTATGACTTTGAGTCCATTCACTTTATCACTTGTTTGGGGAATAGTTTCGCTGTTTCCATAAATGAATTATGGTAACATTTTCTGAAATGATTAGCTCCTAATGTAGCCATGGAAGGCTGTCGTCTTGCTCAACATTAGTCTTATTTAACTGGTTGAAATTTTAGGTACATGTGTCAGACATAGGCCATAGTTTCACATTTACATGCGCACTCATCCGTGGAGTTTTAGAGTTGAATGATCCTGCGAAATTGATCATTGAGTGTTGCCTCAAAAAAATAAAAAATAAAAACCCTGGCATCTCATCTTTAAGCAGAGATGAGCTAGCCAGACCCATCCTGTCTCAGACATCTGCCTCTTAGAGCAAAATGATCACCATCTCCACTTTTCATTGTGCTGCTCATGGAGAGATAGAAAAGTCTGCTGCAGAAGCCCCAACTCTGGGAGATGGGGGCTGGACTCCCTCCTGCTTTCCATTCATTGTCAAGAACCCAAGGATATTGGCCCGACTTCCCCAGAGTGACTTCAGGGTCCTCCTTAATGCCTCTTCTCCTGATGCCCACAATTCAACCCAAATCAAGTCCAGGGGAACCTGCACTTCATGCTTCCTGGATAAAAGAGGATGGAAATATGGCATTCACCCCGACTCGATGTGGACCATCCAATTTTCTAGTACTGCAGTCAATGCTTGATAAATGTTGATTGCATGAAAATATGAAGGATGACCCCCAGCATGCTTAGATGTTCATTATTCATTATTAACTAAATAAAATCTGACTGCTCTTTACTTAGGCAGGTGCACCGAGCTGCCCATGACAGTAGCAGCTGGAGCACATCAGCACCAGCCATTTGAAGGGATGCACTTGTGCCTCTGTCTGCTCTGACACTGCAACTTAATGCACGTGACCCGTGAACTGCCCCTCCCTGTCCACAGGGAGACTGACCTCATGATACATTGATTCCAGCTGCTCTGGAAAATGGCTTCCTGTTTCCTTAAGGTCCCCTCCACCCCTGGCCATCTTTTATTAATGATGCCTCCATCGGTAGCTCGTGTGTGGAATTAGACCGTCACAAATGTTACCCTTCAAATCCAGGCCATGGGTTATGGTTGACATAATGGAGCGCTTCCTGAGAGATCGGAAATGTGGAGAAGCACGTCCAAGTCTCCCCGTACCACATGACTTAATCCTTATTGGCCCAGGCTTCTGATGAACACAGGCTTCCAGAGGGGTGGTGATGAGCCCAAAATCACCATGCTAGAGGTTACTAGAGCTGAGCCAGACTAACTGTCCAGAGTTCCCTTGAGATTCAAACTTCTCCAGAGGAGGAGGGCATCTACCCTGCAGCTAAACACAGAGCATCAGTCACTTGTCTGCTTGCTGCCTGCCTCACAGTGGCGTCCTGTTAAGGACTAACCATGGTGCTGGTGCTGGCGCTAGGACAGCAGGCATGGCTGGGCCTTTTTTTCCCATTCATTGTAAGGACTAGTGTAATGATTGGGAAGTGACAATGAGATGTGTGGACTAAATATTACATTATAGCTGTGTTGATTCCCTGCCTTTGATGTCTATGCTACGATTCTGAAAAAAGATTGTTTTTAAGAAAAACAAGTGTTTGGAGGTAAAGGAAGATCTGTTTGTAATTACGTTCAGAGTTTCAGAAAATAAAAATATCTATATACACACTCATACACCATCATCTCTCTATATCTGTGGGAACTGTTTTCCAAAACCCCAGAGGCCAAATTCTGCAGGTGCTGAAGGTCCTTATATAACATGGTAGATTGTTTGCATATAGCCTAACACATCTTCCCATATACATTAAATCGTGTCGTGATCTTAACTAATACAATGCAAAGGCTATGGAAATAATATTATTTAGGGTATATATAGGAAAAAAAGTCTGCACATGTTTAGTACATGTTTGATTTTTTTCTGAATAATTTTGATCTTCAGTTTATTGAATATGTGAATATTGAACCCACAGATGCAGAGAGCCAACTGTGTATGCAAATACATATACACATATATACATACATGTATACATATATGTACATATACATATATGTACATACATGTACGTGTATACATATGTACATATACGCATATGTACATGTATGTATATATGTATATTTAGAGAGAATGATAAAGAAAATATGTATGACATTTGTGGCATCTGGGTTAAAGATTATAGAATTCTTTTTTTTTTTTTTTTGGAACCAGGGATTGAACCCAGGGACACTTGGCCACAGAGTCACATCCCCAGCCCTATTTTGTATTTTATTTAGAGACAGGGTCTCACTGAGTTACTTAGGGCCTCGCTAAGTTGCTGAGGCTGGCTTTGAACTTATGATCCTCCTGACTCAGCCTCCCAAGTCACTTGGATTACAGGCGTGCGCCACCATGCCCAGCTTTATAGAATTCTTTGTAATGCTTTGGGTTTTTTTGTAAATCTGAAATTCAAAAGGAAAATTAAATATACATACATATATAATTATATGTACTATCTATATGTATATGCACACACATAGATACAGTATATATGTGTTCTTATATATGAGCAGAATGAAAACCCCTCTTTGCAAAACCCTAATTCAGTCCCACTCCTGGAGAACTCAGTGTGAAAGCAGTCACTCGCTATTTAACAATATGGATAGAGTATGTTAAATGCACCAAGTTTATTAAAAGTAACATCACCTGTAAACCAACCAGCCATGAAGGCTTTCTGTTGACCACCTGCCCCGCATATTGTCTCACACAGTCTTTGTAGGATACACGGAGAGACAGCCCTCCTGGTCCACTTGGGGACCACTTAAGATATCTTTGAGTCCAGACATCTTTGTAGGTAAGGCCATGGAGACCTGGACGGTTAGACCTCCTTAAACCACAGCTGTTTGGTAATGAGAATGGAAGTCCATCAGCACAATAGTTTATTTCCACCTATTCCTTCCACCAAACTCTCCAGGTCACCAAGTATCAGGGGAAGAACCCCTGATTTTAGGGTCTTAATCTAAAGGACCTTTCTATTACATCGCACCTCCCCAAGTATTTATTTTAACAAAAGACTCCATTGGAAATTTCTTCAAATAATAAATGCCACACAGAGCTCTCTGAAGGCAAATCTATTTCATTTTAAAGTTCCATTTTTATCAGCTTTTCAAAGCTCCTGTATGTGGTTGTTGAGTGGTTAAAATTACGCACCAGATGGGCAGGTGGAGCTGACTGATGCTCAGCAGCACGGATGGCAGGCGCTCAGTGCAGGGCCCGGGAGGTGACTCCTCAGCTCTTCTGCCCCCAGGGAGCACAGTGTCCAGTTGGAGAACTGGAGGAAACACCAGAAGCAACTCTAGAAGCCAACAGCCGGGCCAGAGGCTGAGGCAGAAGGAGGTGAAATTGCTACAGAAGCACCACATGGAGCTGGACCGTCTGATCTGCACAGGAGTAGGAAGGGTGCTATAAAGGAAAGCACAGCTTCACTGTGAAGGTGCACTTGAGCTGGGCTCAGTGGCAAATGCCTGTAATCCCAGCGGCTCGGGAGGCAGAGGCAGGAAGATCATGAGTTCAAAGCCAGCCTCAGCAATGGAGAGGTGCTAAGCATCTCAGTGAGACCCTATCTCTAAATAATATACAAAATAGGGAAGTAGGGCCAGGACATGGCTCAGTGCTTGAGTGCCCCTGAGTTTAATCCCCATGCCAAAAAAAAAGAAGAAGAAAGAAAGTGCACTTGACCTGGGCCAGGCCCCAACTCCCCATTTTAAGCTTGCTCACGTGGCTAAAAGTTTATTCCAAAAGAATTTGATCCTTTCATTGGACATACTTTTACACACACACACACACACACACACACACACACATATATATATCACATATGCCCACACAGTTTTCTTTCCTTTTACAAAGATCCTTTGTTTTGCAGAGAAAGCCAGATGCTGTCCTGTGTAGTTTTTCCTTCTTTTATTTCATTCCACATAATGAGATAGCATTTATTTTGCTGACACTATGTGCTAGGCCTTGTACTCAGCTCTTCTTCATGGGTCCACATGTAACCCCACCCTTTGAGGTACTATCACTATGTCTCTCATTTCAAAAAAAAAAAAAAAAAGAAAAGAAAGGATTGGAGTCTCAGACAGGTTAAGCAAATTGCTGGAGGTCACACAGCATGGAAGAACCAGAACTGGGATTTGAACCCAGTTCTCTGGCTCCAAAACTCTGTAAGTTGCACCCCAGGGGCACTACCTCTTTGGTGGATAGGATATAAAGAAGGGGAGCATCTGAAACCTTAGGGGTGGCCACTGGGAAGGTGCCTGTACTCATTATTAGTGGCAATCAACTTACTGAGTTCAATATCCTGAAGCTGGGGTCTAGTAAAAAAGGGGGGTACCGCTAGTATAAGAACCAGACCTGGGGGCTTGCATATCTGGGTTTCTCTAGAGCAAAGGCTCTCCGGAGGCCAGCCTCCTTGTGTCTTTCCAGCATTGCATTTGGCTTGACGTGATCAAAATTCATGTAGCCCGAGGTCTCCTGGGTGCTGATTTCCTGTCTCTTTTCGTGCGCTGCCGTCAACCCAGCAAACCCTGGAAGCGCTGCAGACATGAAGGCAGGCACATCTCATTAAGGTTCAAGATATGATATCTTTAAAGTTCTTTTTTATTTTTAGTGCACTCCTTCAACTTGTTGCCGTACACATTGCTGGGCTGCTTTCAATCTCTACCAAAGACTCTTGGAGTATTATTTTCCAGGGACTTTTTTCCTTATCTCTCTTCCTTACTGGTTCTTTCCCCCAAAGCCTTAATTTGGGGAGGGGTGGTATCCATCAAAAGCAGATTAGTTTCTAACTTATAGTAACCAAAGCTTCTGATCAACTTCTGATAATAAATATTTCCCCCTGAACCTGCCTTTATTTCAGCAAAACTCCCAAGTAAACAACATTCCCTTCAGGCTTAGAGCTTTACAAGTAATAATAATACTTATTTTGTGCCAGAAGTTATTCTATGAGTTTTGCATAGATGAACTCAGTAATTCCTCATAAAACCATACAAAAAAGAGTAGCAGTGACTCCAACCGACACCTGAGCACCCGAGACACAGAGAGCAAGCCTCAAGGTCAAGATTCGCAGCCAGGCGGTCTCTGCCCGGGGTCTCTGCTCTAAAACACCGACCCATATTCTTCCCCAGCAGGTCTGTATCAGTGCCCATTAGAAACACCAGCCAATATTAAAATGTTCAAGGTATGTGACAAATTCTTTAGCCTGTCTAAAGATACAAACCACTCAGGACATCTGGTGTCTCTTTTCTTAAACATGTTACGTGATGAGGTTTCCAAACTTCAGTTCCTAACGTTAGAGGAGGATCTCTAAAGGTCAAAAGGATCTCTTAAGATTCAAACCAGTGATTCTCCTACTTGATCTTAGATTCCTGCTTCCTTTATATTTGAGTAGAATAAAAATGAATTGTCCCTTCACATATTAAAGGGGAAAAAAGAGGGAGAAAATAAATATATATATTTTTATATATATATAATTTAGCTATGCAAGAGCTTTAGAGGTCCAAAAATGTTACCCTTCCATATTCCGGTGGGAAAACTGAGACCAAGATCACATGAGCCTTGACTTCATGCAGCAGCTAGAAAGCAGCAGAGTCAGCTTTGCGGAGGTGAATGAGTTCGTTCCCCTTACATGTGGGTCTTTGTCATTTTTATGATTTCTCCTGACCATCCAAAACCCTTTGCCATCTGTGGTGACCAGCTATGAATAAATATTTCCAGGACTCTGAACATTACAGAGCAGAACTTCCTCCATATTCAATCTGAAGAAGATCTCTGAGCTGCAGGGCCATCACTGTGGCCAGCGTCCCAGAGGAGAGAGACCCTCAACAAAGACTGACTTCCATTGTCTGTGTCTGGCTTCACTTGGTTTAGACGTTCTGAAGAAGATGGGCAGGTGATATGTATTTTATATGCCCTACCAAGCTCAAAATCCACTGGAAGGCCTTGCAAGTGGTCTGTACACTACGGAATTCCAACTAGGTTTTTTCCCAATTTGGAGATAAGGAAAATGAAGCTCTCAGATATAAATGAACTCTCACTTTTCTTGAGCAACTACTAGGAACTCCCAGCTTTCCATAATTCCATGGTGGCAAAGGAAATCACCCTCAGAAGTGGGAGGCACAGCTCCTTCACAGTTATGAAAAATCCTCTTTCAAAATAGATTATTTCTCCAACTTCTATTATTAAAGATCTGAAGGATGCTGAGTGTGGACAACAGATATTTTCAATATAAGCAATTTCAAATAACGTAGCGGAGATGCGGAGATGCCCCAGGAGAGGTGTGGCTTCTCTATGGATCTCAGACCCTTCCCTGTAACTCAGAGGAGTCAGCCTACTATTGGGTCAGCTTCCTATCAACTCTTCCTTTTCTGCTGAGTTATTTATTTGGACTGATTTTTTTTTTGTCCTAAGTGTCATTATTGGACTTGTTTCTGCTTAAAAGAATAATGAAAGGCTGCGGGAATTACATATGGAGCCAAATTAATGTCACCTCCCCTTTCCCTGTTGATAATTTTCACATCCTGGTTATAGTTGGGTGGTTGGAAGCTTCGTGTATGCTTATCTGGCTCCAGCTCGTATTATATTTCATCAGTAAAGAGTAATCCCAGAATTTTTAGAAAACCTTGTGCCAAGATTTTAGATGCAATGGGATATGAGGTTTTAGCTTTGTTATTTAAAACCTCAGTGTTTTAACTGTGACTTAAAGAGAAACGACACGAGTTTAATCTTGATGTTGGAACAATAAATAATTCTGGCATAAAATTAAACAGAAACGTAGGACTGATTAATGTATACAGATGTCACTGACTCGGTGTCTCTTCCTGTGTTCTAGTGCCCTGGTCTTTGAAAAACAGCAGCATAGACAGCGGTGAAGCAGAAGTTGGTCGGCGGGTGACACAAGAAGTCCCACCAGGGGTGTTCTGGAGGTCACAGATTCACATCAGTCAGCCCCAGTTCTTAAAGTTCAACATCTCCCTGGGCAAGGACGCTCTCTTTGGTGTCTATATAAGAAGGGGACTCCCACCATCGCATGCCCAGGTATGGCCAGGCTTGGTGTATCCACATGTTTAAAAAATGTATGCATATACACATGCCACTTTAAACCCACTGGGGTGCCTGTCATTAAAGACTGACAGTAACAAGCATGGCCAGGGTGCAGAGAAGCTGGAGCCCTGGACATTACCAATAGCAAAGAAAACGGTGTGCCAAATCCTCAAAAGAGGTTGATAGTGCTTCAAAAGTTAAACACAGGATGACCAAATGACCCAGCAGCGCCACATCTAGTATGCACCCAAAGAGAATTGAAAACAGTATTATTCTTTTATTTATTTATTTATTTAGGTACAGGGTTGAACCTAGGGGTGCTTTACAACTGAATCACATCTCCAGCCCTTTTTTATTTTTTATTTGAGACGGGAGTTGCTTATGGCCTTACTAAGTTGCTGAGGCTGGCTTTGAACTTGAAATCCTCCCTCGGCCCCCTGAGCTGCTGAGATTATAGGCATGTACTGCCATGCCTGGAAAAACTTTTTTTTTTCTGTAAAATATATGCCAATGTTTACTGCACCATTATTCAGAATAGCCAAAAAGCATAACTAACTCTAATGTCCAGGTGATGAATAGATAGAAAAAAATGTGAAATAGCCACACAATGGAATATTATTCAGAAAGGAATGAGACATTATTGCATGCTGCAACATGTATGAACTTTGAAAACACTATGCTTAGTGGGAAAGAGAAGATAAAAAAAGTGAACTTTGAAAACACTATGCTTAGTGGGAAAGAGAAGATAAAAAAAAGGCCACATATTGTATGATTCCACTTGTATGAACTATGCAGAATAAGCAAGTCCAGAAAGCAGAAAGATTGGTGGATTCATGGTCACCAGGGAGTTGAACTGACTGCTAATAGGGATGGAATTTCTTGCTTGGGATGATGGAAATGCTCTGAAATTATGTAGCAGGCATGGTGGCATAACAGTGAATATTCTAGAACTTTTGAATTATAAAATAGTGACACTTATGTTACAGAGATCATATATATATATATATATTTTTTTTTTGAACCAGGGATTGAACTCAGGGACACTTGGCCACTGAGCCACATCCCCAGCCCTATTTTGTATTTTATTTAGAGACAGGGTCTCACTGAGTTGCTTAGGGCCTCGCTAAGTTGCTGAGGCTGGCTTTGAACTCGCGATCCTCCTGACTCAGCCTCCCAAGTCGCTTGGATTACAGGCGTGCACCACCACGCCCGGCAGATCATATATTTTTTAAAAAGGTAACATCCCTACCTGGGGAAGTCAGCCTTGCTAACCCTGGAGGTTAATTTTGGATACTTAGTTATTGGGGTCATCCATTGAACCATCACCAGGCAACCTTCTACTGTGTATGGGAAGTTATATAACAAACCAAGACTCCCCAGGGGCTTCCCTTTGAACCCCTGCTAAATTTCTTGGGAAGTCCTTGGCACTGTGAAGCTGAGATTATTCCCAGTACCGGGAATAAGACTGGATTATATTATGGGTTACATTGTTTTTCCTCTTATGTCTCATTTAATTTGTCCTGGAAGAAGCTTTATTGCACATGCCATTTGGGGTCAATGAACACCTGTCTAGCTGGATTTTCTTTTCCAAAAAGAATTACATGTCCTGAGAAAAGCCACGTGTTTTTCCCTGCCTCGTTTCCCCTGAAATCCAGCAAAACCATAAAGCACATTAGGAAAACCCACCAGTAGAGAGGGAGCACCTACATATCCAGTCAAAGCTGACTTTGAAATGTATTGGAAAGGTACTCATCTAGAAAATTCAATTGGAAGAATTTAAAGCTTTAAAACCATGGCAAGGTGAGGCTGGCAGGCCACCCTTTCCTTGGCTTTAACTTGTGGCAGACATTGCTAATCGATGGCAGCACTTTTCCTCACTGGACCCAGTGCACAAATACCACCCCGACATAACTCTCAGGGCAGCCACTACCAATCGACCAGTGTTGACTCTCAAGATGAAACTTATTTGCAACCCCATCTTTATAGCCTGAAATGATCAATATGAGGACTCAAAGGACTATTTCGTTTTTGAGCAGGGAGGGCTGTGTACGTTTTTATTACCATACACAGCCCATGCTATAGGGACCAATATGTAAAATGGTAATCAATGAGTCCTCCATCCATCCATCCAGAAAGATATTTATTGGTCTAGGCGCTGATTATCCAAGAGATGAGTTAACACAGCCCCTGACCAAGCAGAGCTCCTAAGACAGAAATCACATCTGCTCTCCAAAGGGATTCTCACCTGGAAAAAGAACGGAATTCAGCAGAAAGGAGTCCCAAAGGCATTGTAGCTTCTAGCCAGACAGCAGGGTGCTGCTCTGGGAAGTTATGCAGACTGCTAGGTGGTTTCCTTGACCTTCAGGCACCACTGATTCTACTGTAGCCTCATGGCGGGTTTGCAGCGGTGAGAAGTGCTTATTGGTAGTATTCAGGTGAGCAGGAGCATGCCTCTGGGCAGAACTCCTCTCAGCCAGTCCGCAGCAAGGAACTGCGCTGGGGAAACATTTCCTCCCTACGTTGTTTCAAACACTGTTCTTCCCCATTCCTTTACATGCTTTTGGCAACTAGAGTCATGGAAAAACCAATAATTACAGCAAGACAAGTCAGAGACTCTGCAGCTGAGTGATAAGTGGACAGCAGGCAGAAGCACAGTCCACCCAGTTTCCCTCCTGTTCTGACACTCAGGAGTCCAGTCCTCAATGACAATGTCTTTTCTTCTTTTGTGGCTACACCACACTGTCCATCTCCTGCCAAGCTAGTGATTGTTCTAGTGATCATCCTCTCAAAATAGCTCCAGGGACAGCCCCATCACACATCTCAAGGGAAGGGAATGAATAGGTATAAGCAGATGCATGCTGGGGTTTCAGTTCAGCTGACAGTTTAGGAATTCAGGGTGTTTGGGGGTCACCTAAGAAAGGTATACTCCAGATGCTCAGAAATGCACAAGACAGTTACAATATAGGGGCGCTGCTAAGAAAAGAAAGGAAAAAAGAAAACACCTCACTGCATATCCCCAAACTCATCCCCTGCCATTACTTGCATTCACGTCCATTTGATGAGCTACATTTCCTGGAGGAGACGGTGCTTAGCTCTTCACAGAGATAGGTGACTAGCTCATGTCTCAAACTATTATAGAATTTCTCATTTCTATTGGCATATCCTATCAAGGAACATAAGTTCTGTGGGGATTGGCAGTCTAGCCAAGGTGACTCATGCGAGCTGGAGAAAGAGGAGGAGGAGATGGGGAGGGGGATTCCATTGGCTGTGTTATATGAAATGGTTATGTTTAAATTTTACAGAGTCTTGTGCTCTGACCAAATACCTACAAGGTTTAGTATCCTTGTCCAAGGATATTAAATACAGAGGAGAATCCTTTTTTACCTGCTTAAATTTCCCAAGAATCAGAGTCAGTCCCAGATGAGTTTTTAAAACTGGCTTTTTACAAAAGATTCATAGGCACATGACAGGAGAGGAAGTCCAGTAGCTACAGCGAGTACTGCTGAATTAACCCTTCCTCACAGTAGCCAAGTGACTTTGGGTGTGTCCCTTAACCTGCCACGGCCTTGGTCTCCTTCTCTACCAGTGACCTAAACCTCACCACATTGTTGTGATTGCATAACAACAACAACAAAGATAGAATGGGAAAGCATTCGTTATGCCTTTAAAAATTGGGTGCTGGGGATCTAGCTCAGTGGTAGAGCACTTGCCTAGCATGTGTGAGGCCTTGGTTTAGATCCCCAGGCAATTATGCAAATACAGACTTTTAAAATAAATTAATTTTCTAGTTATTTTCTTCTGAATAAAGAACAAACTACATCTGCATTGCAGAAAAATTTTAGCCACCAAGGAAGAAAGTAAAAATACCCACAATTCAAAGAAGTCCCCTTTGGCTAGATGTTAATATATTGTTTTTGCTATTTTAAAAAAAAAAATCCATTGCAGTAAAACAGTCTAAGAATATTGGTGACTTAAAATAACTAGGGCAATTTCTTCTTTCCTCTATCCAGTGTTATCTAGCAGAGGTGATTTTGGCCCACACCCATTCCTATCCTCGGGTCATTTGGCAGTGCCTGAAAATATTTTGGGTAGTCACAACTGGGAGGAGATTGTTACCAGCAATCCTGGGTGGAGCCAGAGATACTGCTAAGCCCCTAAGGTGTACAGAGCAGCCTTCCTCAACCCAGAATTACCAGCCTCAAAGGGCACTAATTCTGAATGGGTCACTTCATCTTCAGTTCATTAGGGCTTTGCTCAAGGTGGCCCTCATTCCAGGACACAGACCAACAGAACCTTCACTATCCAGAATATCACCAGCTCCTCTATGCACCAACTCCTGAAGAATTCCGTTTGGAAGTGGCATGTGAACTTTAAGTCTTTCTCATACTAACGAAATCAAGTCACCTCCTACCTTCAGTGGAGCAGGCAGTGCAATCTAAACATGTCCTTGGAAGGAAGAGCACCAGAAATATCAATGAAAAACCCTAAGGACTTACACATAAAATGCTGTGATACCTGTCCTAGTGACTGGTCTTTGCATCCTCAATCCTTGCCCTAAAAATAAACCTTTAATGGTTTTATTCATATTGCTAAATTGTCCTGAAAGTTCACACCATTTACACTCCTACCCACTGACAGTATTGTTTAGTGCCCACTGCATTTACTTTGAACCCTTGCATAAAATAGGTATTGCCAATTTTGAAGTCTTCTCAGTTTGAAAGCTAGATATTATATTGTGTTTTAAATGCAGCATTTTGACATTCTGCATTGCATTGGTTTTTTTGTTTTGTTTTGTTTTGTTTGAGACACAGTTAAAAAAAAAAATACAGTCAGTCTTACGCCATTCTGAGCCTACCAACTTGAATTCTTTTGGGGATGATGTGTGTACAACAGAAACCTAGCACATCTTACCAAATATTTGAAATCCTACAAACTGTCAGATTTGCTGAACCCTGGTTCTGGAAAGGAAACAGATCAGACTGTGAAAAAAATAATAATAATCTGACCTGGCTACAGTGCTGCATCGAAGGAAATCTCAGAGGCTGTTGCTGCAAGTCAGAATCTTGGGTGGTTAAGGCAGCGAGCAAGTTTGCTTGACAGTTCTTCCCTGATTGCTGCTGATATGTCAAGCCAAGTAAAACCCTTTGCGAGAACAAGTCAATAATCGGCAAATTAGGTACATGATTAACCTGAGACAACAAGATGCAGTTACCGCTTGGGAGCCCTGCCGGGACTTCACCTTCTCCGCAATCCTATTTAGCAAATATTAAAAATGCCTATTTCATCACTCAGACTGATGGAGCCACGAGCCCAGTGACTTCCACCAGCAACTCAGAGACGTAGGGTGGGCTCAGAGCTCTGACAGCTCGAATAAATACAGGTACGAGGGACTGCATGGCGGGAAGATAGACACTGTCAACCCCTAATTTACCAGGCGCTGTTTCTACAGGATGGGAAGCAAAACTATCCACACATGAAACACATCCACCAATGGAAGGGAAGTGTTTAAGAAACCACAAGTTGCCTGGTGATCATACCACAGATATGCAAATATGGCAGATGAGGCATGTGTGAGCTCGGATGGAATGAGCTCAGAGCACTCCCGTTTGTCCTCATCCGCAGATTCCCCTAATGACATTTCTTAAGAGCACATTTGCAGATGGTGATTTGTGGTGTTAGCTTTAGCCAGCTCCAGTTATCCCTTTCCATTGCACAGCATTATTTGAAAAGAAGTTCTTTCCTTCATTGTCTGCTTCTTTCCTGCTCTGCTAAGTCTGTACATGGCTTCAACCAGAGGTGGGACTAACGGGGTTCCTGAGACACCGGAGTGCCCAACTGTCCTGACTGGCAGCCTGTCATTGTCTCTCCACCCTCCCAAGGCCCAGTTACTAGGTAGGTCAGCTCTCCTGGGCCTCCTGTTCCCATGAAGTTCAAGGTGGAGCCAAGGTCAAGAGCCTGCTGTTCACTCACACAGCACATCATGAGGCAATTTGTAGAGGTCTCTAAAATGATGTTCAATTTCATTTTGAAAGAAGGCACACTTTTTAAAAACTTGCTTTCCAAAAGACCTTGAGGTATAGAGAAAGATCTTGCAAAACCAGTCGGATTCTTCTCTGTCAGAATGAAAGTGCTTTGGAAAGAACTTTCTCAGTGGACCCCCTTATGAGTATCTGATGGCATCCTAACAGTCATCTGAATCAGAGGGCTACCTCTTGGGAGCTCAGAGAGACTTCCTGGGACACTGGAATTGACAGGAGACCTGACAAGGGGCGTGCATGGGAAGTGTGCGGAGTGCTTTTTAAGAGGGGCAATACTTGGGTTCATGGCACTCAGAATAGGGAAGAGAACAAGTTAAGCATGATCATGGGTCCTGTAATCCCAGTAATTGGGGTAGGGGGCACTGAGACAGAATCACAAATTCAACACCAACCTGGGCCACTTAGCAAGACCACACCTAAAAAAGAGAAAGGAAGAGAAGAGAGGATAATCAGGGGCTGCACAGAATCTCCTCATTAGACTGAATACCGGCTTGGAGGTACCACAGGTCAGGCGATTATAATATTATGAGCAAAGGACCTTCAAAGTCAAGTGAAATCTATGTAGAACCCCAAGTATAAAGCAGAAAAAAGTGATGATTTTACTAGCATAAATATAGTTTGCATAAGTCCACATTTATTATTATGTTAATCTCTGTATATGCATGTTTAGGTGTGTATGTATGTATGTATGTGTGCATATATGCTTATGAGATATATGTGTGTGTATACATATGTATATATATCCAACCACATGTATATATGTATATACACACACACGGAGTCATTTCTCAATATTCTTGAAGAATTGGTTCTAGAACATCAAAATCTGAGGGCACTCAAGTCTCCTACATAAAACAGCACAATATTTACCTAGAACCTACATACTTCCTTCCCGAGACTTTAAGCCATCTGGAGATGACATATAATACATTTCAGTGGTAAATGCTGCATACATTATCAAACTGTATTGTTTAGGAACTAGTGACAAGGAAAAAAATGTGCATGCTCAATTTAGATGCAATTTTTTCCCAAATGTTTTCAATCTGCAGTTGGTTTAATCCACGGGCGTAGAACCCCTAGATACGGAAGGCTGATGTGGATGTGGCTATACCTCCAGAGAGAGACTTTGAACTCATGGGGGTGGACCCCTCTAAGAGCAAGAGAGGAGAATACGACTGGGAGTTAGGTTGTTAAAGTACTTATTTTACTCTATAATAGTATATTGAAAGTAAACAAGTTTCCCTGCCCCAGCCTCCAACACACACACATACACAGGAAGCAAATACAACAAGATCTCAGCATTTATTCATTGGAGTTGTTGAAATATGGGCATGTGTTCCATATTCTACTCCTCTTAATTTTCACAATCTCTCTCTTTACCAAAAGCGAATCTATCCCACAGTTGAGCCATCTTGAGTAAAACCAGCCCTGGATGGATATAGATAATGACTGTAATCTCAGTCACTCTCAAGATTTAATTGATTTATGTACCTTGTTTTCTTTGCACAGTTTTGAGAAAAAAATCATAATGAATATATTTAAGTAGTTGTGAATAGCAACAGTATTTTCTTTAATCGTTTCTTTTACAGGCTGTGGAGAGTCTTCAATTAAATTGATCCACAGCCTGAAAGAAAAGAGAGAAAATAATTGTTTCAAGGTTAAGTCACTTCAAATATCTAACAACTGCTCAGATTCCTTGCCTTAGATATAAAAGAAGAAGAGTTGTACCCAAGTTTTGAAACTGTCTTTTTGAAAAAATAATAATAATCTCCTTTATGGGACCGTTTCATTCATTGGGAATTCAGCTCCTGGTTTTACATCCTGACCTGAGCTGGGCCTCTGCACAGCCTGGTGTTTGCTTGAACAAGATCCAAGAGCGCCTTGCTTGCATGACTTCATCTGAGCAGGCACACGTCAGGCTGGATTCAAAACAGAGCCCAGCACCGATCGTTAGCCTTCATAATAAGTGACAGTTACAGAAGTTCATATCTGTGTTCAAAGATGTCGGGAAAAGCTTCGTTCCAAGATCTTCACAAAATGAAGAGCTTCCAAAAGGTCCATTGAAGCCTTTCTCAGTGAGGATGCTTTGCAAGGAAGAAAAATTATGATAGGAAAACAGTGTTCGTTCAACATTCATCTGGTCACTTATGAAAATGCTCTCTACTCAGAGCCCGTTTAACACCAGCACCTCTGCCCACACAGATCAGTACCATTGTCACTGAGGGCTGCAGTGTCCCCAGGACCTGCAGCTTCACGTATTGCCTCATGTCAGCCCTGGGAGGTTGGGCCTATTGTAGCACCCCCACTTCACAGATAGAAGCACCGAGACAGTTTGGGGTCACAAAGCTCCCTTGCTCATAGCAATCAGACACCCTCTCCTAGTGCCGAGGCAGGTCCACCAGCATCAGTGTTAACATAAACCACATCATAAGATCACAACTCCTGCCCAAACCAGGAATTGTTAAAAGCCAATGGAAACGGTGCAGAACGTCTTCCAGAATGGGTGGAGGGAAGCCTTGGTACATGTCGGTCTGGCTGAGGGTACCCAGTGAATCACAAGGCAGAGAAATGAACAGAGAAGGTGCCAAGATCAGCACTTTGCAGAAGGTGATCATGAAAACACTTTAAGAGATGCTGGGGATGGGATGAAGACGTCACTGTGCTTACAGAAGTGTCCCTCTGGTCAGACTGAAGCGCCCCTGTATTGTTCCCATGTATCCCATTGATTCTAAGATGCACGTAATACTCATTTTTTGACATCTCTGCAAACGGACTGTGTCTGGCGATCAATGGAGTTCAAGTAGAACGGAGTGTTTGGTGTCAGGTCTTGTGTATGTATGAAAACTCAATATTCATTCTAACGACTACCTCACAGTCGCAGATATAACCCAAATCTTCCTGAGTATGAGATAAAATAAACTTTTTATTACCAGAGTTTCCTTTTGCAAGATAAAGTCCTAATCAAACAGTTTCCCATTCGTTAAGTGCTTTCGGTTTAAGTAGCCTCGTCTTCATTCCAAATATCCTCAGATAACTAGATCCAAGATATCAATCAAATCAGTGTGGGGCTTAATTATAATTTTTAAGACACTTTTAAATGCATATTTTTAACACGATGTTTAAGTCAGCCTTCTGTGAGAGGTTGGTGGAGTGTTGTAGCCACAGGAAAGCATGGGCATAAGGAAGTGATCCACTCCCAACCACCTGGCCCTAATGTACAGCCTGTAGCACTCAAAGCTGTGTGGCCTTGGGTAAGTCACTCAACAGCTCTGTGCCTCCGTTACCTCCTCTGTAGAATGGGGATGATATGATGTGCTCATTGCAAGGTTGTTAGATGCAAATGAGAAAATCTTTGCAAAGCACTCAGACTTGTGCTCACACAAAGAAATGGTGGAGTCCATTATCATATTTCTGAGCATATCCATCACACAAGCCCCCAAACAAATGAAATTTCAATTGCTTTTTTAGAAGACAGTTTCGATTTGTGTTTTTATCACTCTGCAGTAATATATGGTACTGCTAGGAAAAATAGAAAATATTTTCCATGCCAGTTTCACAATCTTTTGTAATTTTTATTTTATTTTTAGTTGATAAATAATATTTGTATGTGTTAATGATATACAACATGATATTTTCATATATATGTGTGTACATATATTTATATATGTATATATATATATATATACACATTGCAG
Organism: Glaucomys volans; assembly: GCA_020662805.1. Classification (NCBI taxonomy): domain Eukaryota; kingdom Metazoa; phylum Chordata; class Mammalia; order Rodentia; family Sciuridae; genus Glaucomys; species Glaucomys volans. The sequence goes on along the minus strand of JAJEJO010000152.1, from coordinate 437,704 downwards.
AATGACTGAATCAAGCTATTTACTAATATCTATTTCACATACTTATCATTTTTTGTGGTGAGGACTTACAATCTACTGTCCTGGCAATTTTCAATTACACATTGTATTGTTACTAAGTAAAATCACCATGATGTACAATAAATCTCTTGAACTTATTGCTCCTGAAAAAAAAATAATAAATAAATAATACCTTGAAAAAAAAAAGAAAAATAGAAAATACTAACAGATTAGTGTATTTTCCAATTTTCTGTTCACATATAGTAATCATTTTTACAAATACAGGCTCTGACCATGCATGTTATTTTCATCCTGGATCTGGCTTAAGGGAGGGGGAGATCTTTTCAACCCTGGATATTCTTCAATAAACTCATTTTAAATTCTTCAAAAATAGTCTAGACTAAAAAATATTAGCCAATCTTCCTTTTTCAATATTATCAATTATTCTATAGTGAGCACCTTTGAAGGTACAGTGCATGTATTTTTTAATAATTTCCTCATGATGAGCTGGGCTCAGTGGCCCATATCAGTAATCCCTGTGGCTCTGGAGGCTGAGGCAGGAGGATCATGAATTCAAAGCCAGCTTCAGCAAAAGTGAGGTACTAAGCAACTCAGTGAGACCCTGTCTCTAAATGAAATACAAAATATTGAGTGGTTGAGTGCCCCTGAGTGCAATCCCCATTAATAATAATAATAATAATAATAATAATAATAATAATAATAATTTCCTAGTGATGAATTCTTAAAAGTGAGATTGCTAGTTCAAAGCATCTACAACATGCCAAGCCCTTAGAGCAATAATAATAACCACACAGAGCTGCCACAGAGAGAGGGTTTGCTGGGACCCAGAGCAGGGGCCTCTATTACGTCCACTTGGGGGTGAGGGAGCAGACCTAGGCTTGCCCAGGGTCACACTGTGATTCTAGAGAGGCTCACCCGAGCCTGCGATTCTGTTCCTCTTTAGTGCCCAGGAGGTCATTTTGCGCCCGGACACACTCCCCGTCCGCTCCCTCTCCTTGGTGATGTATTTGATACATTTTCACAACCAGCCCACTTGAGACCCTCCTATTGATCTCGGGAAGGCAAGGAGCCAAATGTGACATTTGTGATAAACCGTTGGCTAAAGACAATTAGATGGGAAAGTGCAGTAAATAAGAAATCGCATCAGCAAGGCACCGGGAGGCAAGGCGTCCATTCTTCTGGTCTCATGGCGCAGCTGCCATTGTGCGTCCTGGGACAGCCAGGAGAGGCCCATCAGCTGCACTGACCTTGACCCCATGGCTCTCGGGGGTCCCCACTCTGTCTCGCTTGGTCTTCAGAGCAATCCCTTCTACCTTGCTCCTGCAACGGATCAAAAGGCAGCATGATGAGGGCACGACCTTGTGGGAGACGAAATCTAAAATCAATCCCTTTGTGTGATCAATAAATGCTCATTCAAGGTGTGCACTGTGGACACAGATAAAGGTGTGGCTGTCCTTTAAGGAGAAGGGGACTTGACAAAGTTAAAGATGATGGCAGCCTCAAGTAGGGAGGGTCCTGAGATGCAGCACGCGGCGGGGGTGAGAACGGACACTCCATGGTCATCCGCCTGGTCTGGGTTTGAATCTCGCCTCTGCCACGTGGCAGCTGGAGCGTTTATGGGTGAGTCCCCCCAGACTGCTTCACCATCCGTAGGATGAGGACTGCTCCTCCTCAGGGGGTTGTGGGAATCACTGAGATGATGCCTAGCAAACAGCAAGTGCCCCAAGGAGATCAGTCAATCGGTCTAACTGGTCTACCTCCCTGGCAGGTAGCCTAGCAAGGAGGGATAAGCAGGAGAATGACCGGGCCTCTGCTGGAGGCAATGCTGACCTTCACACTGTGCTGGGCCTTCAGGCAAGGCTCAGGGTCTTTCTGCTCAGTTCAGGGATTCCTGGACCCTCTCCACAGCAGAGTTTGGGGTGCCTCTGCTGGGGTTCACTGCGTTCATCCGTGTCCAGCCCAAGGCAGCTCTCTGGGGATGGGCGAGAGGCTGACCATGTGCGTCCTGCTATCTCTGTGTGTAGGAGCTGATGCCCTGTGTCTTTTGCGCTGTGCCTGGCTTATTCAACAAATGTTAGCCATTACTGCTACAAACAGGTTTGGGTGTATAAAAGTAGGCCAACACTTCCAACCTGTGAGGGGTTTGGGGGCCACTTCCTGGAGAGGAGACTACCAAGCTGAATCTTGGAGACTACCAAGCTGAATCTTGGAGGGTACATGAGAAGGGAAGAAAGAAAGGGTTTTTTCTAAGCAGAACGCAAATGAAGATCCTGTGTAGGAGCTTCACGGAGCAATTGCCTTCTTTTCAGAAAGAGCTTCTCCTTATCCATGGCTCCCATGAAGAAGGCCAGGGGTGACCAAAGCGGGGCAGCCCCTCTTCAGGTTTCACGGTGGTGCCTGTGTGTTGGGTTGGTGCAGATTTACAGCTGGGACCACAACTCTGGCCGGAAACACATTCAATAAGAGGGAAAAATGTCCAGGCACCTTAAAGCTCAGAACTCCCTCTGAACCAGGATTGCACACTTTCATGTGCTTTGGGGGAAAGTCTTGTGAAGACGTCAGGATCTGTGGTTTTCAATGGTTTTTTCCTGTTCTCAGAAATTTCATGTGAGAGGGTGAACACATCTCAAAGGAGACTCCGTCTTCAGAAAGACTCATCATTCTGCCAGAATCAGGTCATAGTGTTGTATTCCACCAGCATTTATTGAGCACCTAGTATGTGCCATGTATCAAGGCACTAAAGTAATGAATGAGGCAGAGCTGGCCCTGCCTTTGGATGGCAATTGGACTGAAGCACAGATGCCCCTGTAGGGATTCCCAAAGGGCCACCTACCTGCCTTACCCTGGCCCTGCCTGATCACTGTTTCAGTTAGGAGCCCCACTTTGAAACAGCTCTGAGGAGGAAGGGCGCTGGGACATGCAGCACGTGAGTAGGGGCAGTGGTGACCATCCTTCTCCAGGGCACTTCAGCCTTTTCTATTAATTTTTTCTTCCAACTACCTCACCCCTCCCCATCCCAGATATCCAAACCAGATTCGTTTTAAAAGAAGAAAAAAATAAAGACAAATTATGCTCTTTTAGAACTTAAACACCACAATTTTAGACTTGATCCATAGGGAGGAAACATCTTGGCAATACCTATAATCTGCTTATCTTCAGCCAACAAATTTTTAAAGCCCCTGCCAATCCCAGAGGGCCCTCACAGGGGTCAGGCTCTGAAAACACTCCAGTTCAGAAGCTTTCTTATTATTACAAAAAGAACACGAGTTTCATCTTTTATAACCATCCACCGGAGCACTCCACCTCTGAAAGTCCTTCTCTGGCTGGCCTCCCATCACACTGCAAGGAGCTCTGACGTTGCTCTGGAGAGCAAGCTCGAGAAGGACATCCCCAGCGCCCACCAACTGCTGGTCCGTAGTAGGTGCTCATTTAATATCTAATGGGTCATCAGTTACCCTGTCCTGCTGGGGCCTCTGTAGTCTGGTAACCAGCAACCTGGTCCTCCCTCTGTGCCCTACTGCATGGGCCTGCTTGCTCTCCCTGGGTCACACCAAGCTTCTCCTACCTCTGTGTGTTTGTCAGCTTCCGTTACTATAAAAAATACCTGAGATAAATCAACTTATAGAGAGAAAAAGTCCCACTATAAAAAGAGAGTCCCAGTATATCCTTTGGGGGCACACCTCAAGGACTAAAGGTCCCCCACTAGCTCCCCTCTTAACGGTTCCATCACCTCCCAGGAGTGCCAAGCTGGGGGCTAAGCCTTGAACACTTGAGCCTTTGGGGTGGTTTAAAACCCAAGCTGAGCACAGCGCCCTCTGCAGTGGAGTCTGCTCTTCCTGAAGCGCCCTGCCCAGTACTCCCTGGCTCCTTCCTCCCTCTGTCCGGCCTCTGCCCCAACATCACGCCTTCAGTAAGCCCTTTCCCAGCCAAGGAATCCAAAACAGGATACCCCGTCGCCCTTGATGTCCTCATCCCGCGTTACTTTTCTTAAATCTGCTTTATTTAGCCGGGCATGGTGGCGCTCGCCTGTAATCCCAGCACTTGGGAGGCTGAGGCAGGAGGATCGTGAGTTCAAAGCCAGCCTCAGCAATGAGTGAGGCCCTAAGCAACTCAATGAGACCCTGTCTCTAAATAAAATACAAAAAAGGGCTGGGGATGTGGCTCAGTGGTGGAGTGCCCCTGGGTTCAATCTCTGGTACCAATAATAAATAAATAAATAAATAAATAAATAAATAAATAAATAAAAAATCTGCTTTATTTAGGCATAATTTTTAAACGACCCAAGACACACAGCTTTTTCAGTGAACAGTTTGATTCCTAAAATGTGAGAAGTGTGGGCTCCGGAGCAGCAACTCAGCAGTCCTGATGCAGAACGTGGCCACGCCCCTAAGGGCCCCGCCCCAGCTCGGGCCACGCCTTCCCGCTCCTGGGCCACGTGCCTTTGCATAGCTGCGATCTGTCGCAGGAGACCAGATGCATCTGCCCTGAGTTACCTATCCAGGGAACCTTGTGCTGTTCTGTCCGGCTGCTTTCGCTCAGCAGATGTGGGTGAGATCCCCCCACAGGGCTGTGTCCTGACTGCTCATTGCTGTTCTTCCTGTGTGCATCTCCAGTGAGGTGGATGTACCCAGGTCCCCTGGTCCCCAGGTCCCCTGGTCCCCAGGACAAATGTTCCAAGACCCTCAGTGGACGCCTGAACCCATGGAGAGAACTGAGCCCTAGGCATACTGATCCTTCCTGTACATACACATACAAGTTTTTTCAAGCAGGTTTTTTACCTTTTTTTAACTTCATTTAAATGCCATCCCGTATTCCCTAGTCCCCATTTGCTTCTTACAATGTGATATTCCACATATATTGCTTACCAATCCCCAAAACTCATTATTTAATCTTAATTCCTATATTGCACCAACGAGGGGAAATTAGAGATAATTTTAAATAATTGCCAATTGTTCATCCATCCAATAAGTATTTATTAAGCACCTAGATGCCAAGCCTTGTGCCAGAGCCACATTCCTATGACAGCTTAATTTGTAAATGAGGTGCAATAAGAGGTGATGGCAATAACTACAAATAAACTAGAATAACTATAACAGTATGCTGTAATAAAAGTGATATGAATGAGGTCTCACTCTCTTGAAAGAATCAAGAGAAATATTAATGTTTTCTGTCCACCGCTATGGTGGCTGAACCCACAGAAAGTCAAGGTGCAGACAAAGAGGGACCCCACACTACACTTATCTGTCCTCCATCCTGCTGATGGACTGACAAATAATCTAATTTGCTATATTTCTTTTTTTTGGGGGGGTGGGTACTGGGGTTAGTACCTCGTGGCACTCGACCACTGAGCCACATCCCCAGCCCTCTTTTGCATTTTATTTGGAAACAAGGTCTCACTGAATTGCTTAGCACCTCGCCATTGCTGAGGCTGGCTTTGAACTCACCATCCTCCTGCCTCAGCCTCCAGAGCCTCTGGGATTACAGGCGTGCGCCACCGTGCCCAGGTGATTTGCTGTATTTCTTATCCGTGGCCCTCATCACTCCCTGATGTTGTCTTCTCCCTTGGTAACATCGGCTCCAGGAGGTCAGGAGTTTTGTCTGAGTCATTCACTGCTGCATCCCCTAGCCTGGCACTAAGTGGTGCTCAAGGTTTGTTGAATGAATGTTTTGCTCCCTCAACATGAACAAGGGCAAGAATCAGGGCTGAGCTTCAGGTCTTCCTTTTCTCTGAACCCCAATTTAGAAATCACCTGGTGAATCTGTACATACAAACACACTCTCACTCACACATGCTCATGCAAGCGAGAGAGGCCAGCGGCACCCCCGCCTGCCCATTTGCCGGGTGCGCTGACTGATACACTACCGTGGGCTAAGGGCGCGGTCTCTGGAGCTGGCTGCCTGGGTGTGAATCTCAGCTCCCCTACTGATGAACTCCTCTGTAAGCCATACCACCTCTGGGCCTCAGTTTCCTCATAGACAAAATGGGGTACTTTGTATTCAGTAGGGTTTTATGAGCATCACATAGGAGAGTGGGTGGGAGTCACCCAGCACAATCTGGCCTCAATAAATGTTCATCCGCAGCATCATCTGAGCAGTTAAACAAAAACAAGCGACACTGCGCAGTTTTTGTGTGAGTGGTGCTAGGGATGAAGCCTAGGGCCTCATGCATGCCAGGCAAGCGCTCTACCACTGAAGAGCACACCCAGCCTCCCAAAGCACTTCCCAGAAAGGCTTTGTCCTCCGAGGCGTTGAAGTACCAAGAGTCACCCTGTTGACACAGACTCGTGGCCAGTGTCTGTTTGGTTGGGTCTCAGTCTTTTCCACTCAACCAGCCAGATCTTCAGTGAGCACCCACTGTATTCCAGGCACAGTTCAGGGCTCCGGGGACACTCTGTTGAGTAAAACAGCTAGTGTCTCTCTCCATGAGTGCATATCCAGCAGGAGGTAAATGGGCCATAAATTAGTAGATAAATAGCAAGCTCGTTCAGAGTGATTAGTTTTTTTCTGAGGGTGGAAACTCAGAGACAATACAGGCATGATGTTTAAGCCAATGCAGGATGATAGGAAGCAGGCAGCTGTGAGACCAGGAGAAAGACAGGCCAGGCCAAGGGAATGGCTGGTGCAAAGGCCCTGAGGCTGGATGAGTTGGCAGTTCCAAGAACCAGAAGCACAGTGGTGTGGCTGGAACATAGGAGGGAGGATCTAAGAGAGCTGGGCAGGGGCTGGTTGTCAGAGCCACTTTCAGACAGAGACGGCCAACACCCGGCAAAACCACCAGACCTTTCCAGGCATCCTCTGTGTCTCCTCCAGCAAGACATCCCCCATCTTCAGGTTGCCAGCCTGCTTCCGCCAAGCCTGCCCCCAACACTGCTGCGCTCTGCCTTCCTCCCTGTTCTCCACTCCGTGACATCTTGAAGGGACTCAGGCCAGCCACCAGAGAGGCTGGCAGCTAGCCAGCTCCTTGGAAAGCTTGGAGTGGTCTCCCATGGTGGCTCCCACGCGTTCAAATCCAACCTCAAGTCCTTGCGTGGCTGCCAGCCCTGCTCACTGGCTCTGGGGGCACCTCCTGATACGGAGGGATGAGACTCAGCGTTCAGGAGATGAAGTGAGGTAACGCTCATGGGCTTTTTCCATTGCACCCAGCCAAAAACACCAGCTCTTCTTATTTTCAACAATCACTTTTTCCACTGGTGCAAAAGGACCTGTATTGAAAGAATCAAGAATGTCACCCTTGGGGATCAATTGTGCCCCACTCCTGATTGTAAAGAACCCCTTTGATTCCTCTCTCTTTCCTGTGCTTGCCCTTACCTGTGGGGTCTGGAAGGGTCAGTTAGGACATTCTGGAAATGCAGGTGCTGTTTCCTGTCTGGATGCTCAGGGGGTCCTTGTCACAGTGGCCCCAGCACTGCCGCCAGCCGAACCTGTCACTTCTAGTTAAGTGACTCAGACACTGGGAGTCAGAACTGCAGTCCTCAGACAGTGAGGCCCTGCTCGGGAAGCGGCCTCCACTGGAACGCCACTCTCTCCCCTCGCCCTTCCCCTAGCGCTCAGCCCCTTTCAAAGAGAGCAAAGAAGTTGTGTGGAGCTTTAATGAGGAATCAGCTGGGCACACTTGCCACAGGCCTGGCTGGAGGCAGAGAGAGATGAACAGGCCCCGGGAGTGACCCACCGTGGCTAAGTCACTCCCGCCGTCACTGAATGCGACCAGAGACCCCGTGACAGTGCCGCTTCAAGCAGTCCCCGCTCACACATGCTGCTCACCCCCAACCCCACCGACCGCGGAGGATGCCCTGCCATCTGAGGCAGAATCAACACCAGACCTCGGGAGGCCAGGGAGGCTGCCAGTGCGGAGTGAGGGGAGCGGCATGCGGGGCATGCGGTCCGTGGGAAATGTCACCATTTATTGCTTTTCCCAGTCCCCGTCAACCCTCAGCCCGCAGACGTTCCAAATAGCAATAAAGTTATTTTCCCCGTCTCGCAGGGTCCTGGACCCAGTAATAACATCTTCCTGAAGGGCAATGAGTCTGTCTTTAACCTTGCCCTCTTTGGCAGGTAGGCATCGGTGTGGCTTCCAGAAGCCTCTCTGGGCTGCCTGCTCCCTGTGTGTGATGCCTTCCCTTCTGGGAAAGTGGCAGACCCTGCTCAATGGTCCAGGCACCTCTTCCCTCCTCCAGCTCTTCTGGAAACCCACTAAGTTATCTTAATTACCATTCCTCCTTGGTCTCTGCCAAGAAGTTGAGAGATTTATAATTGGATCAGTCAAATATTTGCTGTGGTTTATTTCCTCGCTTCTCCAGCTCTTGTAGAAGTTGCATTTGTGTGCCACTTTTGGGTATGACTAATGACTCGAAGATGCAGCCCTCGCATCGCATGCCAACATGGGTTATTTTTCAAAGGCCAGAGAAAGAGAGTTTGCAAGGAGAGGAGCAGTGTCTATTTGGGGTTATTGTGCAATCCCACCCTGAGTGGCTGCAAGAGACACAAGCTGCTTTAAGAGACAAATGTCCTCCTGCAGGCAGCCCAGGCACAGATACACCCTCGACTGGGATTTGGTCACGTGCCTTCTGAGTCCCTTCCAAGGTATCTGCAGACCTGTTAGACAGAATGTGCCATGGCACGACCCTTTCAGTCACCAAGCACAGCATGGCCCCCCTGAGCATCCCCATGTCCTGGATTTATCATCATGGGGTCCTGGAACAGAGGAATCAGATGTCCCTGGTCCTCAGCCTGAGTTATAGATTCCCAGTGACGAGCCATGGAAAGGGAACTCTGTCCAGGGCCTGGGCTCTTGGAAAATGGCCTCTTTCTAGTGTCAGCCAATCTGCCAAGCAAGCTGCCAGACGGCAGCCTAGGACTGCTGTCCTGGAGTGCACAGGCTCCCTGAACCAGATGGCTTCCCTGCACCCCAGCTTCTGCCCAGCTCTGCTCTCCCCACCCTGGAAGGCATCTCCACGGCTGGCCGGGCTGAGGCACCTTTGTCTCTAGACCCCAGCCCCTCCCTGTGTTGCAGACCCAATGGGTGATGCTGGGTGGTATGTGGTGGCCGCGAGTAGCAAGCCCACACATTCTGCTCTAGAGCAGCTTTGGGACTAAAAGGAGCATCGAACTGTGCAAACTGTGATGCTCCTGGGTGAACTAGGATAATGAGACACCCTGTATGTGACAGAGTTGGAAATATACCAACAGAAAACACTGCCAGTTTTCCTGGTGACTCTCCCCTTCTGCCTGATAAGGAATGGAAGGTATGCAAGGACCTGCTTGGATCTTGGGTCATGAACTAGGATGGAGGAGAGCCCGGAGTCAGGAAATCTACGAATGCCACGCTGAAGTAACACGCTGCATGGTGTTGGTGGCTTACTGTGGTAGCATTTATTGTTTTGCTCAGGATGCCAATTTCAGACTCTCCTCCAAGAGCTCAGTCTAGTCTCTGGGCCTTTCCTATCTTGTGGTTCCGCCATCTTGGGCTTTAAAGGTTCCCTGGCACCTTCCAAGGTAGATGGGAACAGAGGAAGAGCTTGAGAGAGATTGCTCAGGACGTTGGATGGCAGGTTCTAGAAGGGAAGTTAAGCCACACTGTGCACTGTCATCCAGAACCAGTCATACCCCACCAAGCTGCAGTTAGGCTGGGGAGGAGACAGATCCTGAGGTGGGCAGCAACCTGCAGTCTCTACCACACAGGTCACCAGGCTATGTGTCAAAGGAGGGAGGGAAAGGAGAAAAGAAGGGACAAGAAGGCACGTGGGGGCTACCATCTCCTTCAGAACCATAGGGGGTGTCACGGATTCCAGGGTGGGCCAGCGCTCAGGTTCCATGACTGTGACTCTACTCCTCCCTCTCCCATCCAGGACAGCACCTCAGAAGAGAGAAGTAAAAGGGATGGTTATTAGAGACAAAGCCCTCATTGCGATTTGGGTCCCTTTCCCTGAACTTCATTAACGAATTTGCTATTTCATTCATTTGATATTTAACAAATATTTATTGCTCAGACTGAGCTGCTGGTGAACTTGACCCAGGAGTGGATGCTAACGAGGCACTCTTCCCGTGTACCAAGCCCTTGCCATTTGGGCACTTTGTGGGTGGGGACTCACTCCATCCTCACCGTGACATTTCTGGGTGGATACTGTCACTATCCCCATTTTAAAGCCCACACTGTGGAGGCAGAGTGAATCCAAATGGCAAGCACAGCATCCCAGGAAGTAGGTGACAGAGCTCAGACAGTCACCCAGGCGCGCCAGCTCTGAAGTCCTTACTTTTAGTCACTCCAACAGGACACTCATCTGCACCCACCATTTACACTCTTCTCAGTGAACTGGCAGTCGATATAAAGACAATCAGATCATTTAGGGGGTGACAAGAGCTTGAGAAAAATAAGGTGCAATAAAGGGACACAGGATTGAGACCCTTCGGAGACTGATCGTGTGCTGCTCTCCCATCCAGTACCTTATTTGAGAGCCCTGGCTGGCAGGTTCTGCTTAAATGGAAGCTGCCCTCCAAGCTTCTGCAGAAGGACTCTGAGGGGCAGCCACAATGGATGTCCTCCCTCTCCTCTGAAAAATGCCCTTTCCCAGAGCAGTTTGATTGGTTGGACAGCCAGCACCGCCACCAGTCCCAAGCCATTGCGGTGTCCCTTGGCTGGTCGGGCAGATGGGCAAAAGATGAAGAATGCCCAAATTAGTAATGAGCAATGGCCCCACACAAGTAATCACCTTCCCCAGCTCGTCCTCATGGGGGTGATCACTTGGACCCCAAATGAAGTCTATTCTTCTCACCTCGGCACCAAGGAAGTTACAGTCATTCCTCTGGCTGACAGCAATTTGTAGACATTGGTCTTTGTAGTTGGACATTTACGAGGTTGCTAAGGAACAAATGCTTTGGTTACAAAGGTCTTGGAAAGCAGCATCGGTTTGTCATCTCCCTTCCAATCATTTATTTAGCCCATAAGGACAGCGGTGACCAGTGGAATATGGGGGAGAGGGAAGTCGAACACAAACACTTGTTTCCTGAAATATGGAGCGAATGTCCTCTTCCTGTGCATTGGCCATCTGCAAGTGTAAAAATGGAAGCTCGCTCTGCTTGCCTGTGATCATTTTGATTTGCAAGCAGGTGACTCATAGTCACTAGGTACTTTAAAAATGCTTGTGATGTCCCAGGCCTGCCTGAAGCATGGTCTCAGGTCAGGCTTATCACAGCCCTGAAAGTCAGGTGCTGTTATCCCCTGGTCAGAAAACCAGAGAGAGAGCAAAAATAGGTTCACATCAAACAATAGCAAGTGGCAAACTCAGAATTCAAACCCGGGTCTGTCCAATGGCAAAACCTCTGTGCTTGAGATTAGAGAGTCTTTTGTTTTCAAAGATCACAATTCAGATGAAAAAACTGGCAATTCTGATGCTGAGGCCCCTTCACACCAGGAGGCTCCTGGAGCTGGGGTCTGTGAAGTTGGTGAAGGGGCTACAGCTGATGTCCGCAACCCGTGAAAACCTTCCATGGGGGCAAAGCCAGAGAGCACAGGCTCACAGTGCTGATTTTTATTTGCGAAACACTCCCCTTTGAATGTGCTCTGAAGTCACAGTACTTCCTTTTCCACAAAAGCGATTCTGAAAGAGTGTGCAAGATGGGTCCATTGCTTCCTGGACTCACTTTCTCCCCTGCAGAACACCTCACACCCATTCGTACAACCAACCCCCCAGAACATCTTATCAGGGACTGACTGCTCAGGAGTCTTCCATGGCTCCCACTTGCTCCACAAGATTCCATCTGCTATTTAGAGCAGGGTTCTCAGATAATACTTGTTCTTCCCATCCTCCCATCCCTAGTAGCTTTAGATGACCACTCTGTCTCTCACTGATTCCATCCAGCTCTGAGCCTGTTTTCCACTGAAATACAATTCAACATTTAGTCTCTGGTATATCTAGGCACTGTGGGGACATGGAAATTGCAGCTGAACAGATCTATGTCCAAGTCTTTGCTCTCATGCTTAGAAACTGCGTGACTCTGGACAAGTTGCTTGACTTCTCTGAGTTTCAGTTTTCTTATTTATAAAATATGGATACAGGCTGGGGACTAGTTCATTGGTGGAGCATTTGCTTGGCATGTGCAAAGCCCTGGATTCAATCCCCAGCTCTCCACAAAAATTTATATCCACATACACACATGGATATAAATAGAACCAAGATAGGGTTTTTTTTAAGAATGGAAAAGGAATGATTTTGATAATATTGATAATGACTAACATACATTTGTGCTTGTTGTGCGGCGGACACTGTTCTAAGTGTTATCGTAATTCTCACAACACCCTGTAACGGATACTATCATTTTCAGAGTTTTGTAAATGGGGAAACTGAGGCAGGGGCAGGCAAGCTGGTGTCACAGCCAGAATTTCTCCCAGGCAGTCTGGCTCCAGGGTCCTCATTCTCGGTCACTCTTCTGTTCTGTCTTCCCCCAGGAAATGATCTCCAAATGATCGCTGGTAACATGGGTGCATGATTCCTTATCTGAAACTCCTGGGGAACCGAGGCACTTGGAATTCAGAATTTGGAGAACTATAG
>JAJEJO010000152.1:412232-424741 GCA_020662805.1 Glaucomys volans | reverse complement strand
TGGTCCAAAATGAAGCTGTGTTCGTGCAATACCTGGACGTGGGCCTATGGCACCTGGCCTTCTATAATGACGGCAAAGACAAGGAGATGGTCTCCTTCAACACGGTGGTCTTAGGTAGGTGCGAGGTCTCTGGGATGCAGTGTACAAAGGAAGGATGGCTTCTCTGCAGAGGACGTCTCTTCCCAGTGTTCCCACCAAGTCAGGCTGCGCTGGAACCTGCAGTGGGTTCATGACCCGTGATGTTCATATGATGTTCATAACATGGTGCCCTAACCAAGCTCTGATTAGACATGCGTGCTGATGACCCCATGCAGGGGTGATAGCTTGGGTCAGACGCCCTTGGTCAAGTCCTGACCACTCAATCTACACAAATGGCTGCAGTGAGTCAGCCTCTGCTTCCCTTCAGATAAATCAGAACTCTCACTGGCACCCGCCCCACAGGGCTAAAATCAGGATACCATAAAATAAAGGATGCACATCTCTAAGTAGAGGAGAGACAATAAATGTCACCACTCACATCAGCTGAGAACTTCTCTTAGAAACTGAGAATGCCCCCAAATAAAAAGAGTTTTAAAAACTTAAAAATAAATCAGGGAAAGAATATAGACTTTCAAAAAAGATCATATCTTTATTCCCTAGTAGGCAAATCTTAATTACACAGATCTTTCAAGAATCATGGAGCCCCTTAGAAAAATCCATAGGGCCAGCAGAGAAGTTCTTAAAATGCCAGCGATAGAAAAATCCAGGCTTTAATTAAGCTCTTGTCATGTTTGGTGTGTTTTAGCCCTGCTTTTTATTAGCTATCAAGAGAAAAGACAAGGTTTTATACTAAATTTCCTCTTCTATATGCATATAAGTCCTGAAAGGGTCTTTAGCTTAAGAATTCACAAAGTTTTCTATATAACAAAGGCTCAGAATTTTAACAATCAGAGAAGTTGCAGATATTTTCATTACAGTTATTTTGTCACTGGGTTTTAATCTTCTTCCTGATCAGGATAATTGATCCTGGACAAAACTTCTGTGAATCAGGGCAAATTATTAAGCCCATTTTACAGAGGAATAAACTAAGGCTTGAAAAACTAACTCAGCCCCTTGAGGCCCCAGGCTATGGTGATGGATGGGTTGCTGGGCCTCGTCCACTGCCTTTCTACATCATGGTAGCTTTTAATTGCAGGTCTCCAGATTCTTGGAGAGGCCCAGAGGGAGTGATTTCCTAAGGGAAGACCAGACAGCTTCAGGGATCAATCCCATGTCTAACTGGGCAAGTGGCTTAGCTCCCTGAGCCTGGGTGTTTTCACCTGTAGAAAGGTAGTGGCCACACCCAGGGGATGGTATGCATGAGCATGGTGAGGGAAGCCAGGAGCTGGCATGGAGGTGGTGGTCAGTGAGTGAGCCCTGACGTGGGAGTTGCTTGTTATTTTTGCATTACTGGGGACTAAACCCAGGGATGCTCTGCCTTTGAGCTACAACCCCAGTCCTTTATATTTTTTATTTCAAGACAGGGGCTTGCTAAGTTGCTAAGCCTGGCCTCAAACTTGTGACCCTCCTACCTCAGCCTCCTGAGTAGCTGGGAGTACAGATATGGACCATCTCACCTTTCAAGAGAACCACCTTTTCTTTTTTTAGGACTATATGTTATACAGCTGTTTTTGTACTGACTGCATTTTAAGAACTTCTCTATCAGTCCCATGGATTTTTCTGAGGGATTTTATGATTCTTGAAAGACCTGTGTGACCCAACCTGAAATTCAGGCCAGTCACTTCAGAATCATATAACATCACAGAGAACTTCAGTACTGACCATAGGGTGGAAGTTGATCCTTACTCCCTCTGCTAGGGACAGATCAGACCTACCAAGGCTAGCCAAGTGCTCTGGAGTAGGAGTTGGCACACTGTAGCCCAGGGGCCCCATCTGGCCCACTGCCTGTTTTTATAAATAAAGTTTTATTGGAACACAGCCACATTCCTCTGTTTACATATTGCCAGTGGCAGCCTTCCCGCTGTGACGGCAGAGCTGAGTAGTTGGAACAGACACCATATGGCCCACGGAGCCTAAATAGTTCCTATCCGTCCCCTTACAGGAGAAAGTCTGGCCCTGCTCTAAAGTCATGTCATAACTCAGTATCGCGAAAGCAGCTCCAGGTTGAGGTGAGGGAGAGGCGTCCCGCTGTCGCGACTTAGGGGGAAGAAACAAGCCACAAATTGAGATCTGGTTTGAGATGCTGAGATTTTTAAAGTCTTTAGTTTAAGAACATGACAAGACACGACTTCCTTTGTCACCTTGTATTTAAACTCCGGAGCGCTGACATGTTCATGGCAGTGCACGGGTCACTCTGCAGCTGGTACCCCTGGGATTTCTGAGGACCCAGTGGAGTGGCTAGTGGGACCACATCTGGAGTGTGGATGCTGCCAGCCCCCCACTCTGCGTGGAGTGCCTGTCAGCTCAGTAGGGCCCTAGAGAGCCACATGAAGCAGGTTCCTGTCCCTTCCCAGCACACAGGACAGGACACCAAAGCCAGAAGAGCCCTGGGACTCGCCCGAGGTCTCACACAGCCAGAGTCGAAGTCCCCATTTAGACTTTCCAGAGCTGTGCTCTCAGCCCCTGGCCAACCTCAAATTCTAGCTCAACTCACCCCTTTCCCCCAAAAGGTAAATGTCAGGGCCCAGGTGTTCTGGAGATGGCTCTGCCCTCCTTTCACCGCACCATGTAGACAGAAGGGTGCTGCTGAGAGCCCCTGCCCCAGGCCATTGCTCTCACACACCTGTCAAGCTGGGAAGAGCAGTTCCCCCCCAGGATGGCTCCCACCTGGCTGGAACACAGAAAAGTCAAAGGTAATGGGCCTAATAGCCAGGCAGATGTCTAGATAGCAATGATAGCAATTGGCCTGAAAGGCGGAGAAAGAGCAGTGTTTTACTTGGTTCAAGGTTCTTCCCCACACACCTATCATCAGAGCCTTCTCCATCAAGGGCCAGGATGGCAGAAACCCCGCCATGGGAGACAGAAGGGAAAGTGTGAGACGGGTGTCAACAGCGATCACACTGAACACACCTCTGCCTCAGGAGGCTTTGATGTGCTCTGCAGAGAAGCCGTCTGCCTTTAGAAGCGAGCGTCCTCTCGGGGACGACAGTGGCACTCTGGAGGCCCAGCCCTGGCTTCAGCTCTGGGCACTGACTTCCTGGGCTGCCCTCACCTGCCAGTTCCTCCTCACGACAACTTGAACCAGGTTGACACCAAGGAAAACAGTATCCCAGTGACAGCCCAGAGGGGACAAAGGGACCTGGCCAGGATGGGCTTCTTTCTACTTTAGCAGAACCAAGTGCTTAAGTATAAAACCTCAGAGAATTAACAGATAGAGACACTCCTAGGCAGTTTTCACTTGTGTGAGTTTGTCCCCCTCCTTTGCACACACAAGTACATACTGTATACCAGGCATACAAAGACCACAGCACCTACTGTATACCAGGCTTAAGAACACCTCAGCATCTACTGCATGCCACGTGTTCAACAATTCAGAGCTCGTCTCTTCCCTGGGGACCCCGATGTGTCGAAAGGCAGTCACAGGAACAAGTGGTGCAAAACCTAGACTAAACCTGAGGAAAGTGAGGTAGGAAGACACCCAGGAGCCTAGAGGCCTCCAACCTGAGCTGTGAGTGCAGGCCCACAGCAAGGCCTTCCAGAAATGTGGTGAGCAAGCCAAGCCCGGGATCCTCCTCCAGGGACCGGGGTGTCAATGGGTGTCCTCCACCTTCTGTGCTCAGTTGCTGCAGATGTCCATTTGGAGATCCAGGAGCACTGGCCTCAGAAGGGGTCCATTTCCACTGAACCATACCAGACCCGCACGCTCAGTGAGAAGCTCTCAGTACTTCCTGCAGCAGTGACTTCTAAGCATGCAAGCTAGACAGTGTCTCTGTTTAACATTTCCATCTGCTCCCCGTGGTGCCAGAATGAAAGCCACCTTGTCCACGTGGCCTGCAGTGCCGTGGCTGGTCTGTGACCTGCCCAGATCTCTCCCAACTCCCCTTATGCCTCTACTGTGTGTTTGCTACCTCCACCCACATTGAATTCATTTCCCTTCTTTCCCACCTCAGGGCCTTTGCATAAGCTCTTCCTCCTGCCTGGAATACTCTCTTCCCAGCTCTTCACTGCCCATTTTAGTTCCCCTGCACAGAAGAGAGAGGCCCTTCCTGACCATCCTCCATAAGTGGCTTCCTCCTGTCACCCCCATTCCAGTATCCTGTTCTCTTCAAAGCATTTCTTCCCATTTTCATTTGTTTTATTTAATGATTTTTTAGCTTGTATTCTCTATGACACTAGAAAGGTCTGAGACTCTGTCTCATTCACCAGAGCATCTCCAGTTCTCGTGTATCGTAGGTATTTAGTTAATAGGTGGAACTCCAGGTCAAAACTATGACAAGTCTGAGGTCTTACTTCAAGAATAAGCTAACACATTAGCCTGCCACTGTTTGGGGATATCATCAATAGATAGATACACAGACAGACAGATAGACAAGACTCCTAAGTGAGAGGCAAGGGACTTCACTACTCAAAGCAATACAGCGTCCAGAGTATCAGCAAGCCTGCCAGGTCCACAAGCCTTGGTTCTCAGAGAGTAACCAAAGGGGCCAAGTGATCCTGCACAGTGGGTTGACTTTCAAGGAGGAGCCCTGAGCTTACACATCCTGAGTCCCTTAGAACAGTCAGGAAGCTTGCTTCCTAACCATGCTCAGGGAGCCATTGTCTCTATGATGCTGGATGGTAAATAAACCTGCCCTTCACTATGGAGAGAGAGGCACTACCTTGCCCCCAAGGCTGGGCCCTGCACAGACAGCCTTGAAAAGATATTTCAGAATATCCCAGCATTCGACTCCCTGCTCCCAAGACCTTGGGAAACGGGAGCATCTCAGAGGCAGCTGTCCCCCAGCACCATGTGAAATTGCTGATTTTAGATCCACCAAAGCACCCAGTGCTCTTTGAATGAATGACAAGTACATGAAACACTGAAGCCACACAAGTGGCCCTCCGGGTGTTTCCCGGCCCACCTTTAAAGAGTTTCAGCCCAGAACATTCACTGTCAGACATCAAGGAAACCGGCTGATGGAGCTTTTAGTCTTTCGCTTGATTCTGAAAAACTCACATGCGTTCGCTGAGTTCTCCTCTGAGTACAAGAAGCAAGCTACAGCTGGTTCTGGAAGAACAGAGGTGAAAAGAGAAACATGGTGGAAAGAAGGCAGAGTTGCCTGGTTTGGTTTGTCAGTGCAGAATGGGAGTAAATGGGAGGTTAGGCTGGAAGGAAACCCATCCTGACCACTCTCCATGACTCCATTAGGAACAATGAGACTCTGCGGTCCTCCACACCCAATCACCACACTGGTGTCCCCAACTCTCCTACGTGTGCAATGTCACACTTAGGACCTAGTGTTTTTCATTTATCATCTTAGTCATTTGGGACCTAAAAGTCAAAATGTGTTTTGTTTTAACTGAATGCAAAAATGAAAATAATAATGATAATCTTAAAAGGCTATTTCTGTGCCTCCACAGACCCAAATCAACATGAAAAAATTCTAAAATGATTCCTTGGCAAGGGATAAGTTGAGAGTATACCTAGAAAAGTGAATCATGTAATAAGATGCTTCTGCAGGTTAGAGAAAATGTGAGCTAATTGAACTTCGTAAAAAATAAAACCCACAAAAGCTAAGCATAAAAAGTACTTCTGTACAACCCAATGCCTATCACATGATCCCAAAGTCATACCTAACATGTCAGGCGTAGGTACAGCCATGCCTCATCTAACCATGGGAACAGGTCTGAGAAGTGGGTCATCAGGTGATTTGTTCACTGCACAGACGTCACTTACACACGTTCAGGGGCGGCTCCCACTACACACCTAGGCTGTGTGGTGTGTGCCATCTTGACTTCACTCCATTATTGACCAGAACATCACATGCAGCTAATGACTGTATTTCGATTTTTTTTATTATACTTCCTAGAGAAGGTTATATTTTTACTCTGGAAACCTGACATTAGTAATAACCACTCTCATCTTGAAGAATCACCCTCTATTCCAGAAGCTAAAAACTGATTCACCACACTTCAGACCACATCTCACATTGATAGAACGATTTCTTCGTGGGCTTTTCTGAAAAAAGCAAAAGTTACAGCAATACCAGCCCGAGTTGTGCCTTGATGAAGCAGATGGGGCACGGCAATGGCTTCCATGCCCTGAACAAGTGTCCTGGTCCCACCAGTCCCTGTCCTCTCTGGGTTCCTATTGCTGGTCTTTAAAAATGGTGGCTGACCATGCCAGCAGGTAGAAGAGAAACTAATTGCTCAGTCTCTCTCTTTTTCAGATTCAGTGCAGGACTGTCCACGAAACTGCCACGGGAATGGCGAATGTGTCTCTGGCCTGTGTCACTGCTTCCCAGGATTTCTAGGAGCAGACTGCGCTAAAGGTATGTGCCACCGCCTCCCCACTGTGGCTGGGAAATAACCTGAGCATAGGCTTCTCGGATGAAAAAGGGGCACCCAAGTAGCCTTCCCTGCAAGTTCCATGGGGAAAGCCCATGCAGGCTTGGAGGTCTCACCCTTGGGCACAGAGCAGGCCTTGATATATGACCCTTGGCCACGTACCTCTAGGAGCAAGGCGGTTATCCTTGGCACTGAGGTGTGCTGAGAAGAAAGATTTGCTAAAAATGAGATGGTCGGATTTCCTGTAAAAGCAGAAGTGAATTACCATCACTCCTTTCTTATAATCATTAACTTCTATGTAATGGAAGATTAAGTATCTCAGGGTTAGTAAATTTCATTCATTCTGGCCAGCTACACTCTTAATCTAGGAAGCGCTATTTATCTTGGTGGAATCGGTTTTAAATTGTATTATTAATTTATCTAGGCTGCTTTGCAAAGAATGGCTGGGGCCTTGGGATTCTTAGGGGAAAGATAATATAAGAAAGAAAATGATTCTCTCAAAAGCAGGGAATTGAGGGGCTGCACACCTAACTTGCAAGAGACCTTCAGTGCGACCTTGAAGTGGCTCAGTAAGAGACAAGCAGAGTGGCATGCCTTGCTCTTTGACGTGGTCCATGCACATACACACACACACACACACACACACACACACACGTGTCCAAATAATAATAAATACAAATAAGAAATTGATGTTTATGTTTCTTTTCTATTTTGTTCTATTTAATATTTTTTAAATACCAGTACCCCCACTACACTGATTTCCCTCCCACCACTATTCAGAAAGACAGTCTGAAAAAGTGACAGGCAGGTTAAAAGCCCTTGCTAAGGAATCAGACAGTCCTGAGTCCCCCACCCCAGCTCTTCTGCTGTGTATCTCTGTGACCTTGATCAAGTCATTGAACATTTCTGAACCTTGGTTTCTGCATCTGGGAGAGAGACGTGTTAATTCAGGAGTTCATCATGAAGACAGAGTAAGATCTACACCGAGGTCTAAGTGAGGCACCTCGCAAAGTGTCAAGGTGTTATTTATTTATATTTTTCTTTATATATTGAAATCTTTTCATCATTTTTATCTGTGCTTCATTAAAAGACCCTCCTGCTTAGATAGTCTAACAGGGTCTGAATGAGGCCACTGCTTTCTCCTACCTTTACCATATTTGCTGAGAAAAATATTTCAGATATTCTTCATATTGCCCAGATTTGAGATTCCCATCTTGAGGAAAGCTAAATATTCAGCAAATGGAACATCTTCATTCTTCTGGCTCTGGTGGCACGTGTGTGAGACTCATTCCTAAATGGCACCACTTAGACAACTCCTGCATCCCCTGGTTCAGAGAAAGGTTTGGTCAACTCAACAGATACAGAAGGATAAGAGCAAGGAGCCGCTGATCCGTTGTCCTGGCTGGGTTCAGGCATGGCAGGCCCCCGTCCAGGGGCTGGGGACATGTTAGCAAAGTGCAAACTCAAGTCTTTGGCTCCTAAAGTGCCTTGCGCAGGTTCTGAGGGGCCTGAGGGAGCAGGGGATGACACTCTGCTCAACTGTGTGCCACGAGTTCCCCAGCCAAAGCTTCCAGGGAAGGCAAACCTCAGTACCGTCCGAATGGCTCTTCTTGCGTAATCTAATTTTCCTGGGAGTGAAGGCATTAACGAGAGGAAGGACAGAACAGCCCTTTTATATGTGCCGCAAATGGGCTGGACGCTCAGCTGCATGGCCCGCGAGCTGTAAATGTATATTAACACTGACACACATCGATGTATTATTAATCCTAAAAACCATGTGTGCTCTGACTGCACATCCAGTTACTGGCCTTTCAGAGCTAAGTACCCCGGCCATTTAAGAACTCTTCGCTCTAAATCCATTTTCAGACGAGCGTCCATCCTGCATTATGGATCTGTAATGGAGCGTGCATTTAGCTGCTTAAAAGGGCTCTCCGTGTGTGTTTCGCATTCACCACCTGCCCTGTGACTGGGCGCGCGCTCCCAGTGTGCATTAGCCATGCTATATAATTGATCCTTGTGAAACAAATATTGAGTGGCTGTTGAGATTAGTTACTCCTCAGTACTCAGTCGCTGTTCCTGAGATCGGGCTTTGAACTTGTTGTATATTTTAATTTAACTGTTGATGCATACGGTGGAAAAAAAATTGAAGCGCTTAAGGAATAAAACCACCTTCTTCCGTTTCTCTTTGCATTCTGGGTGATGTTGGTTGAAAGTGAGAGGAGCAAGCTTCTACCTCTCTGCCCTAAAACCCTTTCTCCACAAATACTTTTGAAATGACCACAGTTTAAGCAGTTTCTTTGTAGAGAACATGAGTTTTCTTCTTTTCTAAGCCCTTTTTCCCCAAACTTCAATCTTTCACATGCCATTTATTCCTGTTGCCAAGTTCATGGGCCCTCTGTTATTAACTTATTTCTTTAAATTGACTCATTATATTTACATAGGTAGATTTATTTTAAAAGGAACATGGTGTAGAGGAAAATGGGATGAGAGGGATGGGGGAAGGAAAGATAGTAGACTGAGACAGACGGTATTACCCTATGTATATGTAAGATTATATGAATCGTGTGAATCTGCATTGCGATAAAGCAAGATATATTCCCAGCTGTACAATTATATCAAAATAGGTTCTACTGTCATGTATAATTAAAAAGAACCAATAAAAACTTAAAAACATAAAAGGAACAATATCAGAAGCAAAAATTGCAAGAGAAAACTAGGACTGATTATCATAGGAAATGACAGTGCACCCCAGCAACAACCACTCCTAACACATCGGTGTCACATCCACACTCCTGAAAGTGGACTTGAATGCACATCGGCCAGCCAGGCTGCTAGAGGGACTCAAGCCCTGGACACCTAATCACATAAATATCAGCTCATAAATATAACAGGATTCCCTAACCACACCTGGGGTCGCAGTGAGCAATGACAAAGTCATGTGGCTTTACCTGCCCCAGCATCAAGCAGGTGAATCTAAAGATCTGCACCTGATTGACTCCTGCAGCACAAAGTCTGTACTTCCAGTCATTTTTAAATAGCACGAATAGCTCTCAGGTACTAAATAATTACCAGGCACCATGCAAATTCTTCATGCAAACTCCCATTCATCCTCATAACAGTATGAAGTGAATCCTGCATTTACCAATCTCCCACCCTCCCATTTTTAACCTTTTTGTATTAAAAGCCTCTTATGCTTGGACACAAGTTGACAGAAAAGGATATACAGTTTCCACAGAGTGTTCACCCAGATGCCCCTAATGTCAACACCTTAAATTTCCATAGTTCAATTCTTAAACCCAGAAAATTAACACCCATGCAATGCCATTAACTCATTTAGGGACTTCCTTCCAGCAATGCCTATATTCCCTGGCCCTGTTGTGTCTCCGTCTGCCCCTCCAGTCCGTCCAACCTGTGCCAATTCTTCACTCTTTGCTTGTTTTCCATGAGCTTGACGTGTGTGAGTGCGTGCACATGGGTGTGCGTCTCTGCCCATGTGTGCATGTGTGTTGCTGGGGATTGATCCCCAAGCCTCGTGCAGGTTCACATGCCTCTACCTCTGAGCCACACCCGCAGCCCAACTTTCACTCTTTGGAAGAGTTCTGTAGTTCATCTCTCAGGCTGGATTTGTCTGGTATTTTTTTCATGATTAGACCAAGGTCATGCATTTTAGTGAGATCCTGTGCTTCGTGCCCTCCTGGGTGCACGGTATCAATGATGCACCTCCAATTTGAATAAGATAAAGCATTACGCGTGGTTGCTTATGTACATGTGCACACAGGCCTTTTTTCTACCTTAAATGTGAGCCACAGAGGCTGAAAGTCTGGAGCCCATTGGCCTACACAATTTGTCAGTGACAAGTTGCCACTCATAGTCATTTTGAGCCCAAGAACCTCTGGGTATTGACAGGGAATGATGGGAGTGGGATCCACTTGTGCAGGGAGGAAAGAAGCTGCCCCACCCACCACCACCTGCTCCCCACACTTGCTCAGGCCCATCACCATTTCCCTCCTTTCTGGCTTAGAAACCCTGAAGAGGCCCTGAGCACAAGGTCCTCCCTTGTAGCCAATTCCCAGTCACCCTGTTCCTTCTGACAGCTGCACCAGGATGCCTCCAGTTCTGCTTGCTCTGCCACTGCAGGCCCCAGCAGACTCAGGCCTTCCTGACAGGAGAGGAATTTGCCACCTTAGCCAGCGAGACTCCCATCACATCCAAGCAACCACATATGTGTCCTTGTGACAGAAATTCAGACTTACACTCTTGACCTCACGCTGCGCCCTGGTGACCGCAGGTGCGTGGTGCAGGCCGCAGCTCCTCATCTTCTTATACACCTGCCAGTCTGCATCAGGCATCCGAAGACATCCTTGCAGGGAGCAGAGGGAGCTGTCAACCTGCATTTGCAGAGTGCTCATTCTGCAGCCCCCACTGGGCCCAGAGGTCCTGAGAGGTGCTGGGGCCAAAATGCCACTGACCCTCACCTGGAAAGAGCATATACTGGTTCTAACTCATGGTTCAAAGTTGGTTGAGGGGATAGAACTGATTTGTGCATTTAATAAATGCTTAGTATGTGCTTACTATGAGACAAGTGCTACAATGAGAGCCAGAAATAGAGAGGTGAGCAGGAGAGCCAGGGCCCTGCCTCGCCCAGGTCTCCCGTCTGATGCATGGGCTTTGAAAGCAAGTGGGCCGTTGCAATGTGAGTCCACAATGCTGCGGCACAGACTTGGAGCACTGGAGACTTTACCAAGGAGGATCTAGAGGAGCTCATGAAGCAGTGAAGTGGAAGTGTTGCAAATGGGAATGTCCTCAAGGACCTTTCAGGGTCGCTCCAGCACAGGCTTGGAAATCACCCTGGAAGAGGCAGATGAGCTTAGAGGATTTACTAAACTGGCTGTTCCTGAAGATAGTTGCACCACAGGCCATGACACCAGAGGCCACGTGAACTCCCAGGAGTGGGCTCAACCAAAGAAGAGGGAAGCAGAAAGAGAACCAGGACCCCTGGGCAAGTGCCTCCGCTGGGGATCAGGGTGCAGCACACGGGCATGCGTTGTGAATGATCCTAGGTCACCATCAAGGGGAACCGTGGCAGGCCCAGCCTCACCACCCTGCTGCTCCTGTCACCTGGGTCAGAGGCTCACACCCTGTCTGTGGGCATGGGGAGAGATCAGGAAACTATGAAGTTTCTAAGGTCCTGAAAAATTCATAATATAGTGTGGATTTAGGAAAATCGCCACGTAATTGTAGAGAAAACTCTATGGAGAAAATTTCCAGTATGGGAAGTCCACTGAAGAGTGCTTCTCAGTGTAGAATTTCATTAATCATGCAACGTAATAAGCAATCTGTTCAGATCCGGAGCTTGAGGAAAAGTGACATTTTTTTCCTGGTAATTTGTATCATTTTCCATCAGGTGCCTCTTCTACCCAACAATAATGGTGCTTATCATTCAAGTTATGTTTACTGTAGGGTTGTTTGTTGTTACCATTTCTTTTGCGTCGTTTCTCATTACTTTAATGCTATCTGCTGGCGGCTAGAGGTTTCTTAACTATTGCTCCTTTTCCTTTTCCTTACTTTCATCTGAACACCTTTTGTTGACATGAGCTCCCTTGCATTTCAGAGCAGAGCTGTAGCTTCTGGCTCCCTGTTTTGACACTGCTCCTCAGATGGCTTATTTGGGCTGAGCTGGAAGCCCCGACCTGCAGCAGGAACTTAGCACACCAGAGCCTTAGCTGTTGGGTAATGTGAAGTTAATGGCGATTGGAAATGACAGCTCCTGCTGCCAAACAGCTGTCAGTGGAGCCCAGAAACGCCACAACTGCAGGATCACAGCGTCTTCTCTTCAGGGGCTGGTTTCAGGTCCCAGCCAGCCTCTCTGGAGTTTTTGAAAGGGGAGCAGGAATCTCGCCATTTTTTTCCTGTTCACTAGTACATCAACCCAGCATCTTGTGGGCATGTAATAGCACTAAAATTCTATCATCACCCACCATCACCATCATCATCATCACCACCATCACCATCACCATCACTATCACCACCATCACCACCACCAT
>JAJEJO010000152.1:394661-407232 GCA_020662805.1 Glaucomys volans | reverse complement strand
ACATAATTGTCTCATTTGTTCACCAGTAGCCCTGTTTATAGATGATCATCCTCTTTATAGATGAGGAAAGTTAGAAGCACAGAAAGTTTAAGTAACTTGCTCAAAATCACTCACCTAGAAAGTGGGATTTGTGGAATTTGAACCAAGTGTCTGCCCTGGACTCATAACATTAGACCAGCCAGGGGCACAGGGATGGGCACTTTGGTGGCTCTGTACCTGCTTTCTAGGTTTGAACCCCTGAAACATTTCTGAAGAAAGGGTTACCAAATAGAAGTGGCAGAGGCAGAGTTTAAAACAAAGTCCACCTGACTTCAGCCCTCAGTGCTCCACATCTCTCTCTCCCAGTCACTAGGTACATTCTGCACATCCCTCTCACCCTCCATCGCCATCTCCTACCCCAGGGTTCCTTCCAGGTTCTCTGCTCCACTTTTCCTCTCCATCCTCCCTCCACTGCTGATGCACGTGGCCACCAGTCTCCCTTGATGGCACTGCTCCTCCCCATTTCCAGAGCTCTCCCAGCTCTGTGAGCATATCACTACCTCCCTCCCATGCCTGCAATGGCTCCCCATTGCCTCCCTCAGTGGTTTAAAGACTTGTGTCTTTACCATTTCTTCCCCCATGCCAGCACACTCTGGATTGTAGGACTAGTGTGTGGCTCATTTACATGCCTTTTTGACAAATTCCCAGGGGGCTGTAATGCAGGCAGTGAGGCTCCACCTTCTGAGAATAAAGAATACAATCCTTAGAAAGATGTTCCTGCCCTCCGTGATGCACCGTACTCCTGCTCTGTCGCCTCACTCATGGAAGAGGAGGGACCATTTCATTTGCTTGTGCTGTTTCCTGGGCTGGAATGTTTTCATCATCCCCAGCTTTCCTAGGAGGCTGCAGCTCGTCCATGAAGGTCAAGCTCACAGGGCACTGCCTGCTGTCCCAGAAACAGCCCTGCAGTCGCTCAGGGCTCGGGAACATCTTGACAGCCGTGGCCCCTTCCTGCGGTGCCATGTCCTAGCTGGGTGGTGACATCAGCCTCTCCTGAAAATCACAGGCTTCTCTCTATCGACTTTCCACTTCCCTGCACCTGGTGGGGTACCCAGGACGTGGTGTGTGCCTGCTGAATGTCCAGTGACTTAAATTTAGGAGACAAGGCTAACATAGTTAAAACATTGCTGGAAAATGTCACAAGAAACCCAGCAAGTGCTGGAGAACAGGACTCCAAGGAGACCAATTCACCATGCAGGGAAATATAGAGCAGCTCTCAAGGTACAGACAGAAGCGATGACATGAGGGAGGGAGGGCGGGAGGGAAGGGGAAGGGGAAGGAGGAATAAAAAAGAAGTATTTACAGCAGAGAAATGCTGGTTATTCCACGGTAGGCATGTGTTACTGCAGAATAATAGGCAATGGAAGAGCAGCGCTGTAGAATTGAATCTCTAGATCTGAGTCCATGCTCCTCTAGTTAACTGTGCACATTTTAGGAAATTACTTAACTTGTCTGAGCCTCTGTTTTCTCGTTTGTCCAAAGGGGACATTCACAATGGTACCCACTGCCTTGCTGTGAAGACTAAAGTGAATTCATGGAAAGTCTGTGGGATCAGGGGACATGTGTGAAATACTCTGTAGATGTCACCAGTTGTCACAGCGAGCCTCAGGGATCATTCTTTACTCCTATGTTAAAGTAGGAGAAAGGAAGACTTAGGGAATGTAAGGTCACATAGCAGGGTCAGATTTTGAGGCCTGTCTGCCTGACCCTAGTGGCTGGTGGCCCTAATGACTTATCAGGAAGACCCCTTGGGTTGAGGGCAGTGACCACTCTCAAAGCCCCCAACAGTAAGCACTGCCAACAGCTCAGGTGGCCTCCCCCTCTTGGGAGGCTCAGACTCTGCTTTCCTGACTTCCCTGACACTTCCTGCTACACACAGGAAAGGGGTGGCAAGCCCCAGTCCCCTCCTCGATGGACACAGGTCCTGTCCTCTTCCCCAGAACACATCCCTCAGGGCTTCCTTGACAAGGAATCCCCTTTCCCTTGTGACAAGTGACCTCACTCTCTCTATTAAAGGAGCTCCGGTCCTCTCTGTCCTACCTGGGAGGCATCCTGACCCCTTTGGGCCCATCTTTCATACCAGCCTCCTGTCTCCCCTATTCACCCCACGGTCCCCATTCAAGCAGACAGGCTAAGGGCACAACTGCTGCCTGCAGGAATGTTCTAGAGCCCACCCTGGCCTGCAGAAACTTGCAGGGATTCCTTGATAGCTAGGACCCGGGAGGAGGGACTTGAAGCAGGTACACCTCATACAAGTTCTGCAGAAAGTGGACTGAACGGCCACACTGGGCAGAGTCACATTCTGAAGAGTAGCATAAGGAGAACCACTGCTACATAGTAAGAAACCATAGTAAGAAAGCTGTGCAGGGGGATTCACATGAATTACCTCATTTCGTCTTCATGACACACATTATCATCCTAATTTCGCAGCTAAGGAAATTGAACCTTAGAGAAGTAGAGGCCCTTACCCAGGTATAGTGTTCGAACTGTACCTAACCATTGGAAGAGTGACAGCCACACTCCACTCATTGGATCCTCTCAACATGCAGATTGCTGGGCTCCACCCAGAATTCCTGACTCTAGAGCTTATTAAATTTCCAAACTCTCAGGTCCCAGGCCCTAGTGAACCAGAGTCTGCATTCCAACAGGATCCCCAGATGAGTCCTGTGGACATGCAAGTTGGAATCTAAACAGCCCTGCCCTTGAACTCCACTGAGACAGCCCAGCAGAACTGTGATCCAAAAGAGTGACATCACATTTACCCTCTGGGGCCTGGCTTGTGGGGAGGCATGTGGAGGGCTGGAAGTTCAGTGTCAGTTACCTGACAGCCACTCAGGTTTCTGATGCTTGCTGCACTTCCAGATAGAAACCAGTTCATGGGGCTGAATCAGTCAGCTCTCCTCCAAGGTGAACTGCTTCTGAGCACTAAAGAATGTTTTCAAAATTCCTCAATGAGTAACAGCACAGCCCTAGAAGACAGATGCCCGACCCTGGGGAAGGTGTAGATGTGATCCACACAGACTTGGGGAAATGCAATGGTTGGGAAGGTTTTCCATATTAGGAAATAAACCAGACTTTAGAACGGATGCTAACTGGAATGGCAGAAAAGGAAAGAGGTATTTTCTGCCCTGCTTTGTCTCTTTACAGTGTAACTAGTTGGAACAATTTTACCCTAATGAAAATAATGATAATAAAATCATATCTATCGATTTCTTCCCCAGCACCCTGCACTGCATAGAGTTCTTAACGTGCATTATCTCATTTGCTCCCCTTAGAAACCTAGAGAGTAGAAACTCCAGAATTCTTATTCCACTTTAAAGAGGAAGTAATTGAGCCTTCAAGTGTCCAGTGTCATAACAACAAGCAAAAGCAAAGGGGGAAAAAAAAAAGTAAGAAAACAGGCTCACTCACGAGCTTGCTCCACGCCTGGCGCTCTCCTACCCATTAAGGAGACAGCAGTAAATAAGACAAACCCAACAAGCCTGCAGGACACTTCCACGCTGTGGACCATGGGACACTGTTAATCTGTAAATTCGCCTTGTGCTTGAACCACAACAAAAGGGTGAAGTTACTTGCGTCTAGACTTGCACTGCAGAAGAGCTTCCTGTGTACGCCAAAGGATTTAAATATTCATGATGTAATTGCTGCTGTTGTCACAAACACACGCGCGCGCGCACACACATGCGCGCGGGCACACACACATACACACCCCCTAGACTTTTTTAAGTACAGCTTAAGTACTTATCGACTGCGAACTTTTATAACTCCAAAATGGAGGCGTCTCCATATCTCTACAGGTATTTTAAATGAATTGAATTAATCATAGGCTTAAAAGTCTCTTGTGATCTTCGTTAACTTCCCTGGGTTTAATTAAAACATCTGTGCACTTTTAATTTATCGATTCATCCAACTCATATGTCATGTTTTTAACACACCCCAGCATGCTCTGCATCATTTTTAACCCGATTTCCACTTAACTAAAGCAATTAAATTCACCCCGGATTAATTAAAGCATCCATACTTTCGTGCTTAAGTCAGCGTGTGCTGCTTTCCCCACATGGCTCCTGAATGTCAGAGATTTGACACACCTGATGAGTTTTTTGTCCTTCTGGAAATTCCTCCCTGAATCACTTCCTTGCTTATTAATGTGCCATTTGACAGAACAGGTAGGAGGAGGTTGGTGCACCTGAACTTGGGCCCTCTGAGCGGAGGACTCAGACCCTGTCAATCAGAAGGGATCTTCTGGATTCCTCTCTGCACAGGGGTCCTGCTGGATCTTGCCGAGGTCTGAGCAGTTCTAGGCTGGAAGTAGGGTGGGGGTGCGGTGGGAGGTGGCAGTGGCCGTCAGAAGGACAAGGGATCTTTGTATGGTACTTTCACAGACACTCCTTAAATCTGCTATCCAACTTCTCCACTCTTCCCGGCTACCTGAACTGTTCTTTGGTATTCTGCCCATTCAGTAGGTAGGGAAACTGAGGCGGGCACTGAGTTCCACAGCCTTCCTGGTCAGGCAGAGTGAACCAAGCAGTTGTCCATAAAGTGGCAAATTATCTCCCTGAAATTCACTGAGGGTTCTGCTCCTTCCAATGTACTTGACAGAGCCCATTTCCCTTCAGCCACGGCAGCTCTAGAGGTGAGCAGCCTCTTAATTTTTTTTCCCAAAAGGATAAGCCAAGAATTACATCTCATTATTTTTATCAGCACTTACTTAGTTGTTAATGAATCTGAATGTCCGGTCATACTTTTATTGGCAATCTCTATCACTTCTGATGTCCTTTGCCCAGGTTTTCATTCCTTTGTCCCTTTTTATTGACTCATAAGAGCTCCCTCTGTATTTTATATCAAACTTTATTTTGTAAAACATGTTAAAAATGTTTCTTCCCAGTGTTGTTTGCAACTTAATTTTTTTTGCATATCACTTGTCAAATAGAAGATTTAAATTCACGTAATCAGATCTGATCACTCTCCTTCATAGTTTCTGAAATGCATGTCTTACATCTCTCACTGAAGAAAATAAAATTAGTCTTGGGTATTTTCCTAATACTTTGATAGGTATTTTTCTCTTTAGATCTCTGCATGGATTTTTTTTTTTTTTTTAAGTTCAGGATACAGTAGGACAGATTTCATTCTCTACCAAAGGAATGGGCAGTTGCAGGAATCCGGCCAGAAGCGGAGTCCACCTCTCTTCACACTGTTTTGCTCAGCACTGAAATTAAGTGCATGACTCTGAAGGAAAATGGGGCTCCAGTTTTGGTGCTGGGAACCCTGAGTTTTGTTTGTCTGGCCTCCTGACCCAAATGGCACATCCTGAATTGCCTTGGAGGGCAGAGACATCTTCTTCCTCCCATTTCTGCTCCCTGCCACCGCGCCCAGCTGACACCCTGTGGGGTTGTTGATCAGTGCTCAGTGACTCCCTGGGATGGGAGGCAACCAGGTGTTACTGCCATTTTGATAGTTTACCTGGAATACTAGGTTCAAGCAGTGTGTTCTCACGTCTCTTTCCTCCAGGGGTTTTGAGTCTGTTTTCAAATAACTTCTCAAAGATTCCCTCTTCTCCACCAGCCCAGCCCAAATCGGTTCATCAGGTTTCGCTTCTGCTCTCAGAATGGAGCCTCCCCAGCAGCCTGTACGTTTCCTCCAGGTGTTCTCAGACCCAGAGCTCCACATAGAAAGGATTTGTTTTTCTGGAAACAGCAGCTCTGGGTAGTGTGTCCTGTTGCCGCCTGTCAGTAAACAACACTGAGAATCCGGCTCCTCCCTCTCGGAGAACTTAGGGAGGGGAGCCCTCGCTTGATCATTAAAATGAGCTTCACACCATTTAGGTGAATCTAAATTGTGTCATTTTTTTGTCATCAGCCTGTTAACTTGTCAGTCGTTAGTGGCAGCGGTAATTTATTTTTCTTCTGCGGGAGTCTTAAAGCTTCCATTTACTAGATTTAGTAAAACAGGAATAGTCAATTTGTACAAACATTTTAATTAATTTCAAATAGAAGCTTGAATGCACAATGTTCTGCTTTCGTAAGCCTTAGGAATCAGAGAGAGAGAGAGAGAGAAAGCAACGTAGCACACTCTGGATGTGGTTCCTGGCCAATCAGAACCGGTGCCCACCCATCACCAGAGAGGACTGGAAAGAAACTGATGAATTCCTTCTGTTAATGTTACCTGACACTTTTTGGGCCGTGGTGGTTGTATGTGTGGTGTTCGTGCACACGTGTACTTGAGACACACTGCATTTTTAATTTTATTAACCCTTCAAGTCAAGGGGATTTGGTTTGAAATTTCACAAGGGAGCATGGACTAATTGTCTAACAGGTGCCAGATTCCGATTTGAGTCATTGCACATATTATCTCACTTAATCGTCCCATCAACTCTGAAAGGAAAAAAAATTTAAAGGGGAAATTGAGTAGGCAAGGTATTCAGCCATCTTGCTAAAATCCCAGGGCTGGCAGAGGACAGGCTGGGTGTAGAACCCCTATCATTGTAGCACTGACACCCTTGCTCTTTCCACTTCTGCTTTATTTTACTTCTTGGCAGGGTATGGAGTCAGAGATGTCTTTTGATGACCTGTCATAAAAAATAAAGTAGAGTGAGTGATTATAAAGTATATAAGAAGAGCCAATAATATAGGTGGCTCCCCCTTCGCATGCAACCAGTGTAGAAG
The DNA here is from genome assembly GCA_020662805.1 of Glaucomys volans. NCBI lineage: Eukaryota > Metazoa > Chordata > Mammalia > Rodentia > Sciuridae > Glaucomys > Glaucomys volans. The sequence goes on along the minus strand of JAJEJO010000152.1, from coordinate 400,531 downwards.
AGCCCAGCCTTAGGGATTGGGATGCTCTGGGTTGAGTTATGTCTGAGAATGAGTCTGTTACCCAGAGGGAAGGTGCTTCCATGCAGACAGCCCAGTGACCACTGGAGGGCGCTCACCTGGAATTCGTCTGCACTTCACCTCCTGCCAAAAGATTGCTGGAGCTCAGGTCCTCTAATGAGCCCGCCTTCTGCTTTTGCCGTGCCTCAGCCCAGCCCATCCAGTGTCCAGCTCTCCAGGGAACATCACGAACATCACGGTGCTGTGTGTCTCTGACCACACTCCCAGCAAGCATGCAGCAAACATATTGAAAACAGGCTGCATTTAGAAATGTGGAGAACTCTCTGACCTGACTCTTTCCCATTTTTTTTTTTCCCTGAGTAATTTAAGTAGGTCACACTTTAAATCTGGTTTCCCTGGTACCTGATTTTGAATAAAACCCATTCTTACCTTCTAGACCATTCTGGTTTTTCTTCACCACTTGGTATTTATGCCAAAAAAAATAAATAAATAAATAATCCCATTTTATCAACTAATATAGATAATTATTTGCTGCTGCTATCTACCCTCCTCCACCTACTGGGTAGAGGAGGGTGGTGGTGATGAGAAGTGACTTTCTCTGCCACCCTTGGCAGCTCCTGCAGCATGTAACCTGCAGGTCACAGATAGTCCTGTCTGGGAAGCTCATCCACTCACGTTTGTAGGCACGCTTCTGACGGCAGTCTTATTTCAGTGTGGGAACATAGAAGGGGGCACGAAATGATGCAGATTCTAGTCTTCCCACCAGGAGATACCTTCAGCATTACCCAGATCAAAAATGACAAGCAGATTTTCTCTCGAATGTCAATTCTGCCTGCTTGCAAGTTTCAACCTGAGCCCAGCACTGAGGGTTTTGAAGCTCTGTGTAGACTCAAGAGGACAAGATGCCATGATTGATTAGTGATGTCTGCAGCAGCACAGGAATGGAGAATAAGAGTTCATGTGCACATGGCAGCCTCCCAGACTTATTCCTTACCATGATTCTCCTGAGGATCTGACATGGAACAAAACTGACTTTGTCTTCAAATCCCCATCAAAAATTCAAGAAATGTTTCATGCTAGTTTGTATTTTGCACAGTGCCCAATTTGAATCTTGGACACCTTGGGTTCAAAGCTCTTTCCTCTGTTCTCTCAAAGATGGGTCATGTCTCTAGTAACTGCAGAATCCTCTGCTTTGGGATCTGGGTGTAGGAGGCATGCTCCTCACAGTTATGGTCCATGGGAATGCAGCAAGTTCCTCTGATCATCCCACTTATAAACTCATTCTTCTCCTCTGGTAGATTCAAAAGAGAGAGAATTCTACTGGAAATAGCACTCTAATAGTTTTACAGCTGTACCATTATAAAGCATTTTGGAGAGATATATCCCCCCCCAATCATATGCCAACTGTTGAAATGTTTTTACTTCCAGGTCAGTTTGCAGTTAAGGTAAAACATGCACTTCCCCAGGAAAAGGCCAATTCTCCAGAATCTGTAAAGCCCTATCTTCCATAAATGACTATGCAGCACTTGTTCACAAATCCCAGGGCATCCCTTGCACGCCAAAAACATAGGAGAAGCATTTACCCAGTCAAGACAGCAGTGATGAACACACTACCAGTAGGAAGACAACCATGTGGAAGGGGTAACCTGGCTGCTGTCCCTGAGCAGTGTACCAGATCTAGGGACATTAGACTCAGGGAAGAAAGTTAATGACCATAAAAACTAAACAAAAGGGATGAATGAGGCCATGGAGCAGTTGACCCAGATGTGATCTGACTGAACCTGCCGTGTCCTCCTGGCCTGGTCGTGCGTGTGCGTATACGACCATAGAATTCTCAGAACCTATGCTCAAGAGCACAGAAGTCCTGAAGTGTCGCTCCTGAAGGTCTCTCTCTGAGTCTGGTGATAATGCTGGAGCCGTGTTCCCAGTTGAGCCCCAAATCAGAAGGCAGTTTGGAAACGTAGGTTCTTCACAAACTGATGCTGAAGTGAGAAGCCCAGAGCCTTGGGAGACCCCTGAAGTCCTGGTCAATTCTGAAGGGGCAGGGGTTGGCACAATTGAGGCCAAACTGCTGAAAAGTGCCAGTCATCTCGTCCTGACATCCCCACCCATTTCAATCTTCTTCCCATGGACAGGCAAATGGTGAACTTCTTGACATTTCCTGTCTTCCTGCCCTGCCCCGCCCCTTTTGAATAGGCCAGGTGTATTTATCTGCATACCTCAGTGCACCTGTTACCCATTGAAGTAGGCACACTGCCTTCTTCATGGTAGAGGTAAGGAACTCAGGCAGACGGAGATCCGTTGGTGCAAATATATCCCATCACATCAGCTTGTCAGATAGGAGGTGATGAATCTGAGGGTGAAATGATTAGCAGGATGGATTCTGATCCCCAAGCCAACAATGATAACAATAACCACAATGGGGAAGTCAGTGTCGCTTTGGCTGGGGCACAGCTTTGGAGTCAGGCCAACCCAGTTTCCCTTGGGGATCCCTGAGCTCCGTGTTGAGGGGCGTGTAACTTCACCAGGCTGAGCCTCCTCTGCAAATGGGGATCCTGAACGCAGCCTCCACTCAGACGGTGACTCTGATGACTAAGATTGACACAGGCAGCGTGTACTTAATGGTGGCAGCCACCGTAGTCAATAGCGTCGTCATTGCTATTTATTCAGAGGTGGCCCTGTGCGTCCTTGGCCACAGTCCCCAGCCCACCATGCCAGTAAGGCTGTAAGCAAAGACACCATGCCAGTCAGGCTCTGACTCCTCAGATGGACACGGCCCTGCAGATGGCAGCCCCCTCTGACCTAGTGTTCTGTCTGCTTTCTGCAGCTGCCTGCCCTGTCCTGTGCAGTGGGAACGGACAGTACTCTAAAGGAACGTGCCAGTGCTACAGCGGCTGGAAAGGCGCCGAGTGTGACGTGCCCATGAACCAGTGCATCGACCCCACCTGTGGGGGCCACGGCTCCTGCATCGAGGGCAACTGCGTGTGCTCCGCGGGCTACAAGGGGGAGCACTGCGAGGAAGGTGAGTGGGGCCTCGCAGCCCGACCTTGGCCAAGGAGCCCAGCCTCCTGTTTTGCAAAAAGAAGCCTCAGCATTTTGCACAGAAAACTTAAAAACTTTGAGCAACTTCTTTAGCTGTAGAACAGAAAAGGTTTTTGGAGATGGTTCTAGAAGGAAGGTCTTGTTTCACCTCCTTTACAGGGGCGGCTCCTTCCCCTTCCTCCTTTTTCTCAAGTTGCTCTTGATCTTGTTTCCTGTCCTCCTCCTCCTCGCTCTTCCTCTTTTCCACTCTTTCTTCCTTTGCCTCCTCTTATCTGCTTCCCTCTTCTATTTTATCTGAAGTCCTCTGAATTGGGAATTATGAAAGCTATCCAGAGAAGAAACAAGAACCCCCGAGGGCTGGGAGTTGATGAATTCTGAAGAGCTCACGTCAGCACACATTTAAGGGCCTCTAGCCCTCCTGGGAGAAATCAGGTTGTCATGAACTGAAGCCGATCAGACAAAACGTAGTCCAAGATCGGGCTTGGAGATCAGAAGAGGGGGAATGAGAGGGAGCATGAGAACAGGTTAGAATTGGGAAGTCAGGTCTAACGGGTCCTAATGTCCCTGGTTGGTTCTTTGGGGAGAGTTATTGGGTGCCAAGATGATGGGACCAAGTTCCAGAGGCGAAGAGGCAGGAAGCTCAGCTGCCTGCACCCTCCTCTGCATTTGCCTTCTAGAACGCGGGCTCTAGTTGCCCACCTATTGCTTCTCTCAAATAATCAACCACAGTTGGTAGGAAGGTGAGAACTTAGGTTCCCTCCTCCCCTTATCCTCTCCCCAGCCCTTGAATCAGGTCAGTTCTCTCCCAGCTGAGATCCTTCCCACCAAGTCCGTTCCCCAGTGAAGTGGCCCTTGTGCACTCAGACAGCCCTTTTATCACCCTGTTCCCAATGCAAACACAGGATCCACTCACCCACCAAGCCAAGGGACAAAGCAGAGCCCGCTCCTCCTCTACATGAGGTAGCTTGAGATGACCGCCCAGGACATCCCCAGAGAAAAGTCCTGTGGGTTGCCATACTCCCCCATTCTTTGAGCTTCTTGAGGATGAGCCAGTAATGCGGGGTTGCAGGATTCCGTGGGGTTCTTGAGGCTAGAGAGTCCATTCTTTCATTAGTGTATGGATCACCTGCACGTCATACAGTAAATGCCATCACGACAGCCTCACCACAGAGCAGGGACTGGGCCTCATCCTTAGATACACCCGCCTTGTGAAAGCCCCCATTTCATAGTTTGGAGAACTGAGGCTGCGGAGAGCTTCCACGGCTGGGTTCTAAGATTCCTCCAACGATTAACAATCAAGGTCCTTACCAGGACTCAGAAGCCTGACACCCAAGACATCCCTCACTCAATTTCTCTATTTATTTCCTCCTCTGTTATGAAAGGTAACCCCCCTGGGTTTGTATCATAAAACCAAATTGGGAGTCTGGGTGGAGAAAATACTGATTTTATAACCCTGCTTGGAAGGTGAAAGTTCTTAAAGATAAATGGATTGCAGGAGGCAAAGCCGCATTCCCTGAAAACATGGGACAGACCCACGATGTGACGAGAAAGGTCACGGCGACCTTCTGCATACATCATGGGTAGGAGAGCGTTGGAGCAATCACACTGCCGTCTTCGGGCTTTTCTCTCCAGGAAAGATTGCACACATCTGTATGAGTGGAATTTCAAGTGGTTCTTCAACTTCCTCCCTCTCCAGCCAGCCTTATTTGAATGTTCAGAGCGAATTAAGCCCAACAAAACAAGCAAGCCACGTGGAAGCTTAGGAAACTGTGAAATCTCCCCTATTGATTTCTGCTACCCAGAAAGAATGAGCCAAGGTGATTCATATGCTGTTTTCAAAATAGGAAATGGAATCAGAAAGTCTGGATCAGCACTTTTTCTTCCATTTAGCTTTTTATTCCTGATATTCATCATCGTCATAACGTTCAAACAATTTACCTGAAAGGGCCGAGGCAACCAGATCAATAGTTGCCATCCCCACTCCCGCTGCATCAACACTGTGGTGCTATTAACAGATTTGCACAAGAAAATAAAAGGACGTGTTCCGTGATGTCTGGGGAGTGGGCAGGAGATGAGAGAGGAACTGACATGTTAGTTGAAGTCAGCCATGTCCCCATGTCAGTTGCATGGTTGAGTCATTTTTCAATGACATTTAACTTCATAAACGTAATTCATGGTTCTTTGGGGGGTTATAGTACATATTGTTTGTAAAACTCCTTGACCTCCTTTTTCATCCTTAGGGATAGAAATCACATTCATAACCCTTTTTTGCCAAATCTACAGAGAACCCAAGACTAAATGAGTTCTAATGATTTTGGCTGCCAGGGGGCTGGCGTCTCGGGGCACAGGGTACTTAGCTGGTGAAGGCCACTACCCCGCTTTGAAGTGTAGCACCATCTCTATTTATAAGGCTTCATGAAATGCCCTCGTCCCTTCTGCCTGCTAAAGACTCTGAGGACGTGGCCACAAGACCATCTTATGAAATTGGAACTAAATTTAAAATTCATAGTGAAACTGCTCCTCTTCAAGTTTGAATTTAGTTATTCCATCAGCTACTATAATTATACAGCACTAAGGGCATATTTACTGGTATTGCTGACCAGAGAAAGGGTTAGCTCATATTTCTAGATACTATAAATGGTTCTTTTGATGACATTCTAGTACTGGGCTAATAAATCTCAGTGGATTTTCCTGCTTTCTTCATACCATAATTCAGGATAGAAAAGAGAGAGCTAATTTATCTGGAAGAAAAATGCTTCTCTCTCTCTCTCTCTCTCTCTCTCTCTCTCTCTCTCTCTCTCTCTCTCTCT
>JAJEJO010000152.1:364276-383665 GCA_020662805.1 Glaucomys volans | reverse complement strand
GTTCAATCCCCAGCACCACAAAAAAAAAAAAAAAAAAAAAGAGTGAGAGTCAAGACATAGATTGGCCAGCAGAGGAGGACACCAGTGTCCTCAGCTTGACTGCCACAAACACTCTGTGTTCCCAGGAGCAAATCACCATGCCCCCCTAACCTCGCTTCCTTTGTGTGGTGAATGAGAGGGTTGGACCGTATAATTACTTGCTAGGGCATGAAACACGAGCAGGCGTAAGATGCTTTCCATTGATGTACAAAGAGACTTTATTGAATAGTTATATAGTGCTCTTCAAAGTAAGTATTAGGAAAAAGACATATAACTAGCACATCAAACTCGTGATCATATAGGTGTTATTGCTTAGGGATGTGGTGGAAGTGGGTAGCATTATTAGGCCTGAGTAAATTTAAAGAAAAATATTAAGTAAATAACACTTCAGATATTGCAAATATCACAAATGCACTATGTGATTGACTGAATTTAGAACACACTTGAATGAGATGGTCTCTGAGGACCTGTCCATTACCAGGATTTTATTACTTTGGATGCAGAATCATATGTGTGGGCCACTCTAAGGTGGTTAAGACTTCATCTCTTCTGCACAATGGGTTTTCAGTGTAGACTCCTTTAGTGTAGACTAAAGACCACAGTAAAGGGACAGGTACAATAGAGTGTTACCCTGGCTGATGCAGCATCGTCAAATTATTGAGTGCAGCCAAGGGTACTTATTTTATTCTTTTTCTTCTCTTTTGCAGAGCCTGGGTCTCATGCCTGCCAGGCAAGTGCTCTACCACAAAGCCACATCCCCAGTCCTTGAATGGTGTATTTTGTTATTAGTTTATTACCTTATCATATCACCTTAATTCTAACTGATATTCAGTATCCCTGGGACTCTTTTTTGTCGATTGAAAACCTTCCTGGCATAGGTTGAGTGATCAGCCCTCCACTTCATACATTCATAGTATGCTTTTTAATAGAGAAAGGTTGCATTAAAATAATTCATGTACATCTGCTTCCCTTGGGTTGGGACAAGTGCAAGTGTCACAGAGTGCTTGAGGACACAAGTCCTGGCAGCTCTTTTAACCATTATGTGCCTTGGTTTATTTGTCCATAAGATGGGGATACCTAGCACAATGCCAAGCATGAAGTCAGAGCCACGTAAATATAAGCTGATGTTACCCTCATCACGATTGTTAGGGAGTACTGATGTAAAAAACAAACAAAAAGAATTAAAGGGTAAAAGAGGATTTTCAAAATAAAATTCTCATTAAAACTTTTCTCCTGCTGGGTATGGTGGCCCAGGCCTGTAATCCCAGTGGCTTGGGAGGCTGAAGCAGGAGGATCACAAGTTCAAAGCCAGCCTCAGCAACTTAGCAAGGCCCTAAGCAACTCAGCAAAACCCTGTCTCTAAGTAAAATATAAAAAAGGGCTAGGGATGTGGCTCAGTGGTAAAGCATTCTTGGGTTCAATCCCTGGTACCAAAAGTTTTTTTAAAAATAATTTTAAAAAACCTTTTCTCCCTCCTACTGCCACTAAATCTGCCTCCAACCCATCAAGTCCTTAGTGGCATGTCAAAAATAATCACACCCCTATCCAGTTTCCACACAAAGGCTTGCTCAGCCACCTGCTGGCATCTGGATCTTAGTACCAGAAATGGCCTTTCTCACCTGGAATTAAAGCTGCTTATTTTTACCAAATAACCCAGTTATACATGGGATCAAATATTTATGCTAATAGAAACTTGTCGTGAGATTAGGATTTGCTTATTTTGACCAGAGGTTCTGAAACACAACCTCTTAGACATGATCTGCGAGAGCCTATGAGAATTTGGTTTCAATTCTGGGTTTTATTTTTATAACAAGTACATTTCAAAAGGTGGGAAAAAAAAAACCTCTTGGAAGTGTTATGTGGAAATTCTGCTATTGCTGCGTAGAATAAAACTTTGGTTCTCTTAAGCCTGTATTTCTCAAGTGGGAGACCACAGACACTCTCAAGGAGCTGGGAGGATGCTCTCCTCTCCTATAAGACAGAATTCAGGATATCTCAAGCTGGGATGCTGCCCAAATCAGTGCCTCTTAGAACACACGGTCCTGCTCTTTTTCTTATTCTTTCTCATTCCTCATGAATCTGGGTTGCAAGATTTACCTTCACCAGCTCTGTACAGCATAGAAACACCCAGCTTTGACTCCATCAAGTAGCACGTGTGCCCTCTGGAAAATCAACATTCTCATTGATTCCCTGTCCCCATTCAGCCCCATAAACTTCACAATTACCCTCATTTCTCCCCTGCTGCAATTGCTCAACTCCTTGGAGCATGACCCATGTGTAACATCTGGGGATTCTCTGCAATTCCTGGCTCATCTCCTGGGTTATCAGAAGCCACACAGGATACCCCAGATGTTCATGAAAGAACCAGATTTTGCATTTCCTCCCAAGTTGCTTACCTATTAGGGTTGAGTCTTCCCCTGCCCTCTTCTTCGATAGCATGCTATTTCATGAGTCTTTTTTTAAAAGATTGCCTTGATTGTCTTTGGAAAGTAGAGGGTCGCCATCTTGAAAAACTGCCAGTCAGAATCAGGGTTCATGACTTGACTTCTTTCTATGAGGCCCTTCTGTGCGTCTTTACAGTCACACACTGCAGAAGGCAACACTGTCATTGGCCATCTCTGAGCTTTTCCATTTGTGAGTAATAAAGAAACCACATGAAATAGCAGCTAGGCAAATTTTTTAAGTATTTCATCATAAACAGTCTCAAGATAATTAGAATGGATTAAATTACAAGAGAAAATGTATTTGGTTAATCTTTCCTCTAATTAAAAAAATATCCCTAGTAAAGTGTTTGTTTTTAAAAACATATTTTCATTGTAATCAGGAAGGGAGAGGTCTGTTTGGTTCTCAGTGATAGGGTAAAGTATCTGCAAAGTAATTAAAATTACCCTCCAGTAGGTTTTTTAAATTATTATTAAGATCCTTAAGAATTGAGTCCAATCTTTTCCATGGCTATCACCAAAGGACTCTCCACAAAGAACAGCATCTGTGATCCATGAGGTCAGCACTTTCTCTGTGCTCTGAGGTCACTGATGATGTGGTCCCCTTGGCCAACAAGGGTCAAGTCAGAAATTCAATTCATAGGTTATGAGCTTTTCCACTTCAGCTGGGATTTTATACTCAAATGACACTGGTATGTAACGTGGGAAGTTTTTAGGCTAAGATAGGGTCACACTCTAGCCCTTACTGAGATCTGTTCCAAAACTGATGGAACCCAGATTGCCCCAACTCCTACAAGTCCGTCTCACAAACAGGAATTGTTCACTTCACCCCCACTTTCACCCCAAGGATTTCTAGAAGTTTCCACCATGTCTCACAGGTTCACATTTAGCCAATTCACATTCTTCAATTGTGGTCCCTGAAACCTGCTGCCTGCAAAATCCACTTCCAGAGACTCCTCCAGCACCTCCCCTCCAGGTTCCACACCCAGGGTGTGGTCACCAGTGCCATTGTACCCCTCAGCACCCTCTCTCCTGAAGACCCCCCCACTGGAGAAGCTGGTCCCATGTGTCTCTGGGGAAATGGCCCTTCACTGTTGCCTGCAGCTCCTCCCCCGACATGGAGGTGTCATCCCTGGGCTGACCACAGAGCAGCCACCATGCCATCCTTTGGTTTCTTCACCAGTTCCCACCCTCAGACTTGCTCCCTCCACCTGACATAGTGAGAGGATGCTTTCAAGTTCTTCAAGCTCTGCCACTATCCATGTCCCAGTTTAGATGCAGTCAGGACCCCACTGTTTCTTCTACAAGCAACAATCTAAGAAAATCCACTTTCTCCTTAATGCAAAGAGGGGCTGCTCCTATTTTCAACCAGCTTCCCTACAAACCAAGAGTCCCTGAACTCTGTCTCCCTAAAAATCACAGCAAGGTTGGAAAGGAGCCAGAACTGCTGCCACAATCCCCAAATCCAAACAGTTTCTGGCCAAGCCCTTGGTGGCATTTCCCTCCCATCCATGATGACACTCGTGCAGCTCAAAGCAGACATCACAAAAATTACATCCTGCCAGACCCTAGCAATGGAAAGGCTTAGCCAGCATTGTCGAGACAGAAAACTCCACGTGACTACTATCCAGGAGGAGTTGAAAGAGCTGAGAATCCCGGGCCACGAATCCCAAGTTGTGCTGCAGTAGTTCCTGGTCAAATCAGTGTTGGTTAGAGCCTGGCCCAGTGAGGTCAATGTCTAAAGCTGTATGCAGAGTAATGGGCTCTGAAAAGTGTGAATTGCATTTCTTTATTTTTAAAATGATGCTTTAACTTCAAAAGGGATTGCCAGACAGCCCTGGATAGGTGTCTAGAAATAATGCCAGGGGGGTGGGGGCCTGAAAGATTATAAAATAACTACCTTGCAAGTACAGGGGAAATGTTTGGATTTTTATTCCAATAAGTTAGCAAGCTATTAATGACCAGTCATGCTCTGGCTTCCAAAACCACTCTTTCTAATGACTCAAAACTCAAGGCAGTGGCTTCTGCTCTGTAGAAAACATCCGGCCCAAGGGCAGCAAGACTGTTTTGCTACTGTAGGTGTGTGTGAGCACAGGAAGCCCAAATGTCACTGATGATTGCAATTCCTGTGAATAGGGAAAGCAGATTGAAGATATTGGTGGTGGTGCAACAACCTTGCTTGTTCCTATTAGTGCACGCAAGGCAGGCAAGTCAAGCCGGGTCCCTTAAGCATGCTGTTATCGACTTCTCCCCATACTTTGAATATGAGCTGATTTAACTTTTTATTTCCATTAAACGGGGCCAGGAAAGATCTGTATCCATTCGCTTACCGACCTGCTCTCTAGGGGTTTGATAAAGGAAATGTTATCATGTCATAGAGAAGCTGGGCACAGAACACGGTCTTCCCAGAATTAGAGAGTTTTGAAGATACGGCACACATCAAAACCCCCTGCAAACATGCACCAAGCCAGGATGAGTTCACAGAATGCAGCGTCTTCCCTGCCCACTGTTAACACTCTGTCAGGGCCTCGCTGTCGCTGTTTTTTGTGCATTCGGAGGTTGGGGTAGTGTGGGAAACCTGTAGCCAAAGGATTGAATGCAGAATACGTGTCACGGACAAGTTCCAGCTCCAAATCCAGCTCCCATCACTTGCAAGTTAGGTGACCTTTGACAAGTTATGTATCTTGAATAAGCTTCCGTTTTCCCCTCTGTGGATCTGGGCTAGTAACCCCCATGTCTGTACTTGATACCCCATAAGTATCAACACCACACCTTCTCCCTTCACCTCCTTTCCTGAACAAGTCTTCCCAGAGCAAACAGGAAACCAGTAGAGACAGCATGCAACCACACATGGTTAGGAGTCCAGAATTCTAGCAAAAGAGCAGCAGAGGACGAGGTATTGGTAGTGCCCCTCTTACTGCACTGCTCCAGGAGAGGCTCACTGGGACCCCTCACCTTCTTTCTTTCAAGAAGGGAGAATGCAGGGGGTGAAAGCCACGAAGATTCAGGTGGTTCACTCAGGATCCCACTGTGGCAGCAGGAATGTGTATCACAGACATGAACCAAAGAGCCATCTGTGACTGGTCCCTGCCATGTGTAAGGTCCACGACTCCTGTGTCCAATTCCAGCTGAGCAATGGCAGCTACATGCAATCATTCATGAAACATTTATTGAGTGCCTAATGTATGCCTGTACCATACTAGGTGTGCCAGGAAGCTCCCTCTCTGAGAACAGCTGGGACAGCAGGAAAAGGAAGGAAGGTTCCATGGGGCGGTGGTATCAGGATCAGCGGGCCTCACGGGTCTCCTTGCCCACATAAGCTCTTTTCTAACCCAAGATGCCCTCCCTGATGTTTCTGGCAGTCATTTTTTTATTCATTCTTCAACATTCGTCCCTGCTCAGAGCTTCCCATAGAGACCAGTGTAAGGATGAAGCTTTAAACTTCAAAGAATAAATTCATCTGTAGCAAAACAAAATAAAATAAAAATCCATCTGTAACACAATGTAATTGCATAAGAGAAAGTTGTCAGGTATCAAACTGTGTGGATGCACGCGGACGACACCCCCCTACCCGTGGTTGTTTTCTATGAGGGAGGAAATTCAGTTAAATCGAGGGAAGACGGCAACTCATTAAAATTTGATTTTCCCTCCGATCCTTTTTTATCTCTTAATCCTCCATATATGGCACAACTTGTTCTGTTAAATAACACTCATTAATTAAATCTTGTCTTAGCTATATCTATATTTTTATTTATTATGAAAACCTTCAGATGCTTATAATCTAATTTAGCTGGATTACTGCTTGGACATCTCTAAGTGAGAAAACTCTGAGCTTTTAAGGTGGAATTACTGACAAGGGAGGGGGAGGGGGAGGAGGGCCATTTTCTCCTCCTCGTTCCCCCTTGGCGGGAGGTGGCTGGGTCTGCCTCTCTGTGAGGAGAGTTGGCCTAGATTTAGAGAATGAGGGCACTAGAATTCAGGATCTTTGTTGACTGAGAGAAGGGGAGGGAGGGCAGAACCTGGAGAAAGAATTGTGAATTCAAATATCCCTGATTGAGAGAGGCAAGCGCCAGGTAGGTGAGTGGGGGAGACTTAGGGGGAAGGTAGCCAGAAGAAGGAAAGAGCTGGAAGGAGTCTATGGAAAGCAGATGTGACCCAGCTCCACCTGAATGTTGCCGGGTAGAAATGCAAGCCTCGCTTTTCCAAAATGTGCAATTCTTCAGTAGGGGCCAGAAATCAGGATTGCTATGCCTACTCTCGCAAATTTCAAATGTTGGTGGGAATTCAATGACTGTGGAGGCCATTCAGATAAGATTGGAGCCACCCATCTGTGGCCATTTACGCTCCCCTGCAGGGCAGGAGGACTTTTGAATTAAGAAACAGCATTTGCCTGGATTGAGGACTGGGGCAGCTTTGCTTTCTTTAGTTGGTGACTGGTTGAAGCTGGTGGGAGTCTCTCTGCCTTGGTAACATGGTGGTCACTTCGCACTTACATGGTAAATTTTCTCCAAGGAGCTCAAAAGATTTTGTGTTGCCTCAGTGAACCTCACAGCCAGCCTGTGGGGCAGGCAGGTAGCAGTGGCCCCCACACACACCAGGAGCAGCAGCAGGAAGTGTTTGGCACACCGCCAGCTAGGTTGACTCGTTGCTTTCATTCCGTGGTCTACCCAATTAGCAAATAGGGCCTTCAAGAAGCACGGGCAGGTTTCTCATTACCACCTCCTCAGCCGCCCTTTTTGGCTTCTTATCTTTCTCCCATCTGCTCCAATTGACAGCTAAGCCCCAAGTGAACCGAGCCAGTGACTAATTCCTGTCGTGCGTGTGAGTGTGTACACGTCTGTGTGTGCCTGCATGTGTGTGTGTCCACCTGACCTCTGGGGAGGCCCAGCATGGTACATCTGCTCCACTGCATCGCTCACTGGTCTAACGCCCTGCTCCGAAACGCGACCTTTGCAAATGTTCGACTCTCAGAACCTCCACGTGGGTATCTGCAGGACTCCGGATACCTGTATTTTGCACCACCGCTAATAATCTGTGCTGGTTGGGGCCCCTTGTCCCTCTCTCTACCTTAGACTGCTAGAAGGTTGCCTGAAAAGGCTTTCCCTCCATGCCCCCTCTCCAGTCACACGGATTAACAGGAGTGTTCATGTCAATAGGGGCTGGAGGAGTGGTGGCCAGGATGAGGATCTTCTATGAGTTGCTTTGGAAAGAACACCTGGGAAAGTCAGACTGACAGCAGTATGTGGGGCACAGCCAGGTTATCACTCTCCCTCCATGACAGGGTGTCCCTTGCCACACCCTGGTCTCTGCTTCATAGACCTGCACACTGTGGGTACTGCTCTCCTAGGAGGAATTCCTTGGAGTTCTCAGGCATGACTCAGAGAGAAGCCCCCAGTTCTGCAATGTCAGCCTGTTGATGTTGTTCCCAGGACAGCTTAGCTCAAGTAGCCTGCATTTTCTAGATCACCTGACTCTTCTTTCTAAATTGTCTCAGATCGAGCCACTAAATCCTAGGAAGCCTTCCCAGCACGATATTCCACTATGATCATCCACATTCTCTGCATGCAGCCATACCTTAAGCATCCTTCAGAGGCAGGTGTAAAACCAGGGAACACCTGGCCGTTTCAAATGCATTGTGTCGGGGAGATAAATAGACCTGTTGGAACTGCAAAGGCTACACGTCAGATCCAGCCAATCAGGGCACTCCTCTTTAGAGTCAGAGGAAACCACCTTTTCCAGGGATGAAAATGTTAAGGAAATTCCTCCTTGATCTAGTTGGAACTAGGAACACATTGAACTTTCAGAATCAAGCATAATGTTAAACCTCTCCCCAGCAGATCAAAATCAATATTGAACATTTAAAATGTATGTAGATGAAAACAGCCACACCTTTGCTTCTATACCTGTGTGTAGAAGGAAATGACCTTCCAGCTGCCTTGGGAGAACTCAACTTGTGCTTTCCACTGGGCTGTGTGAAGTGGAAGCCATTCGGGCTTTCAAAGGTCAGCTGGGGGTCCTCTGTCCCCCCATTCATCAAGTGTCTCTCCAAGTATCCGATGATCCATCCTAACAGGTACATTTACACATGTACATAAAAATAGCTTCTGGGGACTTAAAGGGACACTAGGATGGGAACCTCTCTGCTAGAGCCTCAGGGCGCATGCGTTCTAGAATTTTAAAAAAGTCAGGGAAGCTACACCCATTCCCAGTGCTGCCTGACTCTGGGAGCCCAGAGTCAGTTGCACAGGTTGCTGACTAGGAGGCCAGAGGCAGAACACCAGGTGGAGCCCACCAGGCTAAACTCACCTCCAGATGCCAAATAGCGGAACTCAGGGAGCCCCGGGCAGGCAGAGGCATCATTAGAGAGCTGGGCGGCTGGAGCTCCACTCTCAGCCCTGCTTAGGTTTCCAGAGAAACTGGGATGAGATTCCAGATGAGCTAAGTCCCCAGTTGGACCCACAGGTCCCTTCCAGCTGCATTCAACTGATCTCTGTGCATCAGGGATGGATTTACCTTGACATTTAAATTTCTGCTTCTATCACCAGCAAGATTGGGTTACCCTAAGTAATACAACTTTAAAATATTTTCTGAGCAGTAAAAGCAGACGACCGCAGTGTTATAAAATCTTGTCTTTTAGGAGACATTAAAATGTTACTGATACTGATCGCAGTGAGGTAGGAAGCCGGCAGCCCAGACTTTGAGGGGAAGAAGTCAGAGGCCCTGAAACAGCATGAGGCCGATGCATGAGGAAGGTAGTTAAAGCCAAGCGGGAGTCACTTCAGAAGCTAAAATCGCACTTTGCTGGGGGTTTGCCTTTTAATTTGTTTTTCCTCACAGGCTGTGGCTTTACTCCTTTGAATCAAAGCCTTGACAGTCGCTCCCAAGAAAGGTGGTCTCTAGCAGAGCCAGTTCCTTTGGTTTGGCCAACCTCAGCAGCCAGAGATACTATTCACCAAGAACCTAAATTAGCCCCTGCCTTGGAGCCTGGAGGTATATACATCCTGAGGTGCCTCAGGATGTATATGCTGGCTGGCTTGAGGTTCCCTGAGTATGTCCCCTTCCCTTTTGCGCCCCCACCAGCCCAGTCGTTTAAGACAGAGAAAAAGAAAACCCACATTGTAACGAGGAGAATAGTTGGGGAGGGGAAAGGAAGAAGCCCCTGTGAGTTGCCTTCAGAAATACCATGTTTCGTAGCTGCCTGAATAGCCCATTTGTTAGAAAGGAAGAACTTGGTTGGAAAAGGGACCCACCAGTCACTAAGGGGCTCTCCTGAGTTTGGGGGCATTCGGGCTGGAGCCAGGATATTTTGGGCCTGTGACTTAGTACATGTGGGTACCATCACAAGTGGGTACCATCTCCCACAAAGGAGTGAAAACTGGTTGGGGGGAGCAAGGGACGAACTTACTCTTTTTATATATAAAACACACATGTAATATGCATGCAGCTAGACAGTGCATTGGTGGCATGAAAACTTCATCATAGGGAGAAAAATTAGGAGAAAGATCTCAAAAGCTTCCTGGGAAGGAGATCAGGAGTAAGGTGGGCAGGGACAGAGTGATCCTCAACAGAAGCCCCTTAGCATCATCGGGGAAGGAATGTTTCGCCAGCTCATCTTTCTGTCTTATCACCCCTCTGCCTGCTGGCTCAGTTTTTATACCAAATCACTTTGGGCTGAAATAACCAGACAGGCCAAATAGTTCATTTTGTCCATGTTGTTAATTTACTGACTCCAAATTCCCTTTTCAGAGCTTACCAGATAACAGTTATATTGAGTACTTAGCACAAAACTTGCCAACCCTGTGGTGCTAGGCTCCCAACATGACTCCTCTCGCCTAATCCTCATGTCAGTGTTGTGAGGTGGATACTGTTAGCATCCTCGCTTTACAGGTGAGAAAGCTGATTCCAGCACCGAGGGCAGATGAGCTCTAGAGATCCAGGTTGACTTGCTGTTGCACGGTTAGGATCAATTGCTTTGTCTCCAGATAGGTGCAGTAGGAAGGTTCCTTTGGGGCACCAGGGAGCCACCCTCACCTGTTGGTAAAGTTGTCACCTGCAAGAGTGTGCCCTTAGTGATGGGGTTCACCCCACCCCATTAGCTTGCACAGTGCCCTCCAGGGCCAAAGAGCACCAAGCCATCTCAGATTCCAAATGTGACTCGCCACCACTCCACATATGCATAATTGGTCGACTTTCCTAAATTTAAGCTGACTTTCTCTCAGAGTTCACATTTCCACCAACTTTTCATTAAATTAATTATTCAAAACAATTCAGAGTTAGCGTTCTCACGGCAACTGTAACTCTGCCATGACTAGATTAAGGCGTAAATTGAACAGCATGTTTTGCAATAAAGTTAATTTTATATTCACCAGAGAACTGAGTTATAGTTGCTGTGGGAACCATCATTTCGAATCTCTTGACTTTGGTGCATTTAAATTCTCAGCTGCAGCATTGCACACGGTAGCAGATTTTGCATGGACATTTAATTTGCTTCTCACCATGGCCTGGCTACCCTGAACTTGGAAGTCCTGTCAGAAAGTAGCATTGCAGCTTTCCTGGCCTCCTTCCTCATGCTGGTACTATGGTGCCAAGAAGTCAAAATGATGTCTGATTTTATCTTGAAATCATCTGCTTTGGAGGAGTGACTTTCCTTAGAAGCACCAAGTCCCAGGCAATGTCACTGCATTTGTGTGCAGCCAGGATTCTCATCCAAGGGTATTTTTGGATCTGTGCTGTATAATTCAGTACACACAGGGTGACCTCCGAAAGCTCCAGGTCCTTGCATGTGCCATTAATCATGCAGGCATGCACAGCCATACATCAGAACTTATTGGCGCTCCGGAAAAGCTAAGCAACATTTCCCAGAGCCACATAAAGCCCAACCATCTCTAAATCAAGACGCATTGCGGGGCCTCTCTAAAAGGTACGTTCAGCAGAACTGGAATAGAACTCAGGCTAAATCCTGGTGGTAAGGAATTGGAAACAGGGGCCAAGGCAAAAACAGGGGCTCGTTGGGGAGGGACAGCAGAGGAAGATGAAACCCTGAGATGGTTAGAGAGGCGAGCACTGCATCTACAAGGATTATCGATTTTCGTAGCTTTATTGGAAAAATCAGTCATGCTTTCTGCCTCCTGGGGATTGCTCTGCTGCAATTTGGGAGTGTGTCTGTGTGGCAGTTCTGCAGGTTAGCATCTGAGTAGCAGCTCCCACTCACCGTTCAATTATCCATTTAGCTAGAATGTGACTTAGCAGAAACAGACTGCTGTTTTGCATGTTGAAAATGTATTTGAAAAGAGGGGATGTTGTTTCTCAGTAAATGAGAGGATTTCGAAGAGGAAGCTTGCTGTTTTAAGAGCATGCTCATTATGCAAAACTGAAGAATAGCACCTAACAATAGCATGGACCAGATTGTTGGAATCCTGACAACAGTTCTGTACTCTTCCAGGAAACAAAAGCCTCCTTATTCCTTATACTGTGCCACAAGGAAATGTACTTCCTGCTCAAAACGATTGCAGAATTTATAGATAAAGACCCCGTAGTGACCAGTGATCTCCCCACCAAATCCTTAATCAGCTAGACACTGATGGAGAAAAAGACTAGATCACTACATGCAAATAGAGTTTCACAGAATAAGATATAAGTTCATGATCAGGCAGGCTCACCTGGGCCATCTGGATGGGAAACTGAATTATATCTGCATTCGTGACTAAGAGTGGGCCTGGTAAGATGTTGTGCCAATCAGAGAAAGTAAAGATGACCAAGAAGCAAAGGAGAGATGGGAATGTTCTTATTGCTTATCTGCAAGGTCAAAGGGGCCATAGAATAAGGTCAAACATGCATTACTGTGTGAAATCACTTGACAGTGCTTTGTGGCCAAGTCTGATGACTTGGAGGGATTGGTCCGTTTACTGAAAGCTTGACAGATTACTAAATAAATATAAATCTATATATTATATGTGTAGATAGATAGATAGGGCTCTTTTATTGCCTGAGTGACACAGTTTGGATGGGTCATGGCCTGGAAGAGACAAATAGAACACAAAGGAACTAAAAGACCAGGGAGTGTTTTCAGGGTTGTCCAAGGACACCCGGCCAGCCAGAACCAGACGAAGCTGGCTCAATAATCATGGCCTCCTGGCCTGAAGTCACCATGTGAAGAGAGTCAGGGTGCTTGTTTCTGGAGCAGGGCCAGGGAGAGTGCCAGCCTGCCCCTCCGTACGCAGCCTCTATAGCTCTGTGGTCCCCTCCTCTCCTCCATCCCTCCTGTGCATCCTCAGGCAGCAGGAGCCCCTGGCCACCCTTGCCTTCATCCCAGGTGTTCTCTTTAATGTGGAAAAGTCCTCTGGAAGGGAAGGTGGAGTCATTTCCCTCGCCCAGCTCGAGGTCACTGATTCCCAGCAGCAGCGAGCTGAGTTGAGTGCATTACATGATCTGGGGTGCTTTGTTATGGATTCTGCATTTTATCCTCTGCTTTTATGTCTTGAAAACCTTTCCTTTCAGAGATATGGGTGGAAGTAGCCTGAACACATCTAGAATTAGCCATGCCACAGAGCCCCAAGATGGTACCCTGCCCCAGCCACCACCATGGCTTACCAGGACAGCCTGGCCAGCTTCCAAGTTCTGTCCTTGCCCATCCCCAATCTGTTCTCCAGCACAAAGGGACCCTCCCCAATTCTGCCCAAAGCCATCAGTGACTTGTGTTTGTTCAGAGCTGAGGAGCCTCTATGCCTGGCTGCTCTGCTCCAGCCACACTGGCCACCTTCCACTGGCTATCCTTCCAACACCCCTCTTCTGTCTGGGCTGCTGCCTCCCAGACCTTGGCATGACTTGCTTCCTCTTCTTCTTCACATCACCTTGTCAGTAAGGGCTTCCCGGCATTGTGTTCAAAACGGCAATCTCCTCCCACCCTGGCCTTTCCCGTGGTAGTTACCACCAGCTGACATATGTGATTAATATTTTTATTGACTGTGGATCTCCTGTCAATAGAATGTAAGATCTTTGGGGCAGGGGGTGCAACACAGTAGCTGAGCATGCATGAGGCTCTGGTTTCCATCCTCCTCTCCCAAAATAGACATGTAAAGTCTTTAAGGACAAAAATTTGTCTCTTTCATTTATCACTCTATGTCAGGTATCTATAAAATACTTGGTGCATAATAGACGCTCAAGAAATATTTATTGAGTGAATGAGAGCATGAACTCACAGGTCCACTAATCAGCACATTATAACCACTCAGTAAATGCTTAATATGGGGTGCTGTGTCTCCCTTAGAAGTCCTTCAACCCTTGATTCCCACACTCTAGATTCATTGAGGACAAGGGACAGACCAAGGCCCATTCTTGAGTGGGGACCACCATGCCATCCTGAGGTGGCTGCATCGCAGGATTCTCAAGGTGCCTAATCCAGTCCTCAGCTTCAGAAGCTCCATTCTGTTGGTGCTAACAGTCAGGTGGCTCTGTGCTGACTCCCTCACACTATCTGAATTCACACCTAAATACCAAATAGCAATTCATTCATCCACCATGAAGAACCCTGGCCATTGCAGGGCATTCTTTCCCTAAAGGGAAATCTGTGTGGTAGTGAAGTTAAAAGTCAGAAGGTTGTTTGGGGAACAAGGATTCCAAACAAGCAGGCCAGCAATCCCTCCATGACCACAGGGGTGGGCTCCAGGGCTGGTGGATAGTGGAGTCTGAGGATGCTCAAGAGCCTCACTGAAGCACAGTATTTGCATGGAACCGGTGCACACCCTCCCATGTAGCTTAAATCGTCTCTAGTTGCCTCATACTACCTAATGCAAGGTAAATCCAAGGTAAGAGGATGTGTTGTTTAGGGCACGATTTCAAGGTAAAAGTCCACACATGTTCAGGGCAGACACAATCTTTCTCCAATTATTTTCAATCCGAGGTTGATTGAATCTGAGGCTGCAGAACCCCTGGGTACTGAGCACTGACCCTAAGGCATTCTGAGGCAGACTTCTCCTGCAGAATGACCAGGCTGGATGGGAGCCAAGTACCCAGGCTCAGAGTCGGATGGACCTGGGTTCAAACTCCATCTTCCACTTGCAGTGACCATGACCGCAGGCAGGTTAACTTTGCAGAGCATCAGCATTTTCAGCCACAGACAATATTAATACATACTCCCTAGGGTCCTAGGCTTGGTGCAATAGTACGGATGTGAACTGCTGAGCTCCTGGTGGGTGCTCCCACCTGGCAGCTGCTCTGGTCTCCATCCCTTAGGGGACAAGGACATGCTTTCTTATGAATAGTCAATGACTCGTGCCCCCCAACTCCCTGTGCTCACCCCAAGCAGACCACCTGCTTCTGTTAACATGCTTTTCTGAGCCTGGGTGAGATCTCCACACCGTGGAGTTTGACAGTGTCAGTGCACACCTCTTGTGTTTTGAGGGGAGTTCTGCAGAGAACCTGTCTCGTCCATTTAGAGCGCATGTTGCTCATGTAACACTCAGGAAATTACCTCATTTTTCTTATTTCCATGTAAGTCTCTGGGTGGCACCTTTTGGGGTCTTGGCCATACTGAATATGCCAATCCCTCCACCTTCTATTTTTTTCCTTGAGGCTGGTTCTCACTATGTGGTCCAGGCTGGCCTTGAACTTGTGATCCTCTAGCCTCAGCCTCCCAGGTAGCTGGGGATTACAGGTGTGCACCACCACACCCGGCTCCGATGCTGTGTTAAATGATATCCCTCCTACAGCCAATGCATGTGCAAATCAAAGTCCTAAACCAGGAAGACAAGGATACTCTTGATAACAATAGTAGCTGTCTCTAGGGGACCATTTACTATGTGCCAGGCGTTACCTTTTCTCTCATTTAAACACTCTCTGGGAGAGGCACTTTTACAGCTCTGATTTTACAGGTGAAGAAACTAAGAAATGAAAGAGCGTGTGATTTTTGCCTGAGAGCATTCAGCCAAGGGGTTGAACTGAGATTTGAATCCATGCATCTGAGCCCCCTAACTTCACCACCCGAAGTCCAGGCAAGCCTCCCCACCCTGGAGTCTCCTCCACCTGCTGGTTCAACCAACCACAGATTGGAAAAAATAATGCACCTGAACTGAACGTGCACAGACTTTTTCCTTGTCGTTATTCCCTCAGCGGTACAGTTGAACTCCTATTTACAAAGCATACGCACTGTATTAGGAATTTTAAGTAATGCGGAGGTGATTTAAAGTTTGCAGGAGGGTGTTCAAAGGTTCTGTGCAAATAGTAGGTCATTTTACATAAGAGGTTTGAGCATCCAAGGATTTTGGTATCTAAGGGGGGAAACTGAAAGCAGTCCCTTCTGCATATGGAGGCATGAGTGACTGCACTGCCCCAGCTGGCTGAAACTAGCCCTGGGATGCTCTAGTAACTATTGAGGAGCCCATACTACATACTAAGACAAGTGACTCAGTACAAGAATCTGCCCTCTCCCTTGCCCTGGGGGACCTTTATTGCTTCTCTGCCTCCATGGCAGCTAATGAAAAGAGACCAGTCCTCACTTCCATCCTTGATCAGGACCAAATATCCCAGTTTGCCTGGAATTCAGGGTTCCCCTGAGATCCAAGACTTCAGTGCTAACGCCTAGACAGTCCTGAGTGAGCTAGGATGACTGGTCACCCTAGCTGAGAACAGGACTAGGGAATCCATCCTCCTGTTGCCAATCCCTGGCTCCACAACTCTGCTACCCTGGCCGAATGACCTAATTTCTCTGTGCCTCAGTGTCCTCCGTGAAAAATGGGACTCACGATAGCACCTACTCCGTAGGGTGGCTATGACCACTCGTGACCTCATGCATGAAAGGCACCCGCAAGCACTAGGCCTAGGAATGCCTATGAGGATTCCCATTACAATTCCCATTACAGTCGTTAGGACATTAAAAGCTTCCTAGAATTCAGAATTTCAATCCTGGGGCAGATTCTTTCCTAGCCATTTTAACATCTACAAGAAACAAACATTTAGTGATTTCCTTACAATTCCTGAAACTGTACAGGGGACAAAAAAAAATGGCCATTTATTGTTGGCCTGATTTTACACTAGTTAGAAGAGAACCATCAGCCTGCAGACGTAGCAAGCCCGTGCCCACAGGCCTCCCAGGTGTTATTTGTATTTTTATGACCCTCCTGTGGCTATAAGGATGCTCAGTGGGTGTAGAAATTGGATGGTTAAAAATAACAAATAAGAAATCAAAGTTGCGCCTTGTCCCTATTTCCATACCGGTAGGCACCACATTCATTATTTGCTGGACAGCTGTGGGAATAAACAACACAGGCACAACAACTTGATTGTCCTCCAAGAGCCAAATTAAACCATTGGGCTTTCTTCTGATTGTCATCCTGCCTCTGTCTGGCTCTTGTCCCCTCTTAATCTACCAACGCGCCTTCTCCGCTACCTGGCCAGGTGCGCTGGCCTGTCTCTTTCGGTCTGGGCTCTCTGCTCCATACAGGTGCCAGGCAGGGACCCGTACTGGCACAGACACAGGCCCCATCATCAGCTTGGTTCTGGACCCAGTGCTGTCAGCAGCTGCTTCTCCTGCTGGGCCTTGTATCATCCTTCCAGGGGCTTGGGGTGTGAACTGAGGGAAGGGTTTCCTTTTACCTGGCTGCTGAATCAAGGGCACAGAGAAGCAGCAAAAAAACGCGCTGCATAGGGGTTTTATGCATTCCTCCAACAAATATCCTTAATGCTGAATGCTGGGGTGAGCTCTGGGAACACAGCCATAAGCAACAGAGCCTTCCACTCTGGAGGTTTGAGGATCCCAGGACAGCGGGCATTAAAGCACAGGTTCTCAGCCTGTGCTGTGTGTGGGAATCACCTGGGGAGCTAAAGACAGAGAGAGAAGAAAGACGGCCTGGAGGTGCAGCTCAGAGGTAGAGCTTGTGCTTCGCCTGAGCAAGGCCCTGCACTCAATTTCCAGCGCCAACAGAAAAAAGAGAAAGACAAACACGAATGCCTGAGTCCCATCTTCACAGACTGCCTTAATTGAGGTGGGATACCTCGTGCCCACCACAGGGACTAGTCAAGGCTCCCAGGCCATTGGTGCATGCAGCCAAGTTGAGACCTGATGCTCTAAACAAGGGACCAATTTGAATTCTAATGGGTGCAGGTCCAGGAGGAGGAGAAGGAGCTTGGAAGACACAGGATGGGGAGGGTCCCTGAGCCAGTTGAGCCCCAGATGAGAGGCTTTAGCCAAGGTAGGTGCAGGAAACCCAGCTGAGGAAGGGGGATCTGGAAAAGCCCAGGAGAGGGATCCAGGCTGGCTGCGTGCTGGAAGGTAGCAGGGAGCTGTGCTGAAGCCCTGAGCGCAGAGCCAAAGTGAAGGGAGAAAGCATCTGGGTCTTTGAGGCCCAGAGATTTAAGACTTAACCCTAAAGCAGAGGTTCTTGCACAGCCTCAGGCACACGGAGGCCCTGGAGGGCTTGTTGCAATGCAGGTGGCCGGCCGGCCCCCATGTGCTGGTTCTGGAGATCGGGATGGAGCCCAACCAGAAGCGCAGTTCTAGCAAGTTCCCAGGAGGTACTGATGCCGCTGGTCCCAGGAGCAGACCCTGAGAAGCACTGCTTTAACCTAAAGCGGGGTGAAGCCCACTGAAGCACCCTGAGCGGAGGCTTGGAACAGGGAGGTGTATTCTGCAGCCCCCAAGTGGTGCCAACTCCAGGAACCTGCCCAGCTCGTCCTCTTTGCATTAGGTGAAACAGAATAAAGGGGGTGACATTCGAGAAGAAAAGAGCAGGCACCAAGGAAAACACAGGCCTGTGTAGGCCCGTGGGTGGCTGATGATTCTAACCCCATTTAAATTCCCAAGAAGGCCTGTTCCAAGTTCCTGTTGGCTCCTGTATCCTCCTCCCGTGATCCTCTTCTTGAAAAAAGTCACAATGTATCAGCAACAGCCTGAAACACCAAAATAATAACAAAAAAAAGATAAGGTGCATCTCCCTTTCCCCCTTGTCTTCAAAGGGGAAAGGATGTTAACTTTTTTATTTCAAGCTCATCATTTCCTCTGTGGCCAAGGCTGAGCCCACATCCCAGGCAGACAGAAGTGATACGGATCAGTGAGAATCCAGGTGCATCCAGGAAACTGTGGCATCGACAGCTGGAGCCAAGTTTATATCACCTGACGAGGCTCTGCTCTTCCTGCTGCTGCGGTGGCATAGGCAGGGGACATTTTCCTCTTAGGAGCAAAAGCCAGTTCGTTCTCTGCTGTAGACCAGGTGAAGAACCCTGCTCTTTCAGCACCCCCACCTGCAGACCCCTCGAGACATTCAAAGGCTGCTGAAACGAAGAGATGTTCCACCATCTCTAGTGAAGCAGAGGGAGCCGTTCAAGTGCAGGTTCACGGCTGCATGTGCACGCCAGTTTGTGCCTAGGACAGACCTGCACGGCTCCCTCTTGCACACGTGGGTGAGCAAGGGGAACAGTGCTGCCCTTTTATAGAGACTAGAATGCTTTTTTGGCATCTTCATCTTCTAAAATTAGCTGAAGGTTTCCCCCGGAGTGTCTCGAAACATCAGATTAATTTCTGAGCGTGGCTCCTGGTGTTTAGTATCAATGGCTACCGAACCCCTGGAGATCCCTGATCCCCAACACCTTGACTGTCTCCAGCTTCCTAGAAAGAGCTCTGGAATGGAACAGCAGGCTCTTGTATTGAATATTTCCAGTGAGTATCCTGCTGAATTCCAGCCGTGCACGGACCCAGGGGAACAGTGGTATTTAAAACAGTTGCTGAGAAGGCGGAGCAGCGTCCCTAATTAAGTTACCATTCAGAAGGACAGTTCTTCCCAATAGAAAAGGCTTCACTTCTTCTCTCTCCAAGGCCCCTGTCCTCATAGTTGCTGTGAGCTGCAGCAGATCATCTTCTCACTCACCTGGTATAAGGTGGCATTTCTGGATTTGGGTCTGGTGGTCATAGGGAGATTAA
>JAJEJO010000152.1:346017-364176 GCA_020662805.1 Glaucomys volans | reverse complement strand
AGCCTCCCGAGTTGCTGGGATTACAGGCGTGCACCACCACACCCGGCAAGGACAGGCTCTTCTTTTCTTCCTGGTCTGGGAGTAAGGCAAAGAGAACTGATTGGCACTTCAGGCTGTTCCCTGCAGAAAGAGCTGCCGCTAATTATAATATCTGTAGCAACCAGGACTCTGTCACCACCACCAGTGATGTGTGCACAAGTGAACACTTACAATATGCCAACTTCTACCAAAACTTTCATCCTTATCATTTCACTGAACACCACCAGCATCTGTATAAAATGGCACGATCTTCATCGCCATTAGGTTATTCAATCGACAAATATTTATTGAGTGTCTGTTATATGCCAACCATCCTTCTAGACCTTGAAGATAACTGAACAAAGGAGATGACAATTTCAACCTGCTTGGAGGCTGTCTTCTATTGGGAGACAGAGTATATAAGATTAATTGGCGAAATATATACTTTTACCAACAGGCTGAGGCTCAGAGAGGCGCATCTACCAGCCCAAGGTCACACAGACAGCAAGAGGCAGATCTAGGTTTCCATCCCAGAACTCTCTGGCTCCAATTCAGTTTGGGGTTTCGCACAAGGGCTCATCCCAGGCTGGAACGGCTCTCCTAAGGGTCTCTTGGACCTTTTGCAGTCCCTGCATTTGCACAGCCTGCTTTGTGCTGTCTTTCGCATTTCCCCCCGGGCAGGCTGCTGGCTCCGTGCTTCCTCAGGTGTGCTCAATGCGGAGCGTTTAAATCCCATTTCTGTCTCCACACCCCTTGTGCAATATTAGCCACTTATTTCTCCCTCTAAATTGCCACACATGGCAGAACATGTCTTGATGCTTTTTTAGAAAAGCTTTTTATGGTAATTATAGCTTTCTTCAAGTGCATTTATGCTCCCCTTTTTACTGTACTATAGACATTATTTTGCTCAGGCCTAATTTTTGTTAAGGTAAAAAGGCTGCCTACCTGGTAACTATGTCGACGAGAGACAGACCCCCCCCCCTTCTCTTCGTCTTTTAAAATAGTTAGTACTTGGGTGCAGGAAAGTCTTGGAAATTATTCCATGTTCATTGAAGATGCTGATGCGAGTCAGACATCATCATTCATTCATTCCCTCCAACTACTTATTGAGTACTGGCAATCCAAGAGTAAATCAACTAGACATAAACCTCACCTGGTAGGTTTACACCATAATCGGAGTGTCCAGGGCAGTTTTCGGTTGTATACTGCACAATTCTAAGGGTGCCCTTTAAATTTTAGTAAATAACAATGTGCACATTTTTTTCTTTTTTTTTTTGGGGGGGGTTGGGTACCGGGGATTGAACTCAGGGGCACTTGACCACTGAGCCACATCCCCAGCCCTGTTTTGAATTTTATTTAGAAACAGGATCTCACTGAGTTGCTTAGAGCCTCGCTTTTGCTAAGGCTGGCTTTGAATTCGCGATCCTCTTGCCTCAGCCTCCCAAGCCTCTAGGATTATAAGCATGCGCCACTGCGCCCAGCCTATGCAACAGTTCTTATGACAATTTTCCAGCAGGTGACAAGGGCTGCTCCATGGCCTAGCCAGCACCAAGGACATGCTAGGGGCAACACAGAACAGTATGGCCAACAATACAGCAGAAGGAACAGGGTAAAGGGGCAGTGACCGCCAGGGCGTGGGAGCCTTGGGAAGGCATCCAGGAGAAGGACCTCTGAGTGGGGATCTGAAGGATGGTTGAAGTTAGGGAGATGGCAGAAGGGAAAAGAAAAGGGTAAAACCCAAGATGGTGTTGAGATAGGCTGACTCGTAAGGTCTGCGAGCTTGAGAAGGACTCAGACTTGACCCAGGAACTAATGGAAAACTATGGAGGTGCTTTCAGCAGTGTCCAGAATGGAGAGAAATGAACAATAGTGCAAGACTGGAGGTAGGGAGGCCAGTGAGGAGGCCTTGACAGGAGTCCAGACCAAGGTTGGGATGTCATGGGTTAAAATGGTGGCAGCATGGGTGGGAGTGGAAGGCAGATTCCAAGATATTTAGGAGGAAGGACAAGTAGGACTTTGTGTTAGTCTGCTATGCATTAGTACAATGAAATACCTGAGGCAGGCTAACTTTATAAAGAAAAGAGGTTTGTTTATTTAGCTCACTGTTTGGGATACTGAAAGTCCAAATGGCATTATGTAGGCTCTGGTGAGGCCCCCCTTGAATGTATCACTTTATGGAGCATGGACATCTTGGGAGCTCATGCAAGAGGAAAAGATTGCATCTCAAAGCAGGAAACAAGACAGACACTGGGGTCCCACAATCCCATCCAAGGACATGCTCCCCAATGACCTGAGGAATTCCCACTAGGTTCCATGCCATCTCCCACCATCACATTGAGCACCAGCTTCCAACAATGAATCATTCAGACCATATCCATCTATAGCAGAGGAAGATGAGCAAGAACTTGGTTAGGGTTAAATTTGAAAATGAGAGAAGTTATGGGAAGAAGGATGTAATTATGAATGACACTAAGGTTTCAATTTGGGGCAATGGGTCTGTGAGGTGCCTTTCATTGAGGAGGAGATCAGAATCGGTGGAGAGGAAAGGGAAAGAGGTGGGATTTTGTTGAGTCTAAGATGCTTATAAGTGAAGAGACAGGAATGCTGAGATGTAGCTCTAGCCCAGGTCCAGGGCTCAGAGGACTGGAGTTGAAGATTCAGAAATCATCAGATTATATGGATGTGTTCGGGGTTTTGATAGGGTTTTTTTTTTAATTGCAAATTTCTAACTTGTCCAAGATTCTACTGTGCCCTTGAAGGTTCTCCCGGGAAAGAGGACTTTTGATCTTGGAGAGGAAGGTCCCCACTATCTTCTCATGATCCTTAAAGAGGCCATAGATAGGGACCAGGCTGAAAGGACACAGCACTTGATGTCCATTCATTCTAGCACCCTCTCTGTGCCAGAGACGAGGCTCTGGCATCCAACAGCAAACAACCAGATGGCTGAAGCCCTGCGCCTGGGGCACAGTGCCTTGCCTTCAATATTATTGACATTTGGGGCCATATCATTCTTTGTCGTAGGGGCTGTCCTGTGCCTTGTGGGATGTTGTCAACATCCCTGGTTTATACCTACTAGATGTCAGATGTCATCGACATCGAATTATGATGATCAACAATATCTCCAGACATTGCCAAATGTCCTGGGGTGAGGTGGGGGTGCCTCTGCTGGGAACCACTGATCTAGGGTCAGGAGACCCTGAAGCCCGCCCACAGTCAGGTCCCCGTGCTGCATCAGCAAGGCAGCAACCAGGTGCAGCTTGCAGGTCTCTAGGTCAGTGATCTTAAAGGTAGGCCCTCCAGAAGTCAGCAGAGTTAACCCCAAATCCAGAAGACTCCATACAGGAGACTTCTTGGATGCCCCAGGATGAGTGCGTAAGCCCAGTCCAACTTCAGTTAGAGCGTCCTCTCCAGAGGAAAGCCGCCACCTGAGGCCCATCCGCCCTCCAGACTAATTACTTCCTACGTTTTGTTTTTCCTTAAGCAGAGGCTGGCTTTGCACTTTGCAAACACAAAGAATCACCTCCTCGGAAGGCCACCCGCAGAATGAACTTGTGCTCCGGCTAGCTTGGGGTTGCCTAGCAACGCCACGCACCTACCAAGGCTGCTTTCTTCCTCTTCGAGCTAAAAGCAAAGTCCTGTCCATTAATTCCCAGCTGCCCTGAAACTTCTCAGAGATTCGCCAGCACCCCCACCGCTGGTGTTTGCATCTTCTTCCCATGATGTGCAGAAAACCCGCTTGGTGGCCTGTTTATCTCACGTCAGTTGGTCAGGGGGGGAAATGAAACAGGAGTGAAAGAGAAGGAAGAAAGACCTCATTCGCTCTAGGAGCGTGCATATTTTGAGAGCGGTATTTCTGACTGACGTGCTGGCACTTTCTGCAAATTTAAATTTTATGTAGTGGACGTGGCTTTCCTACACAATGAGGCTTCTGTTGAGACTCTGGGCAGGATTTTAGTCAGACATGAGACCTCAGAGTAGCTAAATAACAAAGCACATGTAATAGATAGCATGCTGAGCCAATGTCACAGGTCTGTCATCGAGTCCATTCTCTTTGATCCATTCACCAACACTCCACTGGTGGAAATTGTCAAGCTGGAGGTGGCCGGACGTTGGAGAGGGTATCTTTTCCCTGAGAACCTGTGAAATGTCCCTCAGGTGCTTCCTCCCCAGTTCCATTTTGTTCCTGCTGAAATGCTGTGGCACTCCTCTGAGACTGGGGAAGACTTGGAGCACTGCCGCAGTACAACCAGGGGCGTGTCCATCACTCCCCAAGCAGGGCAATGGTCACCTTGTGGTAAGGAAAGGTCTGGAACACTGAGTCTAGGCTTTGTAAGGATAGGTGCGGAAACCAAGCCAGCTCTGCCGGAGGTGTGCACAGCCAGCAGACGTGGGTGCCGGGAGGGACAGCAAGAGAATACAGAGGGTTTCCTGCAGGAAGAGACAGATGGTCCCCACAGAAAGTCTCCATTGCTCACTGTCTTCTCTGGGATCTGAATCCAGATGGCATTCTGGAGAGGATGGGCCACCACAAACATTGAGGAGCCAGACACTTCTTAAAGATGTAAAGCTCAGTGGCAGACCCTCCAGATCTTTCTCCCTGGGAGTCCTTTGAATTCTCACTGCTGCCGCATGCACACCTGAGGTCGACCAGCATCCTCATGAGGGGTCCTTGGGAGCAGAGAGCAGGGTGCCTCCTGAGTTCTGGAGACCACGGAGGGGACAGAGGTGCCTTCAACTCACAAGAAGGTTTCAACTCAGTTGCCTCCGTCTTGCCAAGCTCTTCACTCCTCTGCCATGGCCCATCCAGGCTCAGTGTTGTGTGGTCTAAAAATAGATATAGAAAAAGAAGGAAATGGAGATGGTGGCAGAGGAAGAGATGGGATTAGAGATAGATGTTCAGGGAAGTTACTTTCTGCAGACAATTAAATCAATGGTCGTCAGGGTGTCATTTAACCGAAGTAAGAAAACACACATAGGTGGCAAAACTCTATAAATTACTAGAAGTCATTGCATTGTGTACTTGAAACAGGTGAATTTTATGGTATGTAGATTATGCCTTGATAAAGCTGTTAAGAGGAAGAAAAGTGAAAACGTATCCCAGAATTCTGCATGTAGGTGTTGTGAGTGTGGCCAATCCCACCAATCCTGTTTCTGTCTCTGAATTACGAAGGGCAACTGGAGCTTCACTGGGGGGACTCTCCCTTCTCTCTTTAGGTCCTCCCTTGTTCTTTGTGTACCAGCCTCCCTTTGTCCAGGCTCAGCTCAGGAGAATCATAGCTGCACAAGTCTTGGGTGCTAGAGCAATCAGGGAATTAGGTCGACTGCTGGTTTCACACACAAAAGGAAGTGGGGGACAAAGCCACAAACAGACACTGCCCATTCTCGCCCATCCCTCCCTGTACAGATCCTCTAAGCCCCAGTTCAGGGCACCCACCCACTCCTTCTTCAGCCTTCAAATCCTGCAATATTTTCAATCTGCCACAAAGAGGTTGAGTGATAAGCAATTTAAAAATTTAAAAAATGCCCCTTAAAACTAAATATTACAGGAATAGGAAAATAGCCGAGCAGAGCCGTCCAGTTCTTGGTCAGGAGAAGGTCATTAAAGTCTCATGTAAATACATCTTCAAAATTCTGAAAGATGGAGGGCATTTGCCTCCATCCTGGTTGGTAGGGAGTGCTCTCTCTTCTTACAGAGACTACTCCTAAAAAAGAAAGAAAGAAAAAGAAGAGGAGGGGAGAGAGAGAATGAGGGAGGAAGGAAAAAGAGAAAAGAAAGGCAGTCTTCTTACTGAGGTAGTGTCAGTCCTGAGCTACGGGCTGGAACCCACAATCTAGCTAGTCTGCTTGTCAGCTCAGCCTGGTGTAGTGTCTGGGATGTGCATTGATCTCCCCACTTTGGAAAGATTGCTCTGACCCCTGCACCCAGGTCAGTTATCACTGGGGATCCCCTGCATCTGCCACCCTAGTCTGTCTTGCAACTGCATGCATGGCCTGCTGCCCTGATCTCTGGACGGCAGGTACGGGCCCCACTGTGAGGCTGGCCCAGTGGCTGCCCTGCGGGCTTGCTCCCCCTTTGCATGGCTCCCCTGCCTCCCCGGCGCGGCCTCACGTCCCTCCTTCTCATTCTCTCCATTTTTCCAACCAGATGGCTGCCCTGATTTGTGCAACGGTAACGGGAGATGCACACTGGGTCAGAACAGCTGGCAGTGTGTCTGCCAGACCGGCTGGAGAGGGCCCGGATGCAACGTTGCCATGGAAACCTCCTGTGCTGATAACAAGGATAATGAGGGAGGTGAGCAAGCGTCTTCTAATTCCCAGCCCCTCAAGAGCAGCGTGTTGTATATGCTTTCGTCATGAGTCGTTTTCTCCTGAAAGACCTCCCCTATACTATTGTCAAATGTCGCCACATTTCCTTTGAAGCATATGCAGAACTCATTGCATCATATACTTAAAACAGTTGAATTTTATGGTATGTAGGGAACGGACATCCTTGGGGCAGCAGGGACTCTTGGAGACTTGGGCTATGGACGTTGGGGTTGGATGCTGGCTTTAGAACCTCAGGTACCCAAAACTGTGTGCGGAAAGGCAGCTGGTGCTGGCTCCGCCTTTGAAGTGACCAGTCCTGCCAGGCCTTTCCCAGCTGGTGGCTACGTGAGGGACAATGGTGGCAACAGTTGGTACCTCACCCTGCACTAAGATGCATCTTTACAGCCCTTGAGATGTCACTTTAAAGATGAGGGAACCAGAGCTTCGAGAGTAGTTAATACAACCACCAGCCGTAAACCCAGAATCCAGACTCAGCCCGATCCACAGTGCTTGCTCCAATCTGTGCTCAGCAAACCACAGCCCACGGCCCATGTCGGTTCCTGAGCGAAACATGCTTTTAACATTTTTAATAAGTGGGAGAAAATAATCTAAAGAATAACGTTTTATGACATGGAAAAATTATGTGGAATTCAAATTTCAGTATCCGTAAAGTTTTTTTCTAACCCACTTTACTGCAATGTGATTGACATACAAAAAGCTATATATATTTGATGTATGCATGCATCCCATGAGTTTGGGAATAAGGACACACTCATGAATCCATCACCACCATCAGGGTCACAAACATATTCATCCCCTCCCAAAGTTCACTCCACCCTCTTTGTTATTATTATTACTATTATTATTATTATTGCTGTTTGGGGGTATTTGGTTTTTGTGATACATAAGATAAAACCTCTTAGCAAATTTTAAGTATGCAATAAGGTATTGTTAGCTATAGACACGGTGCTGTATAGCAAATCTCTGAAACTTATTTTTCCTGCATAATGGAAGCTGTGTGCTCTCTAATCTCCACCTTCTGTGTACTGAGCGACAACTATGTTCGTTTGTCTACGTCCTGTTCTTTGCAACTTCATCCTCCAGGTCAGTTGACCGGGCTCCCTGGGCCTTGGGAGAAGTTTGCCATGCACCCCCCATTCCAACCCTCTGAGCTTTCACTGTTACCTCCTGATGGAGCACAAAGATTCTCAGGCTAAGGGGTTGGGTTAGCCCACAGGCCCCCTGCTCTCCTAAGAATGCTGTGCAATGTCCCCAAACGTTAGCACAGGTTTGTGATCTGCACACGCCAAAATGATTCACTGGTCAGTGGGCCAGAAGTTTGGAGTATAAGTGGATCCACGAGTCCAAATATTTGATCTAGCAAAAATGTTCATGTCCCACTATGGGTCAGTCACTGAGCTCCAGGAGTGTCAATGTCCTCCACAGCACCAGCAGGTCAGATTCAGGTGTCCACTGTGGGGTACACTCCATCGGGGTGACAGCGGACAGTATATGGTATTAGACATTCTATTTTTATTTTTATCTCTCTTCATCCTCTTGATGGACATTTCCATACTCTGACTGCCCTGCACTCATCTGTGATTTGTAAACAAGCACGTGCTGCTAGGAGCACACGGTCCAAAAGGTTTGCAGGCCTCACGCAGCTCGCAAGCTCCCATTCATTCATTTTCTCTTTCCTGAAACGGAGCCAAAATAGCAACCGCTCTAATTCATTTTTTAACAAGGTGAGGCCCAACTACATCAGGCATTTTTCTCCAGAGTCAGAATCCAGTGACTTCTGCTGGTGAAGTTCGCTGTTCTGCTCCTGCTCCCTGATGATCTCGCTGAGCGCAGCCCCTGCTGACGGATCAGCTTCTCCTTCCTGGCTGCCCTCCCGCTCGGGCGTCAGCAGTGCATAGAGTAGCAAATTGCTGAGATGCAGCATGGAGGGGCCAGAAGCTGGTCCTGGGGACTCAGTCTCCCCCGGGGCCCTGAGCCATCCTTCTTCCCCCTCCAGCCCTATCACATCCCCACCGCCACCTGGCCAAAGCCACATGCCCATGGTGGTGGAGCTGCAAAAGGCACCAGGTCCCCTGGCTAGAGGGCTCCCCAACAGGCACAGTTCCGGGTCCCTCCTAGCAGGCAGAGCCCAAGCTTCAGAAAGGCAGGGGACAGAAGGCAATGAGGCAGTGATTATGCTAAAGACAATAATGGCCTTGTTGTGGGAACTATTAAAGCAAACCTCCCAAGGAAGTAATTAACCACCAAGAAAAAAAGGTTCTGCAAGGTGTTTATAAAAAGAAACTCCCGGTTACTTCAGAGTTGCTTATGTCAGGTGAGAGAGGTAGACGCCGTTCCCTCTCACCTGGCGTAAGCAATTCACAATTAAGTGAGTTCTTTTTTTGGAAGCGATTCCTTGGTGCAGAGTACCCTTTCCATGGTTAATTACTTTTCTAGGAGGTGTGCTAAGCACTTTGCTGTTTATTGATAAATATTAAAGTTGCTGCTCATCAGCCCTAGATCCAGTCCTACAGAACACTAATTACTTGGCTTTTTTTGTTTGTTTTGGGGGTGGGAGTGCTGCCCCCATCTCTGCCCTGCTTTGGGAATTCTCAGCAGGGACCTTGTGGGTTTAGAAACCTGGCATCGGGTCAGAGAGGCATCCAGGCAGAACATGAACGCAGCCTGAGAGCAGCTGCAGAGAACACGTTTGTTATAAATCCCATGAACGGGGAAAATAATCGCGCACTCTTCCAAAGTGGACTGGGAAAGGCAAATCATTTTTCGTCCTAGAAACATTCTAGCTTTAAAAAAAATAAATCTCAATTTAAAGTGATTTAAAAAAAAAAAAAACTGTGATAGATACAGATACAAATATAGATAGAGGCATTTGAAGCCCTTAACAGCCTGTTACAATCTGGGTTCAACACTACCTAAGAAATTTAAACCCAGGTCTCTTAGTGCCAGTTTCAGAACTGGTAGTTCTGAAAGTTTCGTTTGCAACAGAATCACCCCAAGTATTTGCTGAAATACAGACGGCTGAGCCCCAACCCAGCCCAAACTGCCGAACCCAGGATGCAAGAACTGAATTACTCGTAAATCTCTCGGTTATACAGATGCCAACTTTCTTTGAGAACCAAAGTCTTGAGGCATCCTTTATATTTAATGAATGAATTTCTCTCCTTGGCATCTAGAATGGTACCCGAGAAAGTACCTTCTTTGGAAAAACTGAGCAATGTCTCCCTCGAACGTTTTCTGCTTTCTGTGATATTTGGATGAGAAAGGCCCTTGCAAATAGCTCTGCCTTAGAATCTCCCACAAAATAATCTAGGCCAACCCCTGTCTTCTTATTACCATCACTTTCCACGCTCCCAACTCCCCAGCCGTGTGACTGCTCACACAGCCTCAGAAAGCAATGACTGGTTCCAAAGAGACCAGCCGAGCCTGCCATGGTCCTGTGTTGGTAGTGGCAACAGTTCAGACTGACGCACCAGCCGGGGACTGTCTTTTGAATAGTGAGAGAGCTTCGCTTGAACCGCTCACCCCAATTTGAAAAAGAAGAGACTCAAAGAAATAGTTTTGCTTACAGAAGACAAATACCAGCTCATTAAAGTCTGAGAATACACACAACATGTGCACCAAGTGACAGGCGGATAATATTTAATTATCACCACCAAGGCAGAGGTGCGAGATTTAGTTCATCACAGCCAGGGGTAGGACAGAGGGTGTAGATTTCCTCTAAAAGTGGGAGCTACAAGGTGAGGAGGCATCGCTAGACCGTCTGGCCCTTCCCTGTGCCCCTTTATCACCCAGAACCTAGAGACAGGAGCCCCAGCTCTCCCCACGGCACACCCAGGCCCCATTGTTTCAAGCTGCATGATGATCTGGTGAAAGCCCCCAGGGGCTCTTGTCAGATGCCCAACCCTTCTGTATGGAGGGCGAGCCAAGGTCGTTCCATCAGCCCAGAGGTGGCAGGGTGGGGGGGAAGCCTGTGTGGGCTGCCCTTGTCTATGACACCTCCTGTCACTTCCTCCCAGGTATCTTCATCTGCCCTTGGTTCTGTTTGAACACAGCACTGAGACACATCTCCCTCTTTCTCCTCCACTTCCCCGATCTCTGGATAGGTGACAGAGCCTGGGCTACAAATCAGCCTGTGTGTCTAGCTCTTCCAGTCCCCTGACTTCTCAAGGTCTCGGTTTTCTTGTCTGTAAAACAGGCATCATCAGGGCAGCTCCATTGGCTGGTGTGCAGTTGAAGTGAGCAGATGCTTGTCATGTATTTTACAAGACACCTGGCTCCTCCAATGTGCTCAAAAGTTGGCTGCTGAGAGCATGAATGTTATCAACACTAACGTCATTATTTTCTAGAATGGAGACTGAATCTGTATAGAAGGAGCCCAACTAATAATTTTTCCAGTATATATAACCACAAAGGTTCTAACTCTGTGCTTATCAAACTTTGGTGCTGTGTAATCCCATGGAGAGCTCAAGTTAGATTTCTAGGCCCCTGCTTTTCAGGAGACTGTCAGGTCTGGCATCTAAGAACCTGCATTTTCCCTAAGCACCCCAGGGGATCTGATACAAGGGCTCCAAACTGCACATTCTGAAGAAAACTTACTCCAAGTGAAAACTTATTTCCCCTGGCCAACCCAGCCCATGCCCTAGTGTCCCTTTCCCCAAACCTTGGCCCCTTGAATTCCCAGAACATAAGAGGGGTAAAATGAGGAGAGGAGTTTTATTTCAAGAAGAAATAAATGAAAAAACATGAGCACATTTTCATGTTGCTAAGTGAATATATAGGTATGCTTTAAAAACGGTCTCCTTCACTGGTTGGAGAGGTAACCAATGTTTATTTCAAAACTGCAAAGACCTTTAACTGTCTCTCTTTAGGGATCCATCCAT
This sequence comes from Glaucomys volans, assembly GCA_020662805.1. NCBI lineage: Eukaryota > Metazoa > Chordata > Mammalia > Rodentia > Sciuridae > Glaucomys > Glaucomys volans. The sequence continues at coordinate 352,951 of JAJEJO010000152.1, read as the reverse complement.
CCATCCATCCATCCAGTGGCTTGTTGGTTCATGGTTTAGCAAACATTCGTGAGGGTACTTGGTGTTAGTCACTAGAAATTGGCCTTGGAGATACTAAATCAAACATGCCACGTGTCCACAGCTTACTCTCTGAGAAGATAGGATGCATAAACACATTGTTATTGTTTTTACAAACCAGTGTATAAGGGGTGACAAAGATGGAGCATCTGGGTTCATTAGGAGCAAAGAGAAAGGACTGGCATGGACTGGGACACTCCTGGGACATGAGAGAAAGCCCATGTCAGTATCAAGCCCCGGGGTTGCAGTCTGTCCCCAGGGGAGCCCTCAAAGCCACAGATCCCCATAAGCCCTGGTGGGGACTCTTCGACCACCTGCAGCATCTTCATTTCTCTTCCCGAATTAAAAACTCCACTCTGGCTTCCCTTCCGAGTGGTGTTTCCCACCCGCTCCCTCTGCAAGATTGGCCTCCTTGTTTCCTTGCAAAGGAGGCTGCCTTGGGTTTAGAGATGTGGATGCTGGCCCGGGCTCTGGGCATGCCAGCCAACGCTCTCTAGCCAGGTCTAAATGAGGAGAAATAACACTGGAGCTTGTCCAGAGCACTTGGAACAGACAAACCCACCCCTCGCCCATGGCCTCCACCCCTCCCTCCCCATCCCTTCACCATCCAAATTGGTTTGACATGATTCAGGGATGCTATTTAGGCATCTATCTCACTTGTTAATTAATAACTCACCTTGTCTTTGCATTTAGCAGAGCCAAGATAGGGGCTTGAAGGACTCTGGAAGAGTTATGGTTCTCAAGTCCAAAGAGTCCAGTTTCTTCCTCTGGTGAGAGATGAAGTTTGGTGAACCCATTGCAAATGCCTTGATTAATATGTGCATATCATGTTGATGGATTGGTCGGGTGGGAGGCAGCTTAAAAGTGCAGTCTTGCTCTATTAATTGAGTTGGATGAGGATTTCCCTTGCAGTCCAAAGACCTTGTAGCAAATGTAGCTGGAATCATAACAAGAGCCCCCGGTTCACTCCCAGAGAGGAAAGCTGTGTATCTAATGCTTAGGAGGAGAACTTGGCCTTCAGGCCACTGCCAGTTGGCTGGGCGCTGGGTCTCTCTTCTTTGAGAGGAAGCAGAACAAGCCCCAGCTGAGATTCTAGAGGAGCACATGGCAGTAAGGGTCTGAGATTATCCTGGAGCTTTCCATTAAAACAAGATCTTTGACAACATTTGCATATTGGACTAGAGAATCTGTTTAGGAAACCAAAGTTTGGGGTATAGTTCTGTTCTGCAGGAGTTGTTTTTTTTTTTTAAGAAAGATAAAACCCATTCTCCATTGCATATAAAAATCATAATCAGTAAGATTTTTAAGAGATGATACATGGCAAGCACTGGAAGATGGGAAGAGGCCCCTAATCCATCTGCTGTTGCCCCCACCCCATGTTCCTGCTGCTCTCCCAGCAACCAGAGGGAAAGCTTTACAATGTAACCCAGATCCTTCAAACCTTCAAAGCCTTCCTGTGTAGTTAAACTCAAACTCAAAATGTTGGTGTCACCTTGTCCTAGAGACCACCCTCTGTGTCCCCTGCCTTGTCTGGCCAGTCCTCCACCATCTTCCCCAGAAGTGGGACTTCATCCCTGCTGGCCAGTCTTCTGGGCCCCACTGGTTCCATGCTCATCCTCCCCAGGGCCTTGGATGGTCCAAAACCAGAAATGTCCAGTCCAGGTATAATGCATGACGGGCTCCTTCTCATCATCCCCTTTCAGCTCCAATGCCCCTCCCCAGGGAGGGCTGGGTTGACTGAACAGTGCTCCTCTCTGTCCTCTCACCCTTTAATGTTCACCTAACATAAATACCACACTCCTAAATTTTCCCACATCTAATAGGTGTGACTCTTCATACTGGACTATGGATTCTCTGAGTCTGTTGCATTATGTCACCACTGTTCCTCTGTGGCCATGGGGGGTTGGCTTCAGAAGCCCTGTGGATACCAAACTCCAGAATGCTCAAATCCTTCAAAGCAAATGCAAAGTATTTGCATAGAGTCCACACATATATTCCCATATAGTTGAAATCATCTCCAGATTACTTATAATACCTAACACAGTGGAAATGTTATGCTAATGTCTAGGGAATAATAATATTGTCTAGGGAATAATAACAAGAAAAAAAAGTTGGTAAGGTTCAATATGGACAAAATTTTTTTCTGAATATTTTTGACCTGTGGATGCTTGAATTCTTATATGTGGACCCTGAGTCTAGGGAGAGCTATTCCCATTTTACATGCAAGGTTGTGAATACTCTAGAAAGCAAGAGGCCTTTCTGTCAAACAATAGAAAGTACAGCTTTTCTCCTTTAAAGCCATTGTCTTAGTTCATCTAAATTACTAGCAAAATCTGGACAATATTTCTGAAAAAGGTTCAAACAAGTACAGAATTTGTGTTGTTGCTGAGAGACCTCAGCAGAAAAAAAAAATCACCTACAAGAAAAAAATTAGCCATCGAAAGCCTTCTCCCAGTAAGTTTATTTGACTTGAGTTTGTTCAGGTAAAAAGAAAAAAAGTATTTAAAGTTCCTGAGTTTACCCAACACAGCACCTCAGTCTTTTCTAGTCAAGTACATTAAATGGTTACTAAGTGTCTCTTAAGGGATTATATTTTTTCCCTGATTAGAGGACAGATCCAATATTCATCATAAGATTATGATGAAAATGATGATCTGAAAAAAAAATGTTAATCATTTAAATCGCCACAGATTTATTTTAGGGAATTAAAGGATTAAAACCCAGATTTAACTGGTGGCCAAGGAGTAGCATTTATAGCATGATGCTGGCTTCCAGTATTCCTGCCTCGGCCAGAGTCTCTGCCTGGACTGTAGCAAGTACCTCCTGCTTCCTGCCACCAGCATTTGACTACCAGCTTAAGGCCCTGGTGCCATTATTATTAGCTCTGTGACTCCCACAGTTCAGGTCCAGATCGTTGGTTCTCTACCCAGGACAACTTTGCTCTCCAAGAAACATCTGGTGTGTCTGGAAGCATTTCATGAGGCACTATGGAGGGGAGATGCTGCTGGGATTGGGGGATCGAGGCCAGGAAGCATTTCATGAGGCACTATGGAGGGGAGATGCTGCTGGGATTGGGGGATCGAGTGTCCCCATGCATAGGAATGCTACCCATTATAGAGGTTCATCAGTAGCATCAAGGTTGAGGAATCTGGTGCAGATATTAACATCTCGCAGAAACATATCTACCTGAGAAATCCAGACAGTCCCCAGATTGTTCTGATGGCAAGGGACATGGTGTCCAAGGCCTGGGGAGGCATTGGGCACTTATCAGAGAGGTTAGGCCTTTGCTGAGATTCTATCCTCAAAGCCCAAATAAACCATGGCAATACTCGCAAGAGCCCTGAGCACACCAAGAGCCATGGAATGGAGTGGCCTCCTCACGTCCCAAGCCAGAACCTGGCCAAGCCAGGCCAGGAACCCAGCTCCAGAGCCCTTCCTGGTCCCTCCCAGCACCTGAGAGGCCCACCAGGGACAGGGCAGAGCAGACCAGGAGTGCCAAACCCACCTCAGCCCCTCAGAAACACGAATTCAGCAGCAGGCTGATGGAGACCCTGGGCGTCAGCCTCCTCCCCAAGGTCTGGGTTTGGAATGCGGTTTTTCACCGGGAAGTGCATCTGTGCTGGAATGCCAGGGGGCGGGCAGGGGAAAGGGGAGCAGCTGGACTTTAAATAGCAAGGCTTTCTCCGCAGCGCAGCAAGAGCAGCTGCCCAAGGCCTGTGCTCTTTTCTTTGGTTTTCCATCTTCTCAGCCAAGAGCTCTGGGGGATTGGAGAGGGGCCAGAGCTATGCGGCCAAATGTGAATCCGAAGGAAACCACGAGGTCCCCCCAACCCTCTGTGCTCCACGCCTCCCCTTCTCCCCACTCACAGCGAAACCCAAGCCTTTAGAGGTATTTCTCTCCCTTTTCTGCCCTTAATTAATCATTAGTCTGCCCCCTCATCCGCCCCAGCTTCCTAAAATTCTGTGCCTACACACACCCAGGGACACGATTCCTTTCATTTATGGGAATTGTGGAACCGTTTCTTTTGTGGTATCGGGGAATGTCAGATGCAAAAAAGGCCACAATATGAAGTCCTTGGCAGTTCAAATCCCAGAGAGGCAAAGTAATTTCTTCAAGGCTGAACAACAGACAGGGTAGACCTGGGACTGGGGGTTCAAAGTGTAGTATGCTTTTTCTGTGCTATGCTGCCACCAAAAGGACCCAGGGACCCTCAGGAGAATGGAAATCTGCCATCACTGGTTTGAGCAGAGGTCTATCCAGACCCAAGAGCAAAGCCAGGATGAGTGAAGGTACTGGCCTCCCTGAGAGCAAATGTCCTCAAGTTTGCCCCTCAGCCCCTCTCTCACCCCGCCAGGGTAGCCTGCTCAGACCACTGGTCACTGACAGTGATGAACAAACACCTTCAGAGTAACTGAACCTGTATATCCAACCAGAGTAACTGAACCTGTATTCCACGTCGGTCATAGGAATGAATGAGACTCAGATTCTGCCTGCAGAGAGTTCACAGTCTGGGGTCTGGGGAGCAGCTATTGAGGGCTGGGGAGCAGCGATTGAACCAGTTGCTACAAAGCAGTAGATGGAGTCTATGACAGGCACAGTGGTGCACACCTGTAGTCCCAGCAGCTCAAGAGGCTGAGGCAAGAGTCTCACGAGTTCAAGGCCAGCCTTACCAATTTATTGAGGCCCGAAGCAACTTACTGAGACCTTGTCTCAAAATTAAAAAAATAAATAAACAAAAACTAAAAAAAGGGCTAGGGATGTGGCTCCATGGCTAAGCACCCCTGGGTTCAATCCCTGGTACCAAGAGTCTAAGCATCTATGACAGAAGTAAGGCCAAGAGGCAAAGGCCACCTGGAGGATGGGTATCAGAGGCTCTAAAGAAAGTGAAGCTTGGATTTTCAGAGACATGGAAGAATTCGTCCAGGAAGGAGGGGAAGCACTGGGGCAAAGGGAACAGCAAATGCAGAGGCATGGAGCAAGGGACAGCAATGCCTAGTGGGGCCCCTGCAACAGTGTGTGAAGAGTGGAGGAGGAAGCTGTGGGTGCAGGTCAGGAGCAGACTGAGCAGGTGTTGAGTGCCAGGCAGGGCACAGTGCAAGGGCTCCAGAGTGTTTGTTTTTGCCTCCCCACTTACTGCTCATTGGTCTCCAAACTCACAACCAGACAGAAGGTGGACATACTGCCTGTCTGGTCCCTGAACCACACACTCTCACACCACAGCCTTCATTCATGTTTCCTCCATGCAACGAGTGCATTTTTTCACACTTGGAGGGAAGAGGCAGCCTGGATGGATGGTGCAGAGTGAAGGTACTGGGGTCAGAGAGCTCGGAGTCATGTCCCAGCTTCTGCACTTACAGTGGAGCTTAGCCAAGTCACTGCAGCTCACTGAGACTCACTTAGCCTGTTAAGTAGATCCAAGGCTGGTTCCTACCTCAGAGGGGGCTGTGGGGTGTCAATGGGTTAATGCATGCAAAACGGGACAATGGTCCTTTTGTGTCAGCAAGTGTCAGAACCACAGGGAAGGCTTCATGCATCCCTCACTTGCTGCTCCCTGAGTTTGGGTTCAGTAGGTCTGGTTTGGGGCCCGAGAATGTGTGCCTCTAACAAGAGCTCAGTTGCTGCTGACTCTGAGAGCCACCAACACATCATTTTGACAGGAGCTCAAGTGCTGCCAGAGAGTGATTCCTCTCATGGTGGCATCCCTGGGCCACCTCCTGGGGAGAGGCAGGCCAAGCAATTCTGCACACTAAGGTGATGATGTCTTGATTGGCACATGGACCCCGGGGACATCCTTGGGCTCACTGAAGTCCATGTCATTGAGGGATGGTGATGGAGGATGATGGTGATTCAAGAATGTCAAAATCAAGGACAGACATGGAAGGAGCGAGCTGGGAGACAGCCATCCCTGTGCCCTTTGTGCCATTCCAGGGCATCTTCCTTTCACCCGTATAGGACAGTGCTTGCCTGGCCAGCAGGGGGCACTTTGCCCTTTTCTGTTGGCGTCCATGAGCTTTGGAGTTATGCAGACCTGGGTAGACGCTCTGTGCACAAGGACAGCGACCTCATAGGCCTCTTGTGAGGTGTGACTAGAGAACTCTTAGAAAGCACCTTCACGCCACATTATTTAAATGACAGCCTAAGTGTCGTACCTCCTGGTATGATGCAATTTCAGAGACTCTAAAAACAGACTGCCACCAATCAGAAGCCCCCATATAAAGTGGTGTGCATATTTCAAAATCAGAACCCCTCCTTTGCACCTGTGGTAATCCATTTCCTTCCATCCCACCCCACGGGCTCTGGGAGGAAGGATAGCTTCCCCCAGAGATCACAGGCCAGTGGCTCACTGACATGCTCTGTTTCGCTTGCACTGGTTTTCAAAAATCTCTGAATGAGTTGCCAACATTCAGAGGATTTCATTTAACCAGTAAAGAAACCAACAGACTCCAGGTCAGCTCGCCAAAGCCAAGAGCCAAGGGTGGAGCCCGTTCTCCTGGCTCTCAGCGCCCCTGTCCATTCTTGCAGGCCCTTCTTCTGAGAGTAGTTAGATATCACATTTTCGGAGGTCCAAAGCTGCTGTGTCTGGAGCCAGGAAGGAGAAGGGAATCTAGAGAGGACAGGTGCAGTCGCTGGTCAGGCCTCCCCTGCTGTTATGTCTGCCATGTTCTCATAAAACCCGTGGCTCATCAGGGGAAGATCCACAGTGAAATTCCAGCCCAGCTGCAGCCCATCACCCACAGCCTTGGCCCTTGATGAGCAACACTGAGGCCATCATCTCCCAGCCCACGCTGTCTGCCAGGGCTGCGGTTCCATTTGGTCTTCGACGTGCCATCTTTGTCTGCGCATGCCACCACACACATTTCCAAGGGATTCCTTGCCT
>JAJEJO010000152.1:292663-345917 GCA_020662805.1 Glaucomys volans | reverse complement strand
CCAAGGGATTCCTTGCCTGCTTTTGTGTTCTCTGTTCTTAAACATCAAAGAAATGAAGTTTTAGTAGGTTTCCATCTCCACCACCTCCCCGCAGACCTTTGACGGGCTGAGTGATCAGTCCTCCAGCTTCTGCTCTGTTCCAGATCGTATCACATCCCATCCAAACCTTCCCCTTGTCTCCATAGGATGGTCCAGGATGCTGCTTAGCTTCCACGGCTCTGCACAGCAGATCACTGCTCAAATGCTGGGCCCTCCCCTCCTGTCCTTCATTCTGCCCCACACCTGCCTTCTTGCACCTACACTCCCAACACAATCCACCCTGGGCCTGTGCTTGCTGTTCCAGATGCCCAGAAAGCTCCCCACCTTAAGGCATGGCCATGTCCACACCCCATGTAGGTTTCCACCCAAACAGCACCTCTTCCCAGAAGCTCTCCCTGACTCCCCTGTCTTCATGGCCAGTCTCCTCCTTCATCCATCCTGCCTCGCCCCCTTTGGTGTCTTCGAGACTCTGTCCCTCTCTCAATGTCTATGAGCATCCATGTGTTTATTGCCTGTTTCCCCCTCCAGCATCCATGTCCATGGCCACGGGGTCCTTAGCTGTCTGTCAACTTGCCCCTGCCTGCTCTGGCTGAGCACACACTTTGAAGAGAGGCATTTGGGGTAGGAGGCAGTCGCCTTTTTATTCAGTAGATCATTTAAGGATGAATACGTTTCATTTGGGGATTTTAAAAAATGCATTCAAACAATGACACTGGAGTCACTAAATACACTGATACCATTTTACTGTGCAAAGAAAATCCAAATATAATGCACATTAGTTTTTTGGTTTTTGTTTTTTTTTGTTTTTGTTTTTGTTTTTTTTTTTCAGTAAGACCTGAGCACACAGCGATGCCCATCTTCTCTCTTAGCAATGTTGTCCCACTCTGCATAGTGACTGCGTGGTTAAGGCACCCCAGGTCCCCCTTTGAAACTAGACGAAAGGCAAAGCCTGCTGAGGATGGCTGTTCACCCTGACCTCCCAAACCACACCTAGTGTGAAAGGCATGGATGGTGGGGAAGAGGCACAATCTTGAGTCTGTGAATCCTAGCCTCTCCCCTCCCTAGCAGCTACCTGACCTTAGTTCAGTAACTTAACTCTCTAGGACTGAGTTTCTCCATCTGTAACTTGGGAATATACAAATGGTTACCATACTCCAAATGCTTCCCATACTCCAAATGCTTCCCATACTCCAAATGCTTCTGAATGCCATTTACTCAATCTTTCACAATACCCTATTAAGCTAGTAAGATTATTATTTCCCCTCTACAGATGAAGAAACTAAGACACAGAGAGGTAAAGCAAGTAGGCTGAAGCCACACAGCCAATATGTTGCAACCAATATGTTGTACACACTCAGTAGGTCGGACCCTGGTCACCTGCCTCCAGATCCTGTGATCCATAATTGGCTAGTGCAATGTTGGCTCCAGGTTCCTTCCCCACAGAGAAGATATGAGGATAAAATAAGACTCCCCAGGGAGTACCAAGCCCAGTACCTAGAGAATGGCAATGCCACCTTTAGGAATTCGTAACTCCTGTCTCCCTAACAGAGCTGGAAGTTTGTATGAAAGCTGAGTCTGGTCCCTCCTCCCAGCTGGCAATTGGGACAGTTCCTTATGCCAGAAGAAGAGAAGAGCCGTGCCCTGCTAGGAATTCTCTAAGTCCTGGCGCCAGCCTCCTACTCAGAGGCAAGGTCTCCCCTCAGGCAGAAAGCAACTGTTACGGCTTGTTGCTCGGAGGGTTAGGGTAGAGGCGTGCATGGTGACAGCCCCTTTTCTTTCTGAGGAACCCAGCGGGTCACTGTCTGGCACCCCACTAGGCTGCCACCCCCTGCTGGGCCTGGGCTCCGCTGGCCATCAGCTCAGCTCTGTCTGACCTGTCAGTGGACTCTCTGAAATCGAGGCTGATGAGGAGCAGAGCCAGGGGGAGAATCCCAGGCAGCGAGAGGCCAGGAGCGGGGGCAGAGGGCGAGCATTTGGGGAAATGGAGAAGCACTCGGGGAGGCCGAGATCAGGGCCCTGCTCTCGTTGCCACTGGTTTCTGTGATGGTAAAGTAGGGAGACAGCAGCAGCCAGGATGGAAATCCCTCCGGCGTGGAGGACACATCCGCAGGCTAACGAGGGTGAGGCCGTGCCAGGGAGGCCTGTCAGGGCTGTCGGAGGTGGGAAATCTGTGATCCAATGCGATCATTCCTGGAGGCTGTTTCTAGGTGGAGGAGAGTCAGCAGAGGAAGAGAACGAGCAGGGAGGAAGGAGAGAGAAAGAGAGTGAGAAGGAAAGAGAGAACAGCTAGAAATGGAAGGTATTTTCTGAGCCTCAGCATTGCCCCCCCTAGTCCTTCGCCATCCAGAAACTACCCTGACACAGTTGTGGCTCCTCACAGCCTCCTGTGAAGAATCAAGAGCAGAAGGCAGAAGCTTTGGAGGTAGACAGCTGGGAGGTTTGAATCACTTCTCCCTAACTTTGTGACCTTGGGCAAGATCCTCACTCTCTGAGCCTCCGTTCCTACATCAGCAAAATGGAGCTCAAAGAACCCACCTCCCAGGGCCTCATGAGCATGGCTGGACAATGGCTGGCCAGGAGGTGCAGGGAAAGCCCAGCATGGCTTAAGCAGCCCTGGAGAGCCAGCCCATTGTGGCCCACCCAAGTCTGAAATGCAAACTGGGGGATGTGAGCACCTGGGGCGAGGTAGGCTAAACCATTTTGTATCCCAGTGTTCCAAAAACCAGATCACCCTCTGAGGTGTGTTCAGGTGGCTAGTCTTCTGCTTGACTCAGTCCTTGGGTAAAAGAACATGGAACAGCACTGAGTCTATCGTGGAAGAGAGCACAGTGGGCCCCCGAGTATTGGACACTGGGAGTGTTTACCTGGAGTACAGCCTCTTTTGACAACTTCAGACAGGACTTGACTACAGAGTGCATCCCAAGCCCACCACTCAGAAGCCATGTTTCCTTGGTGAATTACTTCACTCTCTCCAATGTCCCACTCCCCATGTTAAATGACAGTGCTAATAATGCCTGGGATCCTGGTGGCCATTTGCAAGGGAATACTGGTAAAGTACTTAGCATGGTGCCCAGTACCTAGGAAGCTCTGCCAAACATTAGTCTCATTAGACATGGTTTCCAAGAATGCTTCTTCATCCTACTGACCCCAGGATGTTGTCGCCTAGCAGAGGGTCCACACGCTGAAAGGCACTGGCTTTCTTTGACACTAGGAGCCAGAGGACAGGAGCTCTGAGCTGATGTGCTAATAGTGGTGATGTGGTTTTCGGACATGGTCCCCAGTGGCCCGCATCTTTATGGGAAGTCAGTCAAGGATGGGGCTGCCATTTGAGAGTATTGAGCAGATGGAGGTTTTATGTCCTTCCAAGGATAGGACATTTCAACCTAGAGCACCATGTTCTCATGAAGCGTTTCTCAAAGTGTATGGCACTGCATACAATTGCAGAGATGATCAGAGACCAAAGGGGTTCATGGTCAGAAATGGTGCGGAGTCCAGCACGGTATTAAAGAGTTATAATGCATGTTTGCATATCAAGGACTCTGAGAAGTCCTGCTGGGAAAATAAAAGAAAAAAGTTTTACTTGGCTTAAACTGATGTCTCCCAGACGGTACTAGAACACAGACCCTCCCCCCCACCTCCATCTCTGTTTCAGGGAACCTGCCAGAGACACAGTTTGGAAAATCTGTCTTAGGCCCTCTGAGCCAGTGGTACCCCTGTGGCTGTTTGAGGGGTATTTTCAATAAGTTCTTGAGTTTCAGTGCAGAAAAGAATCATCTAGAGACCTTAAAACTGCAGATTTCCAGTCTGCATGCTCAGGAAGTCAGTAGATCCGGGATGACAGCAGGAACCCTGTGTCTTACTACTCCAGGACAGGCATCCGGGACTCAGCAGCACTGCTTTGGAGCCTGCCTCCTGGGAATGTGGTGCTTGGAGCAGCGGTGTTCACAGGCCAGTGAGCTTGTCCACATCACAGGCTCTCGCACCCGACCCTGAGTTCCTGTTATTAGGGTCTACATTTTAACAAGATCCCTGAGTCATTCTGATGCTGATTGGAATTTGAGAAGCATTGGTGTAGTCGGTTTTTGTTTAATGATATTTCTGTTTGTTTGAATTTGGGTCCTTTTGTTTCATTTCTGGTGAAGAAGCATTTAAAAAAAAAAATCTCCCAGTGACTTGAAGGACCGCTGGAGTCCTGGTAAAGAGAGTTCCTCCAGGCTCAGGGCCCCACATGCAATAGCAGTTCTTGGTTTCCCACACAGACTTTGCTTTCTTTCCTGCTTCCCTCCTAAAGAAAGGGAAAGCCCGCCACGCATGGGGCAGGGGGGCCTCCCTCTGCCAGGTTTCTGGTCAAAAATGATCTTCCTTTGCTAAGTTATAAGAAAAGCCGAAGGTGCTTTGGGGCAAGGTTCTCTGGCCCTGGAACTCAAAGTCTGACAAAAAGAATCGGCAAGAAGTAAGAAGACAACTTCCAACAGGCTTTCCAGGAGCACAAATACAGTTCTCCTTCTGCAATATTTAAGAATGGCCATTGCTCCATGGGGGGGGTCGGGAAGGCCTGAGGAACGACAGTCCATCAGGCAGCCAGGGTAGTAATGGCAGGTGAAACCTTCCAAATGAGCACCCTGTCAGCCAGCTATTGCATTCCGGGGCTGGCAACGCGAGAGCCCTAACAGAGGCAATGAAGAACTAATCTCATATTGCCAGGTTAAATCAAGTCAGCCTGGCCCGTTCCTTTCACTTCCTAGTTACATCAAGCCAGAATACTTTCAATTATCCCTCACTTCCAACTTGTCAGCAGGACCTGGGTAAAATGCAAATGGAGCCAGGCTGTTCTCTGGTGCAGGGCAGGAGCTATCATTAAGAATTGCCTCCGCTAATTGAGATTCTCCTTCTTCACCATCTCTTTCACGTGTGCCATCTTACCTCTGGGCTTCTCTATAGCAGGTGCTCTAAAGTCCATCCTATAGATTGGAAAACTGAGCCACAGGCTTGCCCAATGGTTACATAGATGTTGAGTCACAGACCAGACCTCAAAACCAAAACATATTCATATTCATTCTGGCCCTGAGATTTAGAGCTACTGCCTTAAGATTTCTAAGTGCTTCTCCAGTGGTGGGGACTTGACCAGGGTCAGCAATGCTAACCACAAGGACACCCAGTCCAGACTAGGATCCACCTGAGCCCCGCTCCCTGTCTCTCACTTTCAGGGCACCTTACAACTGTCTACCATCTCTTATGCTCACCCCATGTATATGAGGTCAACCAGATGCCTGAGTGGTTTAGGAATTTGCAACTATGGCATATCCTAGGATCCAATGGCCAACCCCAGCTCTGGGGAAGAGCTCCATGAGGACATTGCTTCCATTACCTGGAGGGCTATTTCTTTGCTCTATCTTGTGATGCTAGATTTTCCAGATGGTGCCACATTCTGATTCAGGATGGCTCAAATTGTCTATATAGACAGGGACTGCAAAATGTATCTTCTCAAGGTCCCACACACCTTAGGCATGACCTTACAAAAGTTCACCCTAAGACGGAGTAACTCTCAAGGCAAAATCAGTCCTGTGGTTGGTTGTCATCTTCCTTCTTACTCAAGAACCCCTTTGTGTCTGTAACTAAACGTGAACAGGAGCCTCGACCCTAGCCAGCACCAGTTCCCGACAGGCAGGAACCCTCCTTCTTTTCATCACAAGGACAAACAGCTCCAAGTTCCTTCCTTCTTGCCCCAACTGGTTGCCACTTCCCTCCTTCCCATTGCTTCACTAATTTTCCACTGCCCTTCATTGTCTGATCCCAAAACAATGGACCTAAGATTTATGGGGCTTGCTACCTGCATTGCCTGTATTTTTCTTGGGGAAGTTACAACTTGGCAAGTACCTATCTCTGTATAGGTAAACCAACCTATGTGATGCCAAGAAGACTCAAGAAGAAAAAGTAGAAGGAGGAGGAAGGAAGAAGAAGAGGAAGAGGAGAAGAAGGAAGAGAAGAAATTACTCAGAGGCCCTTAGTCATGATCAGTGCTCATAAGTCTTCTAAGTACCAACTGAAGATCATCTCCGTTAATCTTTGCCACATCCCTGTGAGATGCATCATCATTACCCCCACTTTGTAAATTCACCTGTGTAGCCAGGTGACCCAGATGAGTGTGGAGAATATGCCCAGCCCTAAGGAAGTTCCCTGGGTAGGCAATACCTCCTTATGAAGGTAGCTACAATTTCCAACTTTCCATCGTAATTGATCGACTTTGCCTGTTCTTGAATATCTCGTAAATGAATCATAGTGTAATCTCAAAGCCCATTTTTCAAAGAGTTTATTTTTACTTTTTATTGGTGCATTAGAGTTATGTGTAATACTGGGATTCATTGTGACAGATTCATACGTGCACATAACATGATTTGGTCAATTTCATTCCCCAATTCTCCTTTCCCTTGCTTTCTCTCTTCCCCTAATTTTCTTTCTCTACTCCTCTCCCTTCTATTTGCATAAGATTCACCCCCAGCCCACTCCAGCTTCTCCCCTTCAAAGCCCATGTTTTTAGCCAATCCACGTTGTGGCCAACTGACCTGCTGAGTAGGCAGATAGATTTGGTGATTGGGGTTGCTTCCCTTCAAACCACTGTCTGGGCAAAGTGGGGCTAATGTCTAAAATCTGAGCCTTTGACTGCTCCTCAGCCTGGGGCTGCACTTAGGTCCTCCCAAGCTATATGTGGCTCCCACAGTGGATTGTTGGCATCAATTTGAGCCACCCTGTCAAAAAATGGAGCTGAGAAAAGTCAATTTAGGTGTTTCTCCAAAGCCTTTAATACTTAAAAGAGTCACAGAGTTCACACAGGTGGGAAAGGGAGTCACTTGCACACCAAAGATCCAGGAGCAAAGGGTTCCAAAAACTGAACGAAGTGCTTCCAACTGATTCTCCATAAACTGCCCAGTTGACAAAGATCAACGAGGAACACGAGTGAAATAAAGTTCCTCTCGTTCCTGGGGCCCTTCACCGTAAGACGGTTGACGCAAGGACTTGAGCAGTTTCCTTCAGGCAAAAAGAAGTGCAAGTTTCAGCCAACTCTGAAATCTCGAGATGCTGACCACGGCTGCTTTATAGCCCCTGCGGGCAGGGCCCGCCACCCTGAGTGCTGGCTTTACCAGGAAGAGCTCTGTCAAGGCCTTGAGCTTCAGTCTCTCCGCTACCTAGCACTCCTTTAAACTCCAGCAGAGCCAACAAGACAGGGGCTGGAAATGGCTGACACAAACCTCCAGCCAGCACAGGAAAGGGCCACCTGGGCCGTGCAAACAGCTGAGAGGCTTGAATCTCACCGGTGAATAGCATGGTCCCCAGCCACCTGGTTGCCAGGGATGAATCCCCAGGCCTCTAGTTTCTCATGTCCACCAGTCACCTCATTTCCCAGCTGGGGGAGCCAGACCCACAAGGGCCTGCAGAAGGGACTGAATCTCACAGCCACCCCCATTGTCCCTACTGAGGGGGCCACTGCTATCTGCAGACTCACCATGAGGAGGAAACATTCCCTCCTTCCCTTTTCATCCAAGCTGTTTCTCAGTCACATGGGTACCTGACTGATCCTCCATGACCGGTCTCGCCCTCTGTGGGATGGGTGATGTGCTGCTCATGAGAGTGTGGATGCGGAGCGCTCCATACGGGCTTTGCTCCGGAGACTGTGCATCCACAGGACCCTCGATGCCCAAGCCCTCGTGTTAGATGGTGTGGTATTTGCATTTAAAGCTACACACATCCTCCTATGGGTTGTGAATCATCTGCAGATGATTTACAATACCTAATACAATGTAAGCAGACTGTATAAATAGTTGTTACAATGTACTGTTTAAGGAATAATTACAAGGAAAATCATCTGTACTTGTTCAACACAGAACCCGCAGAGGCCTCCAAGGTTAGTTGAATTCACAGATAGGGAAACCTCAGATATAGGGGACCAAGAATTAACTAATTCTCTAACATCATCACCATCATCTCCATTTTATACCTGAGGGAAACTGAGGCACAGAGCAGTTAATTGCCCCAGGAAGCAGCTAGGTAGTTGCCCATCTGAGATTCAAACCCGGAAACCAGAGTCTAAAATTGATGAGTGAGGCCGGGCGTGGTGGCGCACGCCTGTAATCCAAGCGACTTGGGAGGCTGAGTCAGGAGGATCTTGAGGTCAAAGCCAGCCTCAGCAACTTAGCGAGGCCCTTAGCAACTCAGTGAGACCCTGTCTCTAAATCAAATACAAAAATAGGGCTGGGGATGTGGCTCAGTGGCCGAGTGTCCCTGAGTTCAATCCCTGGTTCCAAAAATAAAATAAAATTAAAATTAAAATAAAATAAAATAAAATAAAATAGATGAGTGACATTATTCTGCTTTGCAAAGTTGCAAAGGTTTAAAAAAAAAACATGAAAATGCTCCTCTATCTATTGTACCTGTTATCACTATTAATTGTTACTAACCTGTCACTATTTGAAAACATAGCGTAGCAAGCTTGCCAAGATTCAACCAGCCCAGAGCCCATACTAGTGATTGACTCTAAATATCAGGGGAAATTAACTGTATTGTTTTAATATATAGATTTTATCAACTAAGAGAGTTAAAAATCTTCAGCAAGTTCCTGCTTATAGTAATACCTATGGTTTATTAAACACATACTATTTGCCAGACGTGTGTGTGTGTGTGTGTGTGTGTGTGAGTGTAATTACTTCTTCCCTATCACATAACCCTATATGACACATGCACGGTGATAACTCAGTCAATTTTTTGTTTTTTGGTTTATATTTTTGAGAGTTTTTTGGTTTGGTTTGGGTTTTTTTTTTTGTTCTTGTAGTTTGTTCATTTTGGTACTAGGGATGGAACCCAGGGGCACTTAACCACTGAACCACATCTCCAGTCCTTTTTTGAGACAGGGTTTCATTAATTTGCTTACAGCCTCGCTAAATTGCTGAGGCTGGCTTTAAACTTGCAATCCTCCTGCCTCAGGCTCCCAAGCCGCTGGAATTACAGGTGTGCGCCACCATGCCTGGCTGATAGCTCAGTTTTAAAGACTAGAAACCAGAGCTCAGCAAGGTTGTTAAACTTCCATAGCTCACACAGCCAGGGACTAGGAAAGGTGAACTTCAACCTCATATCCATCTGATTCTAGAAACCAAGTTCTTACCTCTGCACATATCTTCTGTGTAGAATTTTTGGCTTTTTACCCTGGGACTTATAATCCAAAGGACTCAATTCAGCAATAACTAACCTGATTTCTGCTTTGCATTGCCAGACTGTTAGGGGAGATTCTCTGATTTTCTTTTTCATCAGTATTCAAAAGAATCCCTCAGTATTATTTCCAGGAAGTTTCTCCCCAGAAAGTTTCTTCCCTGAAATTGCCATTACAGTTAGCGTACAATGCATGTGAGTAGACTTCAGCAAGAGCCATGACTTAGCAGTGGATTTGACAGAAGGCACCTAGACTATTCTCCTTGACCACGTTTCAAAGTGAAGGACGATGAGGCAGACATGTGCTATCACCCTGGGCCCCCCAGGGCAGCCCCAGTTGCTTCCCCATAACTGCTGAGTCAGACTCAGGCCCTGCAGCCCCTGCAAACCTCTCCCACCACCCTCACCACGAGAAAGGCAACCAGACAAATAAATAAGTAGGGAGAAAAATAAAGAAAGAAATCGCCCAATGTCATAGAAGGGCCACGCCGCTTCCCGCTGCTGTTGAATGGAGACATCGGAGGCCTCTTAGGTCCTGAACTGGTGATTCAGAACAGTTTGATTGCTGCTTGATTGTTTGCGAGATAACTGCAAGATTGTCAGTGACAGGGTAATTTACTGAAGATTGCAATGTCAGACTCCATCCAAGGGGCTTGCTGGCATGGAGATGCGATTCTCATGACTGACAGGCCACTGGGAGATTGGAGTGCCAATTTAAAGTTCACAGTGTCGTCTGAAAGCGTTCGGCCTTGGCAGCCCATAACCACGCAGCATGATGAGGTCATCGTAGGCATAAGGTATGCGGGCACCTACTCGGAGAACCCCAGATGTGCCCTCTCTGGAGCAGGTACATGTAAATATGCCGGAGGAAATCATCGACACCCTTTTTCTTCATTTGTAGTGTTTGTGGTCTGCAGTTGCTGATATGTTAAGGCCATCTCCTGCCAGACAGGCAGGTTCTTGAATAGAAAACCCAGAATCAACAGAAGAGTGGGGAAATTTGAGATTTTGAGTTCGGAGGCAGTCGCCAGCCCAGGGAAAGTGACAGACAGGAGCCGGTGGGGAGGAAAGTGCACAGAACTTGGTGGGAAAACTCTCTCAAGGTCTTATGTCCAAAGAGGGCCTCAGGCTGGAACTATGGAGTGGGTAGTGTATGGACCAGAGAGGGAGGGACAGGCCACTGAGATGGATGGCAGTGCTAATGGGAAGAGGCCGGTGACTTTAAAAGAAATCTATAATGCTAACAACTGTCAGAGTCTTCTCACCTGGGAAGTTTCTGTGGCTGTTGAATGAAGCACTGCCAGCAGAGCTCAGTGGGCTATTTTTAAAATCTGAAGCAGGCATTCTGTGGTGGACTATTTCTGTCTAGAGGAAGCAGTGTCCCGAAGGTGATGGTCAAGGCGGAATTCTTTGCAATTATAGTTTTCCTTTCTTTTTTTCTTCTTTTCTTATTCTGCCAATGGCCCTCGAGTCCAGATTGGGCAATGGGATGTGGGTCTGATCTGGGACTTCAATCCTGCAACTGGATACATTTCATTCTGCAGCACTGTTTCTGGGTCTTTCTGGGGTCTGAGTCTTCACGGATCTGGGGAACAGCTGATTCAGTCGGCACATCCGGCTGAGATGTTTGGAGCCTTGATTTGGAGAGTACCTAAATTTAAAGTGCACATGCTTGCTCACCCTCCTGTGCCTGCATTTCTAGAAAATTGTGTAAATCTTAATGTTTTACAAGGCACACAGCGGCATTTGCCCGTGTGGAAAATGAGAGGTTAGTTTTAGTAATTTAAAGCCAAGCAAAACATGCAACCTCCTAATTTGTTTGTTTGCTAAAAAGGAAGTAAATGCATTAAATAATTGTACATTAATTGCTAAATTACAGTGGAACTTTGGTGAAATTACATATTTCAATTTCATTAGCGGGACCAAACAAAAAACATAATGCCAAAAAATTACATTGCAGTACATTTAAAGCACACAACCAGGCCTCTGATTCAGCATTCTAGAACAAGCGTTGGTCATAGCACAGTGTAGGGTTTGAGAACCTGTTTCTGTGATGCTGATTAGGGCCAGAAAAATGCCTTGCTATCAAATCCAGGAGGTGTAAGCAGGTTATTCTCAATCAATTCCCAGGAGAGAGAGTAAGGATTGGCCAACAGATCCATTCTAAGAGGAAATTCCAAGGAGAGGAAACTGCCCTGAGCCTTCCTGTCCTCAGCTCTAACAGATATCATTTATTCATTCAATAAACATTAGTGTTTAGCACTAAGCAAGGTGTGAATGTAGGAATTAATAAGACACTGTTCTTCTCACAGAGCTCATTTTCCAGATAGGGGGGGAAGCATAAAGAGATCATTAATTCGAGTACAAGGATGTTAGTGTTAATAACAACCATTTCTATATTTTATTGTGCACTATAATCACCTGAGAATCGTGATTAAATTGCGCCTTCTGGACCCTGCCCTGGTGCTGTCTCTGGAGGGTCTGGAGTGGGACCTCGGTTTTCCCCATAGGATTTTAACACAGAGCCATTCTGGTATAGGGATGCACACAACAGGATTAGCTGTGTCCATCAGTTTGGGCCACGTAACAAAACCTCCATACATCGAGTGGCTTAAACAACAAACACTGATTTCTCAATAAGTTCTGGAAGGTGAGCAGCCTAAGATCAAGATGCTGGTGGATTCTGGTGAGAGCCAGCTTCCTGGTTGATAGCTGGCCTGTGACCTCACAGGCCAGAAAGAGGGCCAGAGAACTCTCAGAGGTCTTATTGACAAGGTCACTAATCCTTTCCAGGCTCCACTTCCATGGCTGGTTTCCTTCCCAAAGGTCCTACTTCCTACTACCATTCAATTGGGGTTTATAGTTTCAACATATGGGTCTGGGGGCACACACAGTCTGTCCATAATACTAACCTGACCAAGGGCGTCGTCAGAAAGGCTTCCTGGATGGGGAGGCCACAACTAAACCGGGTCTCAAGCAATGAGCCTGTCCCGTCTGCTTCTTCCACCATCCTGTCAACTTCTTAAGGACAGATGCCGTGATTCCGGGCTCACTGTTTTATTTCCAGCAAGTGGAGAGCATGCAAATGCGTGTCTATGAATTGTAGATGGGTAAGTAGGAATCACCCCAGGAAAGGGAATCAAAGGGGCAGGACTCTAGGCAGGTAAATCGGAATGCTGGAAGTCCTGCAGAGGTAAGGAGGCAGAACCAGAAGCAACAGGTGGATGGTGGCTTAACTTTCAGGTCCCTGTGTCAAGGCAGTTTCTCCACGTGATCCGGAAAACCTAACACGAGAACCTGGCTTTCAAGTTGTTCAACAGTTCCCTCGCTGACTTCTCTCCATGGAAGTGAGACTTAGGGGGTCCCACGCATTTTAACTGCTTGTACTCTCGTTAGCACAGGCCCCTGAAAACTGGCCATAGGTCACTGTTTGTGCAATGTTATTTAAAAGCCAAGTTTTTATTTTTGTTTCCAACCACTCCAATAACTCTTGCACGTAGTAGAAGAAGGACGACATTCCAGAGACAAGTAATGCAGGAGAACAATAGAAACCCGCTCACCTGCTACCTGGGGATAACATTGGTCAACATTTTCATTACTTCCTCTCAGTCTTTTATTTTCTGTGCACATAGGTTGGACTTGCACTAGGCTTGCTACGTGAAGCCTGCCGATTCAAGGCCCTGGGGAAGGTGTGACGGTGACGAGGGTTAGTGCCATGAAATCTGCTGACCCTGCTCTGCCTCTGCCCCCTCCCCCCCAGATGGCCTGGTGGACTGCCTGGACCCTGACTGCTGCCTGCAGACGGCCTGTCAGAACAGCCCTCTCTGCCGGGGTTCCAGGGACCCCCTGGATATCATTCAGCAGGGCCAGACGGAGTGGCCAGCTGTGAAGTCCTTCTACGACCGCATCAAGCTCTTAGCAGGCAAGGACAGCACCCACATCATTCCTGGAGACAACCCCTTCAACAGCAGGTAGGCACCTGCGTCCCCGCAGGCCACTGAGGTCATCAGCTCCCTTCCCCTGGGATTTGAGGAAGCGCTCCTACTTTTCCATGGACCCAGCTGTCCTGAAAAGAGCCCAGTGGAGGCCACTCCCTGCCAGGGCTTCTGGAAAGCCCTTCCTTCCCTCCAGCTCAGGCTCCAGAGCAGAGTCCTGCTCTCTGTGTAAGACTGGGCCACCTTCACTCCAGACTGCTGGGGACACCTGTTGATCCCCAGTTTTGAGATCATTGTTATGATCTCTTATTTTATGACACTTTCATCACTCTTAAATCTCCTTTTATAATGCCTCTGAGAGTGACTTCTGTTTGAGCATTGCTTAAATAGTTCTTTGAGTAGAGTGTTTTTGACAGCTGTTATTAAGTTGATAATATAACCTATCATTCTGGCATCTTGGAGTTAAGATGGTGCCATTTGGGAGCATTTATTGAGCACCTAAGATGAGCCAGAGACGTTGTGTGGATGACCTGGAATGCTCACAGCAGCCCCACCCGGCCTCTTCCCACTGCCCACTCTGTCGAGTCTGTTTTTGCTCTCAGTTGCTGATTTGAGATTTATGAATACTCTAGGGTCAAATTCTAGGTTTATTTTGTAGCCACCTTGGCCTCTCCTTTCTTGCCAGGATAAGTCAGAACTGTGCCCCTAAGAGCAAAGGCAGGCTCCACCTTGAGCCAGCTCTCAACCACCCATCCCACCTCCCTTCTAGGCACTATTTGTGATTCCAAGGGTAGAGAAAAGGGACAGGAGGGGCCTGGCTGGGCATGATTAAGCTCCATCTCCATGGTCCCAGATCCCCACTTGGTGGTACAAGACCTGGGGGCAAGGTCTTCTTGGTGGTACCCCACTCTGTCTCTGTGCCCCTTCATGAAGAGAAAAAAACTTCTGGGGTCCTCTTCCACAAAACCTCTGGCATCTAGGAACTTGAGCACAATGGTCCTGGCCCTCTGCCCCCTTGTCCTGACAGACCCATCATGCATCTCTCTCTCTCTCTTCTCTCTCTCTCCTTCTCTTCACCTTTCTTCTCCATTTCTTTTTCTAAACTTTGAATTTTTTTGGTTGACACATATTACTAATACATTTTTGATACACATTCAAGAGGTAAAATATAGCATTTTGATTCATCCATACATTGCGAATTGATCAAATGCAGCAAATTAGAATATCCATCACCTTAAACACTTGTCATTTCTGTATGGTAGGAACATTCAAAACCCTCTCTTTTACCATTTTGCAATATAAAATGCCTTATCACTGTCCAGTCTCATGCCCCTCTCCTGCAACAGAACGCCAGAAGATATTCCTCTGGAATGTCCTGGCCTCCTCTTCCCCTTCCTCCTCCTCCTCCTCTACCAGCCTCTGCCCTCAGGGAGCTCCTGAGCTTACTGCTTATCAGGCAGGGAAGAAAATACCAGACTCCACTCTTCACAAGAGCTTAATCTGTGATTCTCTTGACACTCCCATTTTGGACTCTAGGGAGGAGACACCATGGGCCATGACTGTCCCCACCCCTCCCTGAGACAGCCTAACCTGGATGGGGCGGGGAGGGGTGGGTGTTGGTGCAGCTCATTCTGCCACCTCCTAGAACTCTCTGGAAAGTTGGGCTGTCCCAGTTCTTGGCAGCTTTTTGAATAGAATGCTTAGGTCAACAACTTTAGTTAGCTTCTCTGTTCTGGTTTCACCAAACGTAAAATAGAAAAATAAATAATAATACACAAGAAATCATAATCTCAACCCTCTTCTGTTTCCATTCTGACACTTCCTAACTGCGTCACATTAGGCTCATAGGCCTCATTTTCTAGATTAGCACAATTAGAATAGCATCATATTCTACACATGGCACCTTGCTGTTTCTATAGAAGAACCTCTCGGATAAATAAATAAATAAATAAATAAATAAACAAACCACAACTCTGTGACCAAAAAAAAAAAAAAAAGGGAAGTGTCTCCCCTGCTTCGTAACTCCTGACCCTGGAAGGTTTCTGTAGAATGTTTCCTTTTAATTACGAACATAACTCATCTTGCTGAAGACTCGTGCCCGGATCTTGCACCAGGCCACAGCATTTCTGTTGAGTTAACGTGCGGTTTGCTTGTCCCGCAGACCCATCCCCTAAAGACCCCTGGCCAACTTCAATTTGCTCCCTAATTCACATTTCATTATTTCTACCCTAAATCCAGCATTTCCTAATCATCTCCTTTTCATCCCCTTCCTTTACTGGTCCCTTCTAATTTCTCTTCTCCTTCCCAGCAACAGTGGCCATTTCCAGAAGGCATCTCAAGCGAGAGCCAATATGTAGGGGGCAGACAGGGATCCCAGAATTTCGGGGGGATTACACCAGCCCAGAGATCTAAGCAAAAGAAAGTTGTCATGGAGAATTTTCTGGAGCTCAGGTGATCCACTCTCTATCTTGTTTGCAAGGATCCATGCAATACCGAACTATGCTCCAAGACACAGGTCCAAGTTCAGCAAGCATGTGAATTTCAGTACATCATCGTCTGACAAATAATGAAGGACAAAGCGAGGAGTAAAAAGGAACTTAATTCAAGACTTCTCAAAGGCGTTCCCTAGATAATGGCATACAAAAATAACTAAAATGCCTTGACTCCACCACTATAATTTATAGAGCGGATCTCACTATCTAGATAATGTGATAATTGTTACACATCAATAATCATAAATAGAAATGAACTGATAGCATGTCTTAGCTGAATCTTTTCTGCAAATTGGCTGCCTGGAAACGATAGAAAGCCAGCAACAATGAAGAATTAGAAAAAATAGACGGGTAGAAATCTCAGGCAGCCCAGCCCCTTTTATTCCATGGTGCTCTGCAAGGCCTGCGCTATAGGACTGATTGAAAAGAAAGCGCAGTTGTTAAAAAAAAAAAAAGGAAGGGGGGAAGAAACCCACTGTGGAATATGCTCACAATTTTGTTTTCTCATCACAAGCATCTGTGTACCTGTGGTCATCAACACACATCATCGACTTTAAAATAGTGTCTGGTGAGGCCTTAAAGAAATCTTAGTCTGAGTGAAGATAAGAAAATGGAATTGAACAAAAGGATTATTTTCATAAATTAGTTTTCTACTTTCAAAAGACTCTAGCATTGTGGTTGGAACTAGCTAAAAATGAGATTCATTTGTTAGGCAGCCGGTAGCAGACAATTAGAGCTGTCAGTGGGATAGTCTAAACACCCCTGAGATCGTCAAAGGGCTGGAGTTGAACAGTGGGGGGTATTACTAATAGAAAGAGAGAAGCTTGGAGACAGCCTCCCTCCAGTTTGCAGGACACTTGGGATCGCAAAAGTAAATACATTCCAAAAATCTTGACAAGATTCTGGCAAAGAATGGGTCAGCTTGATTGCCTACTCCAGAAATTGGGAGTGTGTCCAGGAACCTGGGAGACTGAGAACCTCTCTGCTTTTGCCAAATTGCCCTGTGTCTTCAAGGCCAAGATGTGGAGCTTCTCATTATCTCACTTCTCCACGAAGTCTAGAGGATTCAGGTGACATGAGACACGGATTCTGAGTAGAATACAGGGTGAGCGTCCCTAACCCAAAGCTCAAAATCTGAAATGCTCCAAAATCCCAAATAGGTTAAGCACTAGCATGGCACCCCCAAGTGGAAAATTCCATACCATGAAACTTTATTTCATGCACAAAATTATTTTAAAATATTGTATCAAATCACCTTCAG
Organism: Glaucomys volans; assembly: GCA_020662805.1. Classification (NCBI taxonomy): domain Eukaryota; kingdom Metazoa; phylum Chordata; class Mammalia; order Rodentia; family Sciuridae; genus Glaucomys; species Glaucomys volans. The sequence goes on along the minus strand of JAJEJO010000152.1, from coordinate 328,992 downwards.
GCTATGTGTATAAGATGTATATGAAGCATAAATGAATTTTGTATTGAGACTTGGGTCCCATCCCCAAGATAGCTCATTATGTATGTGCAAATATTCCAAAATCTGAAAAAACTCAAAGCCTGAAACACCTCTGGGCCCATGTGTTTTGGGTAAGAAATACTCAAGCTGTACTGTAGCATCTCTATGGCTTTATAGGGTTTCCCAGAGGTAGTTTGTTGGAAATTGGTATTCTTGGGAAAATTCTAGTTACTGTGGTCTGGACAGAAAGGAGCTTTCAGTAACACCAAAAAAAAAGAAAGAAAAAAAAATAGTGGATCTGATTTCAACCCCCATCCCCCCAGGACAGTAGGAAGTTTTTTTTTTTTTTGAACCAGGGATTGAACCAGGAGCACTCCACCACTGAGCCACATCCCCAGCCCTATTTTGTATTTTATTTAGAGACAGGGTCTCACTGAGTTGCTTAGGGCCTCGCTAAATTGCTGAGACTGGCTTTGAACTCGCGATCCTCCTGCCTCAGCCTCCCAGGTGCTGGGATTACAGGCGTGCGCCACCACGCCCGGCGACAGTAGGAACTTGACAAGAGAGAAATACGTAGCGACATGCAATCCAGAACCCAGGCTGTTTCTACCAGAAAGAAATATATCTCCAAAGCTCTCTTTTCCTGAGGCTTTTATGGATTGTGAGAAATTTTGCTCTTGGAGGGCAGCAAAAACGATATATGTGTACATTCCAGCCTCATAAAAAACCGGTGTGCGTTGCCCTGCGCCCCAACTCCCAGCCTGGAGGAGGAGCCTGGCATGGCCTTGCTCCAGAGCCAAATTAGGAAATAAGCGGCCAGATGGGGAAGCTCTCACCCGAGCATAATGCTCCGTGTGCCAGGCGAAGGCATGCACGTGAGGGATGGGGGCAGCCTGGAGCTCGGGCCAAGCAGAAGCCAGACTGCATCAAGCCATGGAGCACGGCCAAGGCTGGAGAGAGTACATGGGAGACCCACTGCCCAGCCCAGGGATGGACGAGGCTGCCCGGGGATTTTATCTCAAATGTCAGTATTTTTGTCCTTAGGCAAAGCAAACCATTAAGACTTCCCCTCCGCCCATCCCTCTCTGCCAGGCATGGTTGTGTGGAGCTAGAAGTTCATGTTGAAGGTCTTCTCCTTGCCTGGGGACCAGATGCAGATGAGGGGGCAGTACCAACAAGGACGAGGAACTTGGCCACCCCTTGATGCTGTTTCTCCTGCATGTGGCTCAGAGATCTCTTTCTTTCTCTCTCAGCTTGGTATCTCTCATCCGCGGCCAAGTAGTCACTACGGATGGGACTCCCCTGGTCGGTGTGAATGTGTCTTTTGTTAAGTACCCAAAATACGGCTACACCATCACCCGCCAGGATGGCACGTAAGTAGCACCGTGGGACTGGGATCTGCACAGGGCTTGGAGTCACGTGGCTCCCTCTGTGGGCTGGATGGCCCACCCACCCAGACCTTCAGGGAGGATTCCCCCAAGACGCTTTGTGTTTTTTGGTGTGATATACCAAACCAGAAAGCAAATGCTATTCTCTGTGTGCTGAGGTGGGGGCAGATTCTAGAAAGGAGGGAAGGTGGTTTCTTAGAAACTAACTTCGATTTTAAATCAAAGGCAGTGCAGGGTGACAGGAATCCACACGACACAGTGTCCCGCGGTGATCCCCTTCTGCTTTCATCTGTGGCTCTAGGAGCTGTGTTGTTTTCGCCACAGTTTTGAGGGGGTGGGCTGTAATCAGAGAAGTCTAATTAAGTACATTTAGCAGTCTCCCTGCTGTGCGAAGGAGGCAACGTTCCCCAGTTATCATCTGATTGGAAACATGCCCCCATGCAGCCCCCTCCGGGAGGGAAGCTCTGCCTTTGCCTGAATCCACCAGGCATCAAGTTGAAAGTTAAACACATAGAAGACAAGAAGTCTGGGAAGGGGGAGACACTGACTCTGGACTGGAAACACGTACTCACGCACACGGCTGTCATAGCTACCGCAAAGGAAGCAAGCTTCCATCACTGTAAATCTGATGCAGCACTTCTTCCATAAAACCAGACTCTGGAAAATCCTGGGCATAGCATGGAGGTAAGATCTGTGATCTTGCCTCTCTCTGTCAAGCAGTCTAGTTATTCCCTACTGTCCTAAGGTAGCCTTGTGGGTATTTTTAAAAACCACCAGCCTGCAGTAGCCCCACCCTACTGTTTCGACACTGAAACCCAAAGAAGGGGTCTAAGGATTCATATTGAATCCTCAGTACCAATGCTCCTCAACTTACAATATATTACATTCAAAGCACATCACAAATTGAAATATCATAAGTCAAAAATGCATGAACTATACCTGACCTACCAAACGTGCTTGCTTAGCCACACAGTGCACAGCAGGTCGGGGGTTGTTTGCCCTGGTGATGGAGTGGCTCACTGGGAACTACGGCTCACTGCCGTTGCCCTGTTGTACTGCAGTTGGTAGACCAGGAAGAGATCAGATGTGAAGTGGAGTTTCTACTGACTGCAGATCACTTTCATAGTCTTGTAAAGCTCAGAAATCATAAGTAAAACCAGCATAAGTGGAGGACCAGCTGCCGTCATTACCTGTCTCGTAGCTCAGTCATAGGTTTCCCTGTAGCCAAATCTAATGACTCAAAAGCACTGGAATGGTTAGCGTGGGCCATGCAGGGAGCTGTTGGGCCTTATTCATTCTTGGAAGTCAGTGTTCAAGAGCAAACATCCTTGAGTCGATTTCTGTAAAGTCCTATGAAACAACACCAGACACTTCTGAGTCCTCGGTCTGCTGTCTGTCCCTTCCACTCCTCTGTCCCTCTCCGATGCTCCTTGACTAATTAGGATCCAAATCCACCTCCCAGATCATCTATTCAAACTCCTGGATCAGTGTCTCTTCAGTTTGCACAGGTCGAAAAGCCATCCAAGTCCCAGGTCGTGTTGGGGAATGCTCCAAGGAATCCCACAATCTGTTGTCAAGTGTAGAATCAGCCACAAACTCTTAAGCTGATTCTTTGATGCCAGTTAGAAACCATGTTGCTTGTAGGCATTTGGCTCTCTTCTACAGTCTATGCAAAACCTTCCCCAGCAGCGTGCATACCCAGGAAATAAATACATGTGTAAACTGTCATACTAAGTGCGCTGGGATATTGACCTTCACATCTATGTGGTCCTTGTTCATTCATTTTACATCTGTTAGGGAATAGCAATCATGTTGCCAGAATGGGGTGAAGCCAATCGTTACCAGCTATTGGGTGAAGTCACTTTCATTCTGATCCAGGCACTAGGGATCCTGATGGAATCAGGACAGAAAAGCTGCTTCCCCGAAAGAGTTGAGATTCCAGAGGAGTGCCACTGAAAATTGGAGGCGGGCTACTCTCTGTTAACCTCCTCCCTTTGGTGGGATGGGAAAAGCAGAGCTTTTGTATCTTTACTCTCCCTGTGGATCACCTCCGCCCAGCTCGTGAGCAACAAGCAGGAATACAGTTGAAAAACCATTGCCAGAGACAGAAGCAGAGCAGAGTTTGGCTCCAAGCATGGCACTGTGAGCCCCTGCCTGGGTCCTAGCATCAGGTCATCATAACCACACCGTCTATTGAACACATCTCTCAACCTCGCGCTGTGCTAAGTGCTTTACACCAGAGGTCAGCAAACATATTCTGTAAAGGACCAGGGAGTAAATAGTTTAGGCTTTGCCTGTCGTGTGGCTTCTGCTACAACTCAGCACGGTCATTGTGGCAGGAAAGCAGCCAGAGAGGTTACATATGCACATGAACACAGCTGTGTGCCAATAAAACTTTATTTGCCAAAACAGGTGGTGGGCCAGGCTTACCCCAGGGGACATAGTTTGTTCACCCCTGCTCTGAACTCATCATATTTCATTCTTTCAGACACCGTGTGTCCGTATCATTATTCCCATTATACAGATGGGGAGACTTGGGCTCAGAGAGGGTTATTAACTTCTCCATAGCCACATAACTAGTAAGTGAGAGTTTTGGATTCCTGCCTGCAAAGCTCTGGTTCTTCTTCTCTGTGCTTTGCTCTTCCCTCTGCCTTCAGGGGAGGGCACTGGGAAGGCATGGGAAGGTGAGCCCACCCCCGAAGAGAACCCATTTACCCCTCTGCAGGTTTGACCTGATCGCCAACGGGGGGGCTGCCTTGACCCTGCACTTTGAGCGAGCTCCCTTCATGAGCCAGGAACGCACCGTGTGGCTGCCATGGAATAGCTTTTACGCCATGGACACCCTGGTGATGAAGACCGAGGAGAACTCCATCCCCAGCTGCGACCTCAGTGGCTTTGTCCGGCCGGATCCAATCATCATCTCCTCCCCTCTGTCTACCTTCTTCAGCGCTGCCCCTGGGCAGAATCCCATCGTGCCTGAGACCCAGGTAGGAGCTGCGGGCGCCTGGGTGGGACGCTAGGTACTTCCCAAACCAAAGCCAAGCCGCCACCTTCCTCCCACCACACCTGTTTTCCCGAGGAGCCAGAAACTAATACTAAATGAAAGAGACCAAAAAATAGAAGCATAATAAAATGTATAGCACTGCAAACAGAAGTCTGAATCCTTCCTGGGTGTTCCAGGTGTTTGCAGATAGTCGTTCAAGGCTTTGGCAGTCACTGGAGCTTTTAATAAAATAAAAACAATACACATATGTGCAGCCCCCCTGCAAATTGCTTTTATTCCTGTTATCACAGCGATACATGATAAGAGGCGCTTTAATGATCTACATCAGTGTTACAGAGGGCACATCATGGCCTCCCTGTTGCTTTTCACCTATTGTCACTGGAAGTCACAGGTTCATATAATTACAGCCTCTCGTGGCCTCCTGGCATGCAGCTAGCAATAAAGCCTGCTGTTCTTATTTACATCTTTTGCCAACAGTGTGGGTTTTTTTTAAAAGAAACTCAACAGTGACCAAGAATAATTATTAATCCAAAAATCATAACCTCAGCCCCTTCGCGCCATGGCGTAGGATGAAGTTTCGGTTCGTTTTCTTTTCTTCTTTCTCTGCCCCGGGGAAGTGGTTCATACACCCACTCTCCATGTGGAGCTTCGCGAGGCAGCACAAGGTTGCAGACTGTTTACCTGCAGAGGTGTGTTTGATAGAGTCCAGAGACCATGTGCCTCCCCTCCAGGTTCTTCATGAAGAAATTGAGCTTCCTGGCTCCAACGTGAAGCTCCGTTATCTGAGCTCCAGAACCGCAGGGTACAAATCACTGCTGAAGATCACCATGACCCAGTCTACAGTGCCCTTAAACCTCATCAGGGTGCACCTGATGGTTGCTGTAGAGGGGCATCTCTTCCAGAAGTCCTTCCAGGCATCTCCCAACCTGGCCTACACCTTCATCTGGGATAAGACAGATGCTTATGGGCAAAGGGTGTATGGACTCTCAGATGCTGTGGGTAAGTTTTCCTTTCAACACTTACTAGTTCATGGATTGAGACATGTGTTCATTCTGTCACTATTTATTGAGGTCCTGGGGTATGCCAAGCTCTGTTCTAGTAGATAAATACACAAAGGTCAATAAGACAGACAAGGTTCCTCTTCCATGGAACCTTGGGGGATTGAGATATGAAACACAGCTGGGTCAAGCCATGCTAAGTGTTAATAAGAAGACAGAAAGGGCACATGCTGGGGGTGGGGAGGAACACTGCCCTGGATGGGCATTCAGGGAAGGCTTCTCAGCAAGGTGACATTGAAGCACAGGCTTGAATGATAAGAAAGAGCCTTATCATCAAAACCAGAAAGAGAGCATCGCAGGCAGAGAGAAGAGCCGGGTGTGTTAGAGGAAAGAGAAGGCCAGTGAGGTTGGCGTGTAGTGGACCCCAGGGGTATTGGAAGTGAAGGGACAGAAGCAGACAAGGACTAGGGCATGCTCCGGAGAGAGCATTTGAAAATGGCACAGGATGCATCTGGGATGCGGCCTCGGGCTGCAGAGCTGAAAGCCCAGTGCTGTGTTCCAGGGCTTTGCCTTTTTAGGGAATCACATGCTGCCCACCCCCCGGGGAAAGCTCACCCTGAGAGAAGGGTCCTGTGGTTACTAGAGATGTGCACTGTGGAATTCTACCTAGAATCTTGCCACTTGGGGAAAGCCCTTTGAGAATGGATCAAAACCCAGACTCCCGCTTTCTTTTCACTAATAGATGTGTGATTCTCAAGAACCAGGAGTCAAGAACCAAAACCAGAAACCGGCACACTCAGAAATGCTCCCTGTAATTCATTGGCAGCCAGTGTTACCAGCCACTCCCTTGGTGCAGAGGGCAGTGTGCTAAGTCCCTTGTCTTGGGTGATCTCTCAATAGCCCAAGTGGACATTGCCGAGATCCCCACAGGGCAGAGGAGAGAGGGCAAGAGTCATCTTGGGTCCTGCAGCAAGCAGGTTGCGCATGCTCAGGATGCAGTCCCAGCAGTTGGCTTCATCAATGAATGGAGTTGTAATTTAATGAAGACAGTAGAAGTTATGGGAGAACCTAATGCGTTTAATATTAAGGACACTACCAATAGCCGGGTGTGGTGGCGCACACCTGTCCAGTGGCTTGGGAGGCTGAGGCAGGAGGATCACAAGTTCAAAGCCAGCCTCAGCAACTTAGCGAGGCCCTAAGCAACTCAGTGAGACCCTGTCTCTAAATAAAATACAAAATAGGGCTGGGGATGTGGCTCAGTGGTTGAGTGCCCCTGAGTTCAATCCCTGGTACCAAAAAAAATAAAGAAAAAAAAACAATCAAAGAACACCAACAGCTAATCTGAGAAGTATCGTATCTGGCTTTAGCCAATATCAGCAAGGAGACTGAACGTGATGGTACACCCCACGCGATCTAGCTCCGCTGTTTCACTGTGATGAATCTTGTTTTCCCATGCCCTCAGCCTTCCCCCTGCCTGAGCACATTCTCTCATCTGGAATACTTTAGGATGCATCTCAAAAAAATACATGGAAAACATAGCCACGCTGTCACCACAAGTCACAGTTTCTTAATATCATCTAATAGCCTGTCATTATTCAATATTTCAGTTGTTTTCTAAATATCACAAAACAGTAATATTTTATTTGTTTGAATCAAGATCCAAAAGGATCCACCTTTGCAGTGGGCTAGTTTCTCTTAAATTGTTTAAAAATTTTAAATCTTACTTTGCATCTCTCTTTTATTAGCCTCTCCAGTTTTTGAAGAACCTAGGTTGTTCCCCTGTAGAATTTCCCAGTCTGTTTCCTGAAGTGTGTTTTGTTTCCTGATTGTAGGATGGTGGCCATTTAACCTGTTCTTCTGTCCCCTGTAATCTCCTATGGATTGACAGTTGGGTCTTGAGGTTTTCCTGGTTCGGGTTTGTTTTTCTTTCTGGCAGGACAGCTTGACAGGTGGTGCTGTGTTCTTCCATCAGGAGCGCTGGGCTGTGTGTCTTTCCTGATTTCAGAACGGCAGATGCTCCTGGCTTAAGTCTTTTAGGTCATTAGGGATTATAAAATGATATTTTATTTCTGTCATTACTTGTTCATCTATTATCAGAAATGTTTTGATACAAAGATGCTTTCTCATTAACCACATGGTTATTTGAGGTAGAGTTCCAATAGGAAAGAAAGGACAAAAGTGTCTTTCCCTTTATTTACTAGTTTTCCATATAATCAGTTGGTTCATCCTCCAAGAGGGGGCAGGTTAACATATTTTAAATAACTTTGTGAACTCATGGACTGAAATTTTTCCACTGTTTCTATGTGATGGAGCCCCTACCCTGACTCATGGTCAGCAGGTCCCATCCTTGGTCACTGGGATCCTCTATCACTCTGACTCCAGGATCTTTAGTGGAGCTTGACTCCTTCCTAGCTGTTCCATGGGGTTGAACGGCCTCTTCTCTCCTGCTCAGCCCTCGCTCCAGCTCCAGCCATCACTGCAGAGAGCCCTGTTTCTCTCCAGAGAGGAATAAAACACCATGGCCACAAGCTGGCCCCAGCAGCCCTCTTTGCTTCTGTGTCGACCCTTGTTTCTTGGCACTTTCAGAGGACAAACTAGAAAATAGGGAGGGGGGATGTTTGTTTTTGTTTTAAATAAAATGCACCCTCCATTCTTAACGCCACTTCTGTATCCCAGGATTTTTAAAAAGCTGCAGAGAATCCCCAAAGGTGACACACATAGTTAAGAGTCTAATGTACTAGGAACAGCAATAATAACAATGCCTTATATTTCAAGAGCAGTGTTCCAATTAGAAATGCGTGGTGTCTCGGTGCTTCTCCTCGTCTATCCTTACCACGTCTCTAAGAGACTGGGGCTTTCCTTAGCTTGCTAGACTCATGGGGAAAATGGAGCCTCAAGGCACAAGGCTGGAGCCAAACTAAGATTAGCGTCCATCTCTCCTCCCTCTCCCATTTGTCTGTGTAGCAAATCAAGTGTTTTACGAACAAGTTTTTGGATCCTGTTCCCCAGTGAACTTCCATATACCTGGCAGGCTGGACCCCCTATTGGTGGTACTTTCTGGAATATTGAGTGAACATACAGTCATCCCTCAGAGTCCACCAATTCCCAATCCACAGCACCCCAGGGATAGCAAACCCTGAGGGTACTCAAGTCCCTTTAATAAAATAGCACAGTGTGTAGAACCTTCGTACATCTTCCCGTCTATGCTAAATCACCGCCAAGTTACTTACAGAACCTAATATGATGTACATGTCAGGCAAATAATCATTATACTGTATTGTTTAGGGAATAATGACAAGAAAAAATTCTGTACATGTTCAGAACAGACACAATTTTAAAAAATTGGTTTTGATCCATGGGTAGTTGAAACCATGAATGCGGAACCCACAGGTGCAGAGGAATTGCTGTACAAAGAGCCTCAACTCACACAAGCTGTTGCCCCAAGAATCTCTTTATCAATGAACTGCTGTCCTTCCAAAGGCCTTTGTCCTAAGGGGCAAAAATAAATAACAATAGACGTAACACATACCTTCCCCAGACTTCAGGCTGAGAGACAGTCTCCCATCCGTCTCCGAAGGAGAGTCATTGGGCACCAGGGTTTTAATGATTCCTCTCTTCCATCCACGTCACTGAGGTCATTTTTGAAAGCCAGTTGTTCATTGCAGAAGCCTTTTCCTCCCTACAGAGTACAATTGTGTAAAGTTTCAAGGTCAAGTTCAACTCGAAATCTGAATTTAATAGAATCACAAAGAGAAAAGCAATCAGCCTGCCCCTGAGTGAGTTTTGGGGTCAGAGTTTGTACCTCATGAACATGTGTTCCTCTTTCTTGCTGGGGAGCTCCAGAGTAATCAAGTCAACTCTCTTTTCTCCCATTCTGCCCACCCTTTGCCCTACAGTGTCTGTGGGCTTCGAATATGAGACCTGCCCCAGTTTAATCCTCTGGGAGAAGAGGACAGCCCTCCTCCAGGGCTTTGAGCTGGACCCTTCCAACCTCGGTGGCTGGTCCCTGGACAAGCACCACATCCTCAACGTAAAGAGTGGTATGTGAGCACATCTCCTGTCCCACCTATAGACTTCTGTCTTTTCTGGAACCTTCTCTCCAACCTTGACATTTCAGGGGGAGCCCTCCCTCTTCCCTCTACCATTTTTCATAAGGTTCCCTGCAAAACTTTCTCCTCTTAAATGTCAGTAACATTGGGATGGTTTTCCCAGCACATCAGCCTTGTCCTACCTTGGACTTCTTTATTTGTCCCTACAAACGTTGACTTACCTCGCACCATAGCATAGGGGATGTCCCTCCCATGGACGCTCTCTCATCCCCATGAAGAAACGGGAGAGCTACCAAAGGAGAGGTTTCCTCATTTTCCTCTTCTCCTGTCACTTCCCCTCACCCATAGTAGGCTGATACAGCTGTCCTCCCAGAGAGTTGTAGTGACCACTTCCCTTGACCTCCCCCACCCAGGAATCCTACACAAAGGCACTGGGGAAAACCAGTTCCTGACCCAGCAGCCCGCCATCATCACCAGCATCATGGGCAATGGCCGTCGCCGGAGCATTTCCTGTCCCAGCTGCAATGGCCTTGCCGAGGGCAACAAGCTGCTGGCCCCAGTGGCCCTGGCTGTGGGAGTCGATGGGAGCCTCTACGTTGGTGACTTCAACTACATCCGGCGCATCTTTCCCTCCCGAAATGTGACCAGCATCTTGGAGTTACGGTAAATGAACACACAGGCAAAGCTTTCGCTTTCCTTGACTCCCGACTGCCCCCGAGGGTCTCTGGGTGGATGCCAGCTGCACTTGGGTTCTCCAGAGAATATATAGTCCACGTGCTCCAAAACCTAGGCCTAGAATGAACTAAGGATTTGGGGAAAGATTTGATCATTATTGTTAACAATTGATTTCCCAACGAGGGTAAAGGCTTTCCATCTCCAAAGACATAAGGTAAAGGTCCAAGGTGTCTCTTATTTTTGTGAAGTTCAGTAGAAGATTCTGATGCTCACTGAAGCTTGAGAACCACTAATGTTCATTTACTAGCTCACAAGTTTCTCCAAGTGCCTTAGTGCAGCAGTTATCTGTAAATTTTCCAGATTTTTGTACATTCACGAGAATAGGAGGTAGCACAATTTCATCAGGACTTGCTAGGTAACTTCTTGCCTGGGTAGATTCCTCCTGCTTATCGCTTGCTACTGAGCCTGAAGTAGATTACTCTGTGCTGGGAAAATACTGACACCCTACCCCACACCCCCCCAAAAAAAAACCCTTAGAAATGCTCTTCCCAGGATAGTTGATTCCAGACCCTCAACCCAGAGGAAGAGCTATAAAATAGAGAGAGAAATAAGGTCTGTGTGCACCAGAAGCCATGAGAATCAGGGAAAGCATGGAGGGAGAGTAAAGTCCCAGCTGTTACATTTGGAGTCTAATAAGGAGTCCCAGAACAAATCAATGCAGACAAATAAAAAATAATTTCAAGTATCACTACATGCTTTAAAGGGAATTTACTAGTGTAAGATCTAGGACCTAGTGGGGTCAGGAGAATCAGGGGGCTCCATGGGATATAGTAGCCAGAGGAACCTCTCATACCAAGGGGCATTTCACCTGATCCCCAAATAACAAGGTCAGTCATGGGGCAATCTGGGGAAAAGCATTCCAGAAACCCTCACACAAGTCAATAATCTGGCTTATTGAAGGGATGGTGATAGAAGTCCAGCATGGCTGGGTGATGGTGAGCTCAAGGGAGCATCCTCAGAGGAGATCCAGAGAGGCAGGCAGGGCGCTGATGCCTTGGGGACTTCCTGAACACAGACAAGTGCTTTCTCGATGGGATGAAGCAGGGAGAAGAATGGAGTTGAGAGGATGGGACTGGCCTTTTTAAAAGATGGCTGTGGCTGTTATGTGGAAGAGGGACAGCAGGAGGCAGGAACTCACAGGGAGGCAGCTGCGATGGTCCAGGGCTTGGGTGGTGGTGGTTTGGACCAGGATGGTGGCAGAGGAGATGTGGACATGCTCCCAGTGGGACATATTTTCCAAGTAAATCTGGTAGGATTTGCTGTGGGTCCAGTGTCAGGAATGGAGGAAAAGGAGCGACTCAAGAGTGCCAGGATTTTGACACGGTCACTTAGAGGCTGATGGCGCCTCCTGTAGCTGCCTCTGCTGCCTCATGAAAGACTTAGAAGAAGTCGCAGGTCACACTTGCACATTGGTGTCCTTGAGGCTCCTGTGCAAGAGATCCTAGTGACCTGGCTACCACCAAGGTCAGTACTTGTGCTGAGTCTTCTTGGGAGCCTCGACTGTGCCAGGCACTGCAAGGATGTAAAAGGAGAGCAGGAAACCCCAGCTCTGCCTCAGGAGGCCGCATGCTCCCCTGCAGTCTAGATGACCTTGACTGAGCACCATGGTGAACCCCACCTCTGGGAGCCTCTCACTGGCTCAAGAGAGGGTAAGAGGGAGCACCTGGGGAAATCCATGCAGAGCAAGCTGTGTCAGAGCCAAAGGGTCCCCATAGGAGAAACACCAAGGTGCAGGAAGAGGTGGTAACAAGCACAAGATGAGTAGAGAGTGAGGAGGAGGCACGGGGGAGGAGGCTGCACAGCCCTCAGGCCATCACTGACCACCCCCAAACACTTGCCCAGACCTCGCCATGACAGCCTCCTTCCCAAGATTTGTTTTCCACTTCTGACCCAGAGAAGCTGCCCTCTCTTCAGGCCTCTGTGGAGGAGGCAGGGAAGGGTGGAGGGAGATTGTGCTTTGCCCGGCCTCCGGCAGGAAAGGGCTGGATGGCTGCAGCTGACGTCACCATCCTCCACATCTGCCCTTCCCGCCGGCCACAGCTCTTCCCACTCAAAGCCAAATCACCACCTGCTTGGTACAGCCCACTTCCAACCCTGACCCGTGCTACCAGCTCCACCAAGTGTCCACTCTACCTGACCTACCTCTTCATGCCCATCTGTGAGGCCCAGCTTGAGGCCCCCCCTTCCATCAAGCCCAGTGGCCCTGTTGGAGATAACTCTCACTCTCCTCTGGGTCTCAGTGCTGAGTTTGCATTAGAGTTGACACTACTCACTACCTAGGCATGCAGTTGTGTCTAAGTCCTAGGGCCTGGCAGACTGTAGGGCAGACACCTTGGTCACCTTTGTCTCTGAATGCCATGCCCAGCCTACCCGAGGGGTCAAGATAGGAAGCATGAGTTAAAGGACCAGTCTCTTCCCTCTTGTCAAAACATGTCTCTCACACTGTAGAGGCCACAGTACTAATGGGACAAGCTAGTGGCCCAACCAGAGCAACCACATCACACCCACCTGGTGACATGGAGGACAACTGGAAGGAGTGTGTCTCCCGATTTCCCTCCGCTGCTATGCGGTTGGGTTTTTCTTCTTCTTTAACTGCCTTTAGACTTGGTCTTGCTTTCATCAGCCAGGAACCCAGAGCCCATTAGAAGTTAAGCTCTTACAAGAACACCGGTTTGATTCTTCTTTTCTTCCCACTGCATACCTGGAAACAAAGGGCTGTCAATCCCCTCTTCAAAACAGCAACCAGCCAAGGGAGGTGGGGGAGGAAGGGACCTGTCTTGCTCCTGTCTTCTCTCCATTGTGAGTTGGCAGCTGAATGATTCAATTTGGGGAATCGGTGCCCACCCAGTCCCCTTACCCACCCCAGAGCTTAGCCTCAGAATTGGGATTCATGCTCTCTCGTTCGTTCCTTTACCTGCACAAAACATGCCAGGGCTGAACTCCACAAGCGTGGTAACTTCTGGTGCTAGAAAGAGCCTTTTCCTGGGAAAGTGGTTACCACCTGTATTCTTTGATTTTGCACATTTTCAACACCTACTCCCCCAAAAAGCCCGGGATCCCACCTTCAGCAGTCCCTTCTTAGAATTATCACCCACTCTAAGTGGTCCTTGGGAAACCTAAGGACTCAGAGAAGAAAGAGAACATTTTCCAGTCACTCTCATCTGAGGGTGAATTCCTCTTGTAGAAAAATCCTTCCTGTCTCCCCAGTTTGAGAACATCTTAGGAACTGGACCCCAATAAAAGGCCGTAAATGGTAAGAGGTGGGACAGTGGCTCTCTACCTTTTTTTGATGTGGCCTCTTTTTATGAAGATAGGAATTACACTTATTCTTTTATGCTTGGAATTTTTTAATTATTCTTTTTATTTTTCAAACATGAATTTTTATTATAACAGTCAATAGGCTTTCCCCCGCCACCCTCTAAAACACCTCCTCCCTGCCGACCTTCCTACGGGGGTGCTCTCAGGGTGGGTCCAGGGCTTCTTGTCTTGGGGAAGATCTACAGAGAGGGAGTAACCCCAGCCAGATGCATCAGTGCTGGAGGGGATGGAGATGTGGGAGAGCGGGAGTCCAGGAAGGAGGGTGAAGACACAGGAGTCACCAAAGTCAGGCTCCACTTGGGAGTCCACCAGGGCAGCTTCTCTGGGTAGAGGCCAAATGTTAGGAGGCCTCGCAGCTGCAGTTAGAGATGCCAGCTTGCCTTGCGGTCAGGCTGTGAAGACAGGGGGGGTCAGGAAGGAAAAGATAACAAAATACCCAGACCAGAATAATTAGAACCACCAGGACTTTGCAAAATTTTAGATAGTACTTGGCACCATTTCCAAAGACTTTTTATCATTGACAACCCAGATTTCTTGGTGCCTGAAGCCAATGTAGTTTGGGGTCTCCTTCTAAGAAAGAAAAAAAATTATGAATAGAAAAATTTAAAAAACAAAAGAAACAATGTTATTGGGGATGAGAAAATGAAACAAATGACAAGTTTTTTTAAAAGGCAGCAATCAGCACACACATCACAAAATTCAGCAGTCTAGTATTTTTGTTTTAACGTATTACATGTTCATGATACTTGTTTTCCTACACCTTTTAGCTCCATACTCCTTAATTGTCTTTTTTTTTTTTTTTTTTTTTTTTTGGGGTGCTGGGGTTTGACCCCGGGGCTTTGTGTTTGTGGGGCGGGCCCTCTACCAACTGACCTATATCCCCATCCCGATTGTCTTTTAATATGATATGATAGTTATTTTTTACTTTCGATATCTGCAGAAAGAATACAAAGATATTCCTGTGTTTCCCCTAGGGTGGCTAATCAAAACTTCTCCAGATTATCAGTGAAGTAGGAAACTTTCTTTCATGCTGGCCATTGATTATTGGTAATGTGTCAGTTGTGAAAGTTACAAACTTTCAGGGAAAACTCTATATTTGTAGCATTCCTGGGCATTTCAAGTTTTCTTGTGCCATGAATAGTCTAAATCCTCTTTGAACTGATGCTCACTGGCCAAAATGTCATTGGTGTCCTGTGAGACTGGAATCCTACGCTGGGTACCACATTCCCTGGAATGAGGCTGCAGGAGTGAACACAATAGGGCAGATCCTTCCTGAAAGCCATTCTAAGACCAGAACAACTAGCAAGTGCATCTTTCTAAAGCTAAGCCAAATCTACTCCAATTCAAACTCCTTGAGTTAGAACACCACCACCAAAAAACAGAAAAACAGAACAAAAACCCTGTGGCCAGTCCAGTTCCACGCTCCTCAAGGGAGTTGGAAGGAAAAGCAACAGGAGTCTCAGCTAATTGCAATTGTCTCTCTGTCCTGATCAGGACAGGAGGGCTCAGAGTTGGTCCCAGGCAGGGTTTGCCTGCACTGAAGGTTAAAGCAGCCGCAGTCCATGCTTCCTGTGCTCAGGAAGCCCTTGTTCTCTCCTGGACTCTCTGCTAAGCATCTGAGTAAGTCCCATCCTGTTCACAAAGAAGTGAGGAAGACAAGCACACAAACATAAATCATAGGACAGTGTGATGACAGCCCTTTGAGACGGGCTAAGATGGCAAGAAGAGGCTCCACAGGGGTCACTGGGACTCTGCTGTGAGCCGACATAATCCATCTCAATTCTTAAACCAGAGACAGCACTTTGTCCTCAGAGGGTACACCTAAAGCCTGTGCACACAGTCGAGGCCTGTCCCCTGGAAGTAGGGCGTCTCCTCTCGCCTGCATAGGCTCACTCAATGATGCTCTAATTTCGGTTTGTTGCCTACTAAGCCCCAACCTGTGAATGACGCTGGACCAGAGTAGCAGTGACCTCATTCTTTATCCAAAGCTCATATCCATGTGATCACTCGGACTCTCCTCTCTCTAGTGACTTGACCCCGCACCCCTTCCCTTCTCCTTCCCCCAACGTAGATACTCTATTAATCAACTTAGAGCAGATGTTCTCAGGAAAGAAGTAGGTCAGCTCTGCAAACCCAAATCCCATCCAGTCTTTTCACAAAATCTTGACTAAAAAAAAAAGTGGAATTGATATTTCAATAATTAAGAGCCAAATATGTCTACCAGTGGTGGCAGATAACATTTCACTTTCATTAAGCAATATAAAATAGACGCGAGAATTCCCGGCTGCCACCCTGACACACCAGGCTTTGCAGAATGAATCTTAAATTGCACTATGTCAGTCAGAGCTCAGGAGTTATCAGCATCATTTAATTAACTTTTTTTTTTAGCAAAAACTAACACGTTAGAATAAAATATAAAAATGTAATCCCTGTGCAAACCCGCCACTAATGATGGCCCCCGGCAGAGGCCAGGGCTGCACCCAAACAGGAATCAGGGCACTGAACTCTCCACGTGCCTCCCTGAAACCTCTTCCCGCAGCTGGAAGGGAATGAAGGCCCAGGGGCTCCTCCACCTTGACCTGGAAGCCTCAGGAATGGGGAGCAGCTTTCCTGACTCCGGGCACTGCTCTCTCCTCCTCTTCCCGGGGTTAGTTTTCAACCAGTTTCCTGTTAAAATTGAAATGTAGTTTTTGTTCTTTAAAGAAAAAGCAACAAAACTTTCCCTAGTTCTTCAAAAATGAATGCTACATGGAGTCTTTGGCTCTGATCACAAGAGGATGTTGTCGCTTATGAATTTCATCATGACCGCAGTGCCAGTATTGGGTGTTACTGCGAGAAAGAATGCCCATTGGGGGGGTCCCCCAAATGCAAATGGGGTGGGGGAGGAAGAAGGCACAGAGCAGAGACAGGAAATGGTTCCGACTTTCACGTTCAACAGAGCCTCTGCCCCGCTGCTGTCTGGTGTGGACAGGGGCTCCTCCTCAGGTGCCAGGGACCCTGCAAGACATCATTGACAAATGGGTGGTACAGATGTGACATGCTCCCTCCATACCCAGGACAGACACTGCAAATGAATCACAGGGCTCTTTGCAGCTGACCTTGAACTGGGGGTCGGAATCCTTGTACAACCACACTTGCAGGAACCATTACTGTGACAATGGGCGTCACCAGGCTGTAACCTACCTGCCATCCCTTCATTAGCCAGAAGTCCTGTTTCACCTGTTGCCTCCCATGTCACATGACAGCCGCGTTGCCTGTCAGAGAATCCAGGCATGCCTGTCCCGATTTTCCAGTGGCCTGCAGGAGTCCAAAATTGGGGGGGTTCTTCCCAAGCAATTGAGCTAGCAGCTGTCAGAGGGGAAAAGGACAAAGACTGCCTTTGGGTGGGGGGATCCTTGATGCAAGAAACAAACAAAATGTCATGTTTGCTTTATCATCAATTCTTCAGCTAACTGTTTGTTCTTTTTTCCTTCTGTTTTCTTTCTATAAAGAAATAAAGAGTTTAAACATAGGTAAGACGAAGAACTCTTTCCCATATAATTTGATATGGTTCGTTTGCTTTCTTGTGTTCGCTTTTTTTTGTTTTGTTTTGTTTCGTGCTTCTTGTGTGATGTTGTATATTTTTATGTACCAAATATAGTAACTTTTTTTATGTGCTAATTGTGTGTTGTGGATATGATAAGCCTTAGCAATTATGAAATGCAGTCAAAAAGCAACCAAATAAGCTGACAGTAATTAGAATTTCCGGGAGATGTAAGTGCAAGATAATGAACCCACAGTGAACTTTTATCCCGACTCCTCAGTGCGGGCCGTAATTGGGCTAAACAGTTGAGGCAAACTTCTGGCTTTTGTAAATGCTGGACTGGGTTCACAAAAGCTTTAATGAACTGGAAACGGGTCAAAAACTCATTTTCAACTCATTAATGATTTTTTTTTCCCCTGGATTTATGGTCATTTAAAACACACACACACACACAAGTTAATTGCCAATCTGCTGGTCAGAAAGAATCCAACAGTCAGACGCATTGAGAATTTTCATGGAGTTAAATCACTTTTGAGTGGTAGGAAGAGTGTAGACCAAGGACTTTTTATCTAAATGGCCTCTGTCATTCCATTGATCCAAGGTCATCACTTAAAGCCATACCGGTACAGTTCACATACGGAGTCCACGACACACACATATGTGCATGTACGCAAAGGCTGCACTGGGATGGAGGTAGCACAAGTGATCTTGAAGAAAACTCACCTTATTTTTATCTGGAAGAGGAGACCCAACAACACCATTTATAGTACTACTATTCTTTTCACTCCATGTCATGAAATGTAAATGAGCATCTTTGTGATGTTGGGAGAAAATGAGAAAAAGAAGCGAGTCGAATAGTATGGGATCATCACAGTCAGTGGAAAGGCCGTGGCTGGGAGGAGTCCTCTGCCTTCTTATTCTCTGGCCCCCCAAATTGGCTGGTTATAGACACCCCATTTGAGCCCAGAATGAGAGGAGTAACGCCCTGGAAGGACACTCCCTTGCAGGCCATGTTGACCTTCATCAACAGATGTGGAAGCAGGGCTGCCCATCTGACCTGAGCTTCTCTGGGAGAACCGTGGTGGGAAGGAGTGTGAGGCCACATGGAGCCACGATCTCCCCAAGCAGGCATGCACCCCATGCCCCCAGCTGCCTGCTCTGATGCTGGCAATCTGGAAAAGCCTCCTGGAATCTGGCTCCCTAGAAAGTCAGAATTAATTGTCCTGCCCGTAGATAGGCATAGATGTGCACTGCCTACATCCTTCTGTGGATGGTGGTGCCTATTGCGTGTTGGGAAGAGCGCAGCATCTAATTAAAAATCGGCACAAAGTTCTCCCTTTCTGCCCTAATTTGTTTTGCATATGTGGATATTCTCTAATGACTTAGCCAAAAAAAAGAGAGAGAAGGAGGAGAAATGAGGATGAGAGGAGAGGAGAGGGGAGGAGAGGAGAGGAGAGGAGAGGAGAGGAGAGGAAGCCACCTAGCCTACTCTTTCAAACCATTATCTAGGCTGGAATTTTAGAAAGACCTTGACTTCTTGTTCAATTATGTGTCTTAATAGCAACCTGAGAAGAAGCTGGAATTAAAGATGGTCTCCACTCACAAATTGTTCCTAAAAATAGCTCCCTAGATTTGTTGTTTTTTTTTTTTTTTTTCCTTAAATCGGGGAAGAACCCAAATGGTAGTGTTTTAATTGGTAATTTCCCAGCTAATGTCTACAGGACAAATGCATCCAATGCCATCATCACCCTCACCTTCCCTTCACCTCTCCAGGACCCTCTGCTCCTATCACACCAAGTATAATTAATATCAGGAAGAGCAGGCCAGTGCTCTTGATAGGCAAGTGGCACTGAAAGCTACTGCCCCACACTGGGGCACAGGAGCAATCCCTGAGGGCCTCCCAGAGGCGTGACTGAATAGTCAGTA
Source organism: Glaucomys volans (assembly GCA_020662805.1). Taxonomy (NCBI): domain Eukaryota; kingdom Metazoa; phylum Chordata; class Mammalia; order Rodentia; family Sciuridae; genus Glaucomys; species Glaucomys volans. The sequence continues at coordinate 310,033 of JAJEJO010000152.1, read as the reverse complement.
TAGAAATAGCATGAGCACCCACTCTGGTCCCAGCCTCCATGAGTGACAGCCACCACAAAGGGAAGAACTAGTGGGTTTGGAATCCAAAGGAACATTAGCAATGATTCAGTTTGATTTGCCATTTCCCAAGTAAGGAAGCTAACACCCAGTGCAGCCAAAAGACTTGCCTAAGATCATCTGCTGGGTTCAAGTTGAGTCCTGAATTTCCTGTGTCTTAATTGTGAGCAGATACTATAAGTGTTTTTAGCTAGGTGCATGGCAGAGAAATTGTCCAGGTCTCTGAAACTTACACTTTCCTAATGCGCTACACGCAAAGTTATTCATCTCCAAATGCCACTTAGGGCCCTGGCAGTTCTGGGTGCACACCTGTGACCTCAATGTTACCCACGTTTGGAAAACTACATCTCCTCCCTCAGCAATGCAGATTCTGGATGTGATTGCAAGATCCTCACATTTCTTCACACTAATACCAACCTGATTTGTGTCTACGCTAAGGAACAATGAAAAGATCTGAGATCCTCAGACTGGAGATGGCTCCGGGGAGCTTCCCATAACAAAGTTAGGAAAACTTTAGGTTGCCTTGCTTTTCATGATCTAGTACCTTGGAGGCATGGAGGAAGCACAGATTAAAAAGAGAACCTGGTTAGGTGGCATTGTTCCTCCATCTCACTTGAGAAGATGCTAAGCCCATGGGGAGCCAGGAGAGGTTGACACACAGGGAGTTGCATTGAAGAACTGCCTGCTCACAGAAACAGGGCTGGAGTGGGGTCCTTCCTGTCATCTGCAGTCTTTCAGTACAATGACAGTCCATGAAATCTGCAGTAACAAGAGGGGTTCAGTCTAATCAGAAGGAGCTAAGAGCCGTGCTCATGCGGGCACTCTTGGTTGTGATGTTAGATTCTTTCCAGTTCACTAAAGTGGAAAGACGCTAGAGAAGGTGAGAACGTGGCTAGAACTTTTGTCATCTCTGATCCGGGAGGCCAGCTGCATAGCCCCTTCCTCATTTGTCTTTGTGCTTCTTCCAAAGCAACAACCCAGCACACAAGTACTACCTGGCCGTGGACCCGGTGTCCGGCTCTCTCTACGTCTCCGACACCAACAGTCGCAGAATCTACAGGGTCAAGTCTCTGAGTGGAGCCAAAGATCTGGCTGGCAACTCGGAGGTCGTGGCCGGGACTGGAGAGCAATGTCTGCCCTTTGATGAGGCCCGCTGCGGCGACGGAGGGAAGGCTGTGGATGCCACCCTCATGAGCCCCAGAGGTAAGGGCTGCAGAAGAGGAGTCCTCAGCCCCGACAGAGCCTGTGGCCCTTCCTCTTACTGGAGCAGCCTGTGACTCTTCCTCTTTCTGGAGCTGAGCGACACCCAGAAGCTTAAACCCGGCTTCCCCCAGATGGCTCATAGATGGCTTTGGTGGGCGGGGATGCGGGGGGATTTGGAATTATGTATTTATTTTTTGTCTTTTTTTTGGCGGGGGAACTGGTGTTGAACCCAGGGCTTTGCAAGTGCAAGGCAGATGCTTTGCCACTGAGCTACATCCCAGCCCTGAATTATGTATTTATTTGTTTGAAGTAAACTTTATCACCCACATATAATGGAAAGTAGGGTGCACTGCACCTCAAAATTTCTGACTGCAGCTAGTCACAGAGCACCAGAAGGAAATGCCAGCTCTAGGGACTGGAGTGGAAACAAAGCCCTGCTGCGGGGACCTCCCACCACGCCCAGACCCTGTGTTAGACAATAGTGTATATAAAGTCTAAAGCATGGTGCCTGCCCAGCTGTAAATAGCCAACAAAATGGCAGCAATTAAGAATGGGCATAGCCAGGCGTGGTGGCACACGCCTATAACCCCAGCACTTGGGAGGCTGAGGCAGGAGGATCACGAGTTCAAAGCCAGCCTCAGCAACTTAGCGAGGCCCTAAGTAACTCAGTGAGACCCTGTCTCTAAATAAAAAAAAATAGGGCTGGGGATGTGGCTCAGTGGTGGAGTGCCCCTGGGTTCAATCCCTAGTACCAAAAAAAAAAAAAAAAAAAGAATGGGCATAATTTCCAGGGGTTCAGGAAGGGGCAGTTCTTGGAATGGATGGGGCTGTGGTTTTTAAAGGACTCAGGGTGCTTTGGGTTAAGGAGCAATCACTGAGGGTCTGATTCCTGTTAGCGTTGGCTGGCCACTGTGAGAGCAGGCTGCAGCATGGATTAAGAATGCCAGGCCTTGTACAGGGCACTGAAATGAAAATGCGGAAGAAATAGAAGCCGCCATCCACGCCTTATCACCCTGCCGCGACAAGGGAACGCTAGGGTTGGGTGTCCCCCCGGGGCACTGGAGTGCTGATTGGAGTCACGGCTTAATTGAGAATTCTTCCTGGAGGAGACATTTTTGAATTGGGAGTTTGTGACTGTAAGAATCATTGTTTCTCAGCCTCAAAGCTGCAATGGGTTGTGAAGGGAGTTTGAGTAATTTGCTATCAATAAATTTTAGAGCAATGAACTTCGGAAATATTTTCTTTTCTAAAGAGAACAGATGCAGGATTATTTCCTCCTTCATAGCCCTTGTTCATCCGCAGCCCAAGGTGTTGTCTTCAGTTGGAGGGAAATGGGCAGGGATTCAGCCAGCACCCCAGGGGGACACCTTGCAAATCTGGTGCAATGTGCATGATTAAGGGTCACGCCTTTGAAAGGCTGAGAACCACTTCTCTGAGTGAGCTGGTCTATCCCAGTAAGGTCCCTGATCCAAGCAGAGTGCCCAGCAAGGCCTCCCCCACCCGCACCCCGCAAGCCATACTCCTTTCCTAGAGACACATTCCCACGGCGCTTGTCTTACGCAGGTATTGCGGTGGACAAGAATGGGCTCATGTACTTCGTTGACGCCACCATGATCCGAAAGGTTGACCAGAATGGAATCATCTCCACCCTGCTGGGCTCCAACGACCTCACCGCTGTCCGCCCACTGAGCTGTGACTCCAGCATGGACGTAGCCCAGGTGGGACACGCTTACTTCTCATCACTAAGCAACTCCTAGTTCTTGACCCGACGGTCTCACCCGATTTCTGTTTGACTTGGAAGAGGAGTGGGAAGGCGGCAGGCCCTGGTACAGGTTTGCTGGCAGAAGCCCAGAGGTGAACTAGATGCGGTGGAACAGGTAAGAACGGGAGAGAGGAAGCGTGAGACAGAGGGAAATTCTGCTCAGAGGAGCTGAGTTGGCGACACGCTCCAGCCGTGGCAGATTACAGGGTAGGAGGTGCTGGGTAATTACCTGTCTGCTCCGTCATTATTGCAGGTTGGAGATTGTACAGTGTGGTGTTATATGTCAATCAGAGCTTCCTGTTAATTGGAAGTGATCGCCTTCTTGCCATGTAAACCTTCTCTCTGTGCAGCGGTGACTGGAGCAAAGCCTGCTATAGTAGTCCCCAAAGTGTACCTTCAGTCAGTGCCTCTTACAGTGGCAGAGAACTGAGGGTCCCTCAAAGGCACGGCATCCGTTCTCAAACAACCTGGAATATATGTTCACCCTTCCTGTAAGAGTCTTTTCAACCCTCGGTCAACCTCATAAATTTCAGCTCAAATTCCACAACAAACTGACAACTCGCGACTGAGATTTTTATTTCAAATTCCACAGAGGAGGAATGTGTTTGATTTAGTTCATTTTCTTCCCCCCAGGCAAACACTCAAAGTTGTAGTTTGCTAGCTGGCCTGTGCTTGGGTCGGAGCCACCTTTCAAGCCACATGCCTCCTCCAAATAAACACACCCTTCTCAGACTCCTGGCTTACTGAGCGGTGTGTATTCAGGATTGCCCTGGTCCCTTGTGCAGTGCACTACCTGTGTAACCGTATGTTATAGCTTGGACCCTGGTTAATCATCTGGGGCTGTGAAGCATCATAGGTAGAGTAGTGGGATAGGAGGAGCTGTTTGTGGCACCGTCATACACGATCAGCGTGGGCAAGGGGCAGCTAGTTCAAAGAAGAGCACCTGTAGCACAGTTTGTTAATAACAAGTTAAAATCTGCATAAAGCCAATATAAGAGATCACACTCAAATGCTGGCTGAATCAGAGGCTGTTCTTGAACACAATACCTTATCCTCCACAGGTTCGCCTGGAGTGGCCCACAGACCTTGCTGTCAACCCCATGGACAATTCCCTGTATGTTCTAGAGAACAACGTCATCCTCCGGATCACAGAGAACCACCAAGTCAGCATCATCGCGGGGCGCCCCATGCACTGCCAGGTTCCGGGCATTGACTACTCACTCAGCAAACTCGCCATTCACTCGGCTCTGGAGTCAGCCAGCGCCATCGCCATCTCTCACACAGGGGTCCTCTACATCACCGAGACAGACGAGAAGAAAATTAACCGTCTGCGCCAGGTAACGACCAACGGGGAGATCTGCCTCTTAGCTGGGGCAGCCTCAGACTGCGACTGCAAAAACGATGTCAATTGCAACTGCTACTCAGGAGACGATGCCTACGCCACTGATGCCATCTTGAATTCCCCGTCATCCTTAGCTGTGGCTCCGGATGGCACCATCTACATCGCAGACCTGGGCAACATCCGGATCAGAGCGGTCAGCAAAAACAAGCCTGTTCTTAACGCCTTCAACCAGTACGAGGCCGCCTCTCCTGGCGAGCAGGAGCTGTACGTCTTCAACGCCGATGGGATCCACCAGTACACCGTGAGCCTGGTGACGGGGGAGTACTTGTACAATTTCACATACAGTGCTGACAACGACGTCACCGAGTTGATTGACAATAACGGGAATTCCCTGAAGATCCGTCGGGACAGCGGTGGCTTGCCCCGCCACCTGCTCATGCCGGACAATCAGATCATCACCCTCACCGTGGGCACCAACGGGGGCCTCAAAGTCGTGTCCACGCAAAACCTGGAGCTTGGCCTCATGACCTATGATGGGAACACTGGACTCCTGGCCACCAAGAGTGACGAAACAGGATGGACGACTTTCTATGAGTAAGTGGGTTTGTAACGTCTCTCCAAACAGCACGTACCCTGCCCTGGCTGCTGTCAGGATCGGCTGCTCGTGTTGCTTTTAAAATTGCTTAGTCACATTGTCTTCCTAACTTTAGATTTCTCATGGCCTCAAGATATTCATGTCCCTCTCCCTGACTCTTAAATGATTTGCTCTATTGGGTCTCTGATATTGAACATCCTACCTACTAGCGTTGGGAATTCCTGTTGTCTGCCTGCCGTTCAAATTTCAGGATATTGGACACGCACAGCCCCTGGGAGATAAAGTGCTGATTAACTCTGCTGATTATTCATGTTTGCTATGGGTGCGGAAATTAGAACCTAAAAGGCAAGATCCCAGTGGGGCTCCTGTAATTTGCCAATAGGTCCAGCAACACACTTATTGTACAGACAGGTAGATAAACTCTGAATTTCCTCTTTAGCAGGAGCAGATCGATACAGATAAAGTGCTAGGTATATCAAAAGATGGGAGAGCTTTCCCCTCACAATTATCTCATGCTTAATAGTCCTGCCGTTTGTTTTGCCAAAAAGCTGTTTTCCCCAGCTTCTGCAACAGCACTCGGTCAAGCTCCCACAGGTATTAACCGACGAGATGCTGGAGGAGGCTGCTCAGACTCCCCAATCACGAATTTCCAAGTACCTGCTGCCCTTGGAAAAGGCAGGTTAACCCTTGTATATTCCGAGTCCTTGCTTGCTCTCTGTCTGGATGTTGCAGCTAGCTGAGAATTTAGTAAGTTTAAGAAGGGGGTGTCACAGAGAGAAAAGGGACAAGAGAAAGAAGAGAAGACTTCATTGTCAATCACCCTAAATCTAGGAATGTTCACTTCCTGTTTGTGCCAAAGGGCTTGGGAAAATGTAAAAGGAAGCTGTTGCCACCTGCTGGACATTTCTTGCATTGCAGAATTGCTTTCCCTGGGTCAAGCTACCTTTCCCAGGTTTCTGAAGCCTCCTCATATTCTTCAATGCACTGGGACCAGATCACAGTTCCCCAGCCAGTGATTCCTCCCTTGACATGCCATCTGAGTGCCACCGTTAGCCATCACCTCATGTCGGTTGAAGCTAGGCTTGGACCCAAACACCTCCTAGATTACGTCTTCCTTTGTGGCAATTTCAAAGAAAGACCCATTGCATTTAGAAATGGTTAGTTGGGGCTCCTAAATGAGAAAGAAAGGCCCCTCTCAGGGAGGCCAACCTGAATTAGGCCTGACTCAGAGACAGTGGTTAAAGCCTTGGCTCTAGTTTTGGTGCGTCCACCCAAGTGGACTCTAAGAGGGAGGGTATTTTGCAGCAAGGGTCTCTAGTTCAGTGAAAACGTAGACATGATTCATAATTTTTTTGTACTGAGGATTTAAACCACAGGGACTTTAACATTGAACCACATCCTCAGCTCTTTTTGTTTTTTTGTTTTTTTTAATTTTGAGATAGTGTCTCATCAAGTTACTTAGGACCTCACTAAGTTACTGAGGCTGGCCTCCAACTTGAGATCCTCCTACTTCAGTCTCCCAAGCTGCTGGGATTGCAGGCATGCACCGCCACATCCAGTCATAAATCTTTTTAAAATGTTTGTTCATGAATAATTTGATAAGCTGGAGTACTTTTTGTTCACAATGTAGGTAAATCCAGTGATCCCAAATTCTGCATTGTGGAGGTTCAAATGTGTAAGGTTCTCTTAGCCATTCTTTAAAAAGTAGCTAGCTCAGCCGGGCGTGGTGTCCCACACCTGTAATCCCAGCACTTGGGAGGCTGAGTCAGGAGGATCGTGAGTTCAAAGCCAGCCTCAGCAACTTAGCGAGGCCCTAAGCAACTCAGTGAGACCCTGTCTCTAAATAAATACAAAATAGGGCTGGGGATGTGGCTCAGTGGTGGAGTGCCCCTGGTTCAATCCCTGGTTCTAAAAAAAAAAAAAAAAAAAAAAGTAGCTAGTTCTTTTGTTTAGCACTATTTGTACATGGCCAACAAATTGGCAGCTTAAGGATCATACACCAACTGCACTTCCTCATGGAGCTGAGAGATGGAGGCCAGCACCACATCATCTTAGCCAAAACTTCAGAGATGGGGTGAGCAGAGGAGAGAAAACCACACAGGCCAGGAGGCTGCCAGCAGTCTGTCCTTCTGTGAGAACTTCCATAGGTGGATTCCTCTCTTCCCACCCTGTTCCATGAAGCAGGGTGCAAATCTTCCCTTTAGTGGCAAGAGGAGCAGAACATTCTCCCTGCATAGAACTTGACAGGCAGAGAAGCTGTTTATCTGCTCAGCTATCACAGTGTCCCTCGATGGATAAGTTTCATTCTCCCCATTTTAAAGATGAGGAAACTGAGTCCCAGGTAAGTGAACAGACTCAAGGCTACAGAAGAGGTCAGTAGATGTCCACATCTAGCCCTCTTTCCATGACCCACCACTGTTCTGCAGCAAGGCTCCGGAGTAGAAACTGGAGCTCCACTTTCCAACTCCTGATGAAAATTGTCCTAGGATTTGGGGAAAGATGTTCCCAATAAGGCCACCCCATTAATGGCTCCGAGCAGGGGAGGCACATGGGGAAACAACACTAATGAATCATTCTGACCTCATTTTATGATCAGCCAGCCCCAGAGTTCCAGGCAACTCCAGCCTTGGAATTAAGACTTCTCCAGATGCAAGCCATTAGGTCCCCATGGAAGAAGCAGCCAGGTTAAGGGATATCCTGAGAGAATACAGATTTTCAGGGTCTTCCAAAGCCCCTGGACCTTGGCACCAGGATGACAAGGGTATAGGTGCCAGTTCTGCCAAATGTTCTCTGATTGGCCTTGGCCAAGTGATTCAACCTTTCTTAGCCTCAGTGTCCACTTCTGCCAAATGGGCACAGTAATGCCAAATACACCTGGGTGCCACGATGATTCACATATTGCACGTGGCATACAGAAGTTCAACAAATAGGCACTGTGGGGACTCAAGGGCTGTCATTAAGTACTGATCCATCTCCATCCCACCCCTCAGGTTCCAAACAGCCCCCTCCATAGTGGATACAGGAGCCAGACAAATGGAGACCTGTTTTGGAAATGTAGAACTAGGTCTTCTTAATTCCCTCACTTTGAATGAGTCCTCTCTCTCCCTGGCCCTCCGTATTGCTGGTCCTCCCTTCGCAGGAGCAGACTCTGCCTTACCAAACTGAAAGGGCTCTCTAGTCAGTCGGTTCAGCTCCTTCTCCCAGTGGAGCAAGTGGGGAAGGAGCAGATGTCAGGCCAGGGGGAGGGTGGAAGTTGACTTCCCACAGAGTGGGGTTTGGGATTATTTTACAGAATGGGCAGATTTTGCAGCTCACAGAGCTACAATATACCCCTTTGACAGTGACCTTGCTCTCTGCTCCTCTTTGGGCTTGGAAGTGGCTTTTGGAGAGCCAAGCAGGAATGGAGTAGTCTGGAGATGCCCTTTGGGAATCCTGCCCTGCATGCTCAATTCCAGACTGGGGAGGCACAGCCTTGCTTTATTTTGCCCTCCCCTCCTAGCATGAGTGCACGGGCTTTGTCTATTCTGTTCCCAGTCATATCCCTAGTGTTTTTGATAATGCATGGCACAGAATAGGTGCTTCATGAATATTTTTTGACAAAATGAGTCCAAGGCAGCATCCAGCCCCACACTGGCCAAGGCCCAGCGTGTTCCCTCTGGTTACCATTGAGATCCAACTGCTCCAACCCAGAGCTCCTTGCTCCTGGGTACAGAGTGATTTGCACAGAGACCTGAATCTGTGGACACTCCACGGAAGGAGGGAGCAGAGCTGCAGGCAGCTGGGACCTCTGGAAACTTAAAGAACACATGCTTTGTCTCCCCTGAAAGTCAGGTCCCCACCCAGTTCTGTGCTTCTCCAAAGTAGAAACTCTCGCCATCCTGCTCCCCTCTGCAGAAGTGCATCGAGCTGGACATTGTGTGTCCCAGAACTATGGGGGTTGGAACAAAAGCCCTGGCCTGGGTCCTGGAGGATGAGCTCCTCACTGTCCTACGTGGTAGCCAGAGGTGACACCCCTCTTCTCTCCATTACTGACGAGTTCTGCTGTGCCACACACCTAAAACTCAGATACTTGCAATTGTTTGGGGGTTTTTTTGGAAAAGTTTTTTCTGCTTATGAGGCACTAAAGTCAGTCATAATAATTACAAATAGTTCCTAAAATATAGGAACACATGAAGAAAACAAAGATTAGTCCAAATCCCACATGAAAAATCACCATTAATATTTAGAAATCCATATTTTCAGAGCATTTCTTCCACAATAGATACTCCTGTGTTATTAAGGGAGGATGCTTTGTATTCCACTCTTTATACTCAACAATACAGACGATTGTAACTGGCCACATTACAGCTATATCACGTGCATGTACAAATATGTGACAATAATGCTGTTATATACAATTACAATGCACTAATAAAAAGGAAAAGAAATATATATATATATACACACATCTGTCCATGCCAATAAATAGAAATCCATGTCACCAATGTTGATGACTTCCTAGGTTTATGCTGTAGGAACAGATCATAGTTGTTTAAGGAATCTTCAAATAATGAACATTTAGACATTTGGCTTGTTCTGAAATGTCACTACTGTAAAGAGCATCTCTGTTTTGGGCAAGGGAAGGTACTGGGGGTTGGACCCGGGGCTTGCCCATGCTGTACAAGTGCTCTGCCACTGAGCTGCATCCCCAGCCCAGAAATGGCATCCTGTGCCCTGTCTGAGAGTCAGTTTCCACAGCAGGTAAGACAGCACCAGGAAGCCCCTTCCATCTGAAGGCCTGAGTCCCCATTCCTGGTTACACACCAGGGCTTTCCAGAGCAGTGTCACCTGTACCACCCACGAGTGCCCTGGGCAAGTGACGGGAGAGAGATGAGGGGCTGGGCTCCCAAGCTCCCTGGGCATCCCCATCAGAGTCCCTGCTGCCGCCTCCCAACCAGCTCAGTGTGGTCCTGCTCTCAGCTTCCGGCAGCCTCCGAGTTTGACTTGCCAGTTCTCCCAAGAAAAAGCAAAATTTCTCAGACCCCTGCAAGTGTCAAGCAGGTCTGCCTTCCTGCATTCCAGAACAGTTCCCAAGCCCCCTCCAGTGTCCTGAGCAGCCAACTCAAGTGGATCCGTGGCCATCCTCCTCCCACCTTCCCCACGGGGAGCCTCTGCTGAGGGGCTCTCACTCCTGTATGCCATACCAGCTCCACGTCCATCACTCAGGGTCCACCCACTTTGTTCCTCATCACAATCCACCAGAAGCCCAGCTGCTGGTCCTTCTCTTTTGCCCTCCAAGCACAAGGCCTCCCTCCCAGCTGGGAAAGCAGCAGGGCTCAGGGGCCAGAGCCCCAGGGCCCCGCATGCAGACCTTGAGAAGATTCCAGCTCCCTTTCCTGGGGTGTGTGAGAGCCAGCTCTCAGGGAGCACTGGGACTTCCAGGCCTGGGAAATGCTCTGCGAATTGCAGAAGCAAGGAGGTGGCAATGAGAACTTCCACATCTCAAGAAAGAGTAAAAATAACACACATAAAAAAGGAAGGACCCATTCGAGGCAGTGTGAGGTGGCAGGGTGTGGCCCCTGCACGCCAAGGCGGGACCAGAGCACAGCCCAGGCAAGTCAGTCACAGGGAAACTAAGAAGGCCACCAGGGTGCCAGGCGGGAGGTTGGTTTCAGCTGCAGGACCAAGGGACAAGCTGCATGCGGCCAGCTCCCTCTGCCTGAACCAAGACATGGAGGGGACGTTTGCCTTTTAAGAGGTCTAGGAGGTGACAAGCAGGACAAGCTTGCATCTCTGTGGAGGACTCAGGGCTTGGAGGGTCTCAAATGCCAGATTTGGATTTGATTGAGCAACCAGTGGGAAAGAGTGTGGCTTGCTCAGCAGAGAAGTGACATGATGAAACTGATATTTTGGAAAGATTAATTTGGTGGCGTTGTGGAACACATCAATTAAAGAGCCAGGGACACATAACAAGTAACTGTTCTCGCTAACACGCTAGGGCACAGTTAGGTTCGTCCTGCCTGAGACCTGGCGGAAGGTTCTCCCTGAGTGGGGCCAGTTGCATCGTGGCTGGGAGGAAGTGCTACGGTTTCCCAGGGCAGGCCGAGGTTCTGGTTGTGACCAGGAGCCTCGGTGGGATGCGCTGGCCACCCCACTCCCAGTCTCTTTCTCTGGCCCCAAGATTTAACCGTTGTACTGTTCTGAACACTGCGAGAACCTCTTCCTCCCCTGACTGCGTTTCAACCAGTGTTCTTCTCCTCCAGCTATGACCACGAAGGCCGCCTGACCAACGTGACGCGCCCCACCGGGGTGGTGACCAGTCTGCACCGGGAGATGGAGAAATCCATCACCATCGACATCGAGAACTCCAACCGCGACGACGACGTCACTGTGATCACCAACCTGTCCTCCGTGGAGGCCTCCTACACAGTGGTACAGGGTACGCCCCGCCCACGCCCCGCCCACGCCCCGCCCACACCCCCTCTGCCCCCAGCCCGCCAGGCCCTCAGGGGAGAGCCGCCTGGCCAGGGGACTTCCACACACCTTAGCATCCCTCGGCTTCTGTCTTATGCAAACATCCACAGCAAACCAACTCTACCAGAGATGGGTCTTGTTTAAATGAAAGAAAAAAAAAAAAGAGATACAGAGGAATGTCATTCACGCACAACCAAATGTCAAAACATTGGAAATGTCCCTTTTGTGTGTGTGTGTGAACCCAGAGTCACATTTCCAGCCCTTTTTATTTTGAGACAGGTTCTCAGCAAGTTGCTCAGAGTCTCCCTAAGTTGCTGAGGCTGGCCTTAATCTTGCAATCCTCCTGCCTCAGCCTCCCAAATCTCTGGGATTACAGGTGTGTACCACCTTGCCAGGCTCTTCTCGCTTCTTACCCCTCGGTCACCTCTGCTCCCCACCAACCCAGCACACATTGTTACCTTCTCAGGGGTTGTTTATTCTCTGAGTCTTGTTTTATGTTATTCCACTCTGATTCTCTCTTTAGCATATCAACTTTGTTGAGCTGGTTGCCCTGGGGTCAGGGCTCTGTAGCAATCTCTTGCGGGGACCAGGATCTCAAAGGTCCCTGACCACCCCCTGGTTATTGTTGCTGTTCGACATGCCATGCGGTCCAGGACAGCACAGGGGCTGGCAAGGAAACGAATTGTGCAGATTAATTTTTCCTTTAATTAAGATATAATGTCAGCGGGCCAGCCAGTTGTCAGAGGATAAAAGTGTCCTCTTGGTAGATAAATGGTGACATTTCTGGACTATTATCCCGCGACGGAGCCTGTTTCAATGACTCTGTTTCTGCTCTGCCAAATGATTAATGATGTAGATTCTGTCCTTCTGTATGATGGCTGCAGTTGCCGAGTGACAGGTGCATCCTTGCTCGCTGCCCCAAAGCTGGTGTCTCGGAGGCCAGCCCAGGCCGGCTCCTTTGCCCAGACAGTCGGGAAGCAGCATATCTGTGAAAGGAGTCTCTGACCCACGTTTCCTTTCTGTAACTTTTCGATAAAGGAAAAGGTCAGAAGTCTGATTGACTCGTGTAGATCCCATTCGAGAAGATAAACCTGCAGGATCGGCACCCGCCGCTCCATCTACCTCCTGCTCTTGGAGTCTCTAGAGTGGAGGTGGAGGTGGCATTGTGGCAGCAGTAGCTCAAGAGGGAAGGTGGCTTTTTCTCTTAGTTTCCTTGAAGAGCGCTGGGTGCTCTGGCAGAGGATCTGACCTGTGGCTCACACCATCACCCCCGGGTTAGAAGGGAGGCAAAAAAGGCGTGGGGGATTAGTAATTTTCCTTTCCTCTATTTTTCTTTATATAAGCTAAATATATATGTTAAAGTTCAGGAATTTGATTGACACAAATTGTGTAGGCAATAGACATCTTTAACTGTTTAAATGTACTATTAATAGTCTTCAGCGAGTAAAAGAAAAATATCACGGCATAATTATTTCTGGAGTGCCACACATTAATAATGTTTTTTTCGCACGGATCAGTACCATCTCTGCTACTCACCTTCACATTGTGTGTGCGCTAATTGAAGGCAGCCGTAGACTGACAGCTATAAAGTACCATGGAAACCTGTAAAAATAGGGTCCACGTTCCTCTGACTAATAGGGTGGATAATGCATCTCCCCGTGCCCATCCCCACCTGCGTTTTTCCAGATCAAGTGCGGAACAGCTACCAGCTCTGTAACAATGGCACCCTGAGGGTGATGTACGCCAACGGCATGGGTGTCAGCTTCCACAGCGAGCCCCACGTCCTAGCGGGCACCATCACCCCCACCATCGGGCGCTGCAACATCTCCCTGCCCATGGAAAACGGCCTCAACTCCATCGAGTGGCGGCTGCGGAAGGAACAGATCAAAGGCAAAGTCACCATCTTTGGCAGGAAGCTCCGGGTAAGTGCTTGCACTAGTGAGGGGACATGCCCCTTCCTCCTGCTTCCAAGGCTGTGTTGCCCTTGCTTCCCTGGAAAAGGCAGGTTCTTCCCTCTGAAGGTAGAAGCCCCAGCCCTTGGGCCTTGGACCTGGGGAAAATGTTCTCCATTTCCTAGGGTGGAAGGGAGCAGCCTTTTCCTGCTGGGGATTCCCAGTGTTCCTTTCATACTTGACATCTCCTCCCCAGATTTTCCTGGTCTGGCCAGATCAACAAAGAAAGGATGCCTACCATGTGCTGGGCGTTTGCTAAATACTCAGAGAACAAGTTTGAAAGTGTGTTCTTGAAGGAGTTGCAAGTGGTAGAATACACAGACCCAAGATGACCCCAAGCTACTGAAATGACAGAGTCACTCAAGAATCCAATGGGATCCCAAGGGATGAGATGTCACCCAGCCTGAGGAGGTCAGGGATGGATATGTTCCAAGAGGAAGTCACAGCAGGGCCAGAGCACAAAGTTGCCACCAACCCTCACATCCCCACACCAGGCAGCTTGCTCCAAGTTATAGCTTTTAAAAACTAATATATGACATTTAGTGAGGACTTTTATGATGTAGGCACTAAGTTATCTGATTTTAATCTTTTCAACCACCCCTGAGGTAGTTAGGGTTGCCCCCATTTTCCAGATGAACACAGAGGTTCAGGCAAGCTAATAACTGAGGGTTCGATGGGTAGGAAATGGTCAAGCCCAGACTTAGCCCCAGTTTTGTCCTTCTGTCTGGCTCACTTGCCAGGACTCTCAGCCACTGTTCCCCATAGCTTCCTGCTCACATTCACCATGAGCCAGATTATCTCAGCACTAGCAGATCCTGCTCTGGTCAGTCATCTGTCACCCAGAAGAACCTGCTCCTACCATTATGTTAACCCTTTGCCCAGGGTTGGGGAAAGAACCCTGCAGTCCCGGTCATCAGCACATGCAGCACATGTTTATTGAGCACCTGCTATGATACATGTTCTGTGCTGTGCACTTAAGATACATGATCCGAGCCACACCTGTAATCCCAGCACCTGGGAGGCTAAGGCAGGAGGATCGTGAGTTCAAAGCCAGCCTCAGCAACTTAGCGAGGCCCTAAGCAACTCAGTGAGACCCTGTCTCTAAATAAAATACAAAAAATAGGGCTGGGGATGTGGCTCAGTGGTGGAGTGCCCCTGGGTTCAATCCCCAGTACCAAAAAAAAAAAGATACATGATCCACATCAAAGCCCCTACCCCACTACAGCTCTCATTCAGGAGTGGGAGGAGATGGAAGAGGAGGGCAGATAATAAGGAAACTAAAAACAACTAAAATAACCACAGATCAAGGCAAACCCTAGACAGACGGTGAACCATAGAACAAGCCGGAGTTGTCTGTAGCAAATGCTTTGAAATCCCTTTGCCTGGAAGACTCAGCGTGGGCAGGACTTGGGTATAACTTTTGTGAGCTACTGGATTGAAATCCACGCCGGCCCAGGTGACCTGCCTGCAGAGCCAGGCCACTCTGAATTAATATTCCTCCTTTGTCTGACTGGAGTTTAATTCTCCACATTAGGTTATCAGCAGTCTCCCATGTTTTTCTTCCTCTGCTGGTATCTGCAAAGTTGCAAGCAAGCCACAGTATCTTCCTAAAGACAAAAATGGAATGCGATTAGTAGCTAAATCCTTAATGACTGGATTCCAGGGCTGTGTAATTGATTTTTGATATGCTGCACTGTACTGGTTGATTATAAGTAGTCATCGTGTCTTTGCTCTGATAAATCAGTTATGCATTCTAATTTTTCAAAATAATGATAAATGTGGCCCTAAATAAAATGGCCATAATCCCAACTCTAAATATTAAAAAAAATTTTAATAATGGTACTTGTGGTAATTAGCAGAAGTTAGACACGCAAGCCTTATAACTGAATTTCTGCCAGGGTTAGATTCGCTGTTTATGCAAATCAAAACACAGCTTTATCTATCAACACCTCAACATTTAATTGTCTGGTGTTAGTTCCTATAACAATAATCACATATCCATTTAGCTCTCTTAAATGAAAATCACTATGAGATTATAACAGGTTGAGTGGACTGAAAATGTAATTTGAAAATGAGGGAGAAAGCCTGGAATTTATTTGCATCTCATTTATTTTAATTCAGTTCATAAACTGTTTAGTGAATGAAATAAAAGCAAGTCCTGGAAATTGCAGGAGAGCAGGTGGAGACGGTGTCAGGGAAGTATCGTGTGTGCTGTGGATTCAAGGAGTTTGGAGTGGCCTTTTCCTCCGATGTTTCATGAGCCCTTGACAGGGAGCTTGCAGGGATCTGTCAGCCCCATAAGGCAAGCAGGCTGTCTCGGTCAAGGCCAGTGTGGGCTTGTCTCTCCCTACTCCAGTCTTAGCATTTCTTTTCACTTCTGCTCCACCATCAAATGGAGACAGGACATCTTTCATTCATTCAAAAGATGCTTGCTGAGTGCCAATGTATCCAGCAGCATGGAATGAACAGACTAGAGAGAGAAGGAAAGCTGAGTCCTTGCCACCAGGGAGCTTACAGTCTGGCTCATGGTGTGATGTAGCCAACACCACTAGGAAAGCGGTGCTGATTGTATCAGCCAGGGAGGCCAGGCTATGCCAGGTAACAAATGGACCTGGCAGTCTCAAGAGCTTGACACATCACAGCCCAAACGAGTCAAGCCGCTGTTCTTCACTTTGACTTGCTTCGAGTGCTCAATCTTGTGACCCTGCCACAGTAAGCACTTGACCTCCATAGTCGCTGTAGAAGTGGAAGACAGCTTACGTGCTTGAAGGGGACCTCATGAACAGGTCTGGCCATAACACACATCACTCTGCAGGAAGAGTGGCGCAGTCTCCACTTAACTGCGAGGACGCTCGGGCAATGTCTTTTCCAAGTGCCTGAGAGGGAGAAGGTGAAAGGAGATTGGTGAACCCACTGCAGAGTCTCTGTCACCCCACTCAGGTCTCAGGGTTGACAAGGGACAGGAAGAGCTGGAATCAGTTCTGAAGAGCAGCAGGAACTAGCCAGGCACAGACACAGGGAAGGGAAGAGGTGACAGGACAGAGCAGCACCTGTGGAAAGGAAAAGGGACCAAAAACTTTCAGCAACACGTGAGCCTGGAGAGAGGCGGACAAGTTACAGTGAGGTGCAGAGAAAGTGTCTGGTGGCCGGGGACAGCACGGGAAGGGCACATTGTGCCAGGCTGGCGACTCTCCTGAGGACCACAGGGAGCTGTACCCAGGCTCAGTGAGCAGAGGGGTGTGCAGCCTTAACGGGGCTCCCAGCTTCCTCGGAGGAGGTGACAGGGAGACAGTGAGGAAGCTGCTGCTCTAATCCAAAGAAGAGGAGGGAACACTCGGGCCACTCAGCCAGGTGGTTAAGGGGATTCGGCCACAGGCAGGGTTGTGAGTCATGCTGACCTTCGGAGAGGCTGTCCCTGTGTTCCCAGAGACCCGGGCAGCCCGGTGGCCATGCTGGCTGGCTGAGAGAGGGAGGCCGGGGCCAAAGCCCACACAGAAGTGTGAGGCTCTGGTGGCCGCAGCCCTGCCTCTTGGAATGTGTCCCTTTTTTGAACCCTAGGCCAGCATCGTGCAAGGGCAGAGTTGTGGGATTGCTCCCAACAGGCAGCAGGGAAGTGGGGGGATTCTGCAAGGCGACTCAGCAACTTGGGGTATCATGCACTGAGCAATGGTCTGGACCTTCCCAAGGACTGGTGAGCTCCTGGAAGTCTGGCCAGCAGAGGGGTGCAAGGGTCCAAGGCTCTGCCTATCCCTGGAGTTGAGAAGAGCAAAAATCCCAGCAGAGCCACTGTGATAGAAACACACCAAACTTCAATGCCAAGAGGCGCATTCTTGCCACCTTCCTCCACTCAGAGACATCCCTTAGCAGGTGACAGGGTCCGCTGCTCCTCCTTGCAGCCTGGACCAATGTAAGATGATGACTGGAGGAACCAAGACCACCCTTCCCCTGTTCTCCTCCCAGAATCTCTGTTTACAAAAAAGGAAAGAAAGAAAAAGAATCCCATAGA
>JAJEJO010000152.1:277366-292263 GCA_020662805.1 Glaucomys volans | reverse complement strand
GAAGAGGGAAGAAAAGATGCTAAGGCTAGAAGCACACTTTCCAGATGCACTCTCCATCCTCCAACCCTCCCAGGTGAGCAAACTCCCCGCCTGAGGATCGGTCACCACCTGGCGGTGTCCCACTCAGAAGCAAGGCTTTTCTCCTAGGCTTTTGGAAGAGGGAGCAAAAAATGGTGCCTTGTGTTAAGATTTTAACCTTCCACTCTCTCCTAAAGAGGATTCTTGCATCTGATTTGCTCTGAAAAGAAAGGCACATATCCAGCCTCTAGGATATTTCCTCCCAGTTATGATTTGCTGGGAGATTGCAGAAGCAAGAAACAGCTGCACGTGTAGATTGCGGAACAGAAGAGAAATTGCTTCCAAGAAGATCTGCCATCGCGAAGCTGGTATTAGTGTCATTAGTCTTCCCAGAAGAATCGGGAGTTGGTCATTTTGTTTTGGTTTCCATGCAATTAACATGACATTGCAATTACATGTTGCAGGTGTTACTTTTACTTACATGGCCAATCTCAGTGACACAGGAGCAAGGTGGGGGCAGATGTGAGTGTGAGCTGCTCAGGGACCCAACTCAGGGACCCAGCTCTGCCTGGGGCCACTGGGGTAGGGCTGTCACACATGTGAGTCCCCAGGACAGGCCGAGCTTTATCCTTCCTCTCACCTGAGTTCATTCTTCACCTGACTAATACTTTATTTTTCAAACACCTACTATGTTCTCAGCACTATGCTAGCACTGCCTACTGATGAACCATACCCCATGAGAAGAGCTCGCACATACAGTCGGTTTACTCTTAGCTTAAATAAAGCACAATTAGAAGGGAAGCCTCTGCAAACACTTTAAGCAATAGGCTCCCTAAGCAAGCATAACTTTGGACAACTGGCTGGATGGTGTGGTGGAAAAATGAATAAAAAAAAAAAAACACCCTCATGGAGTGTATGTGTTAGCAAGGGGAAACGGATAATAAGTGTACAAGTCACACAAATTATGACAGCTTTTCTGTAGAAAAATAGAGGGTAGAGAAAATAGGTAGTATGTATTTTAGGTTCTGGTCACTCCAGGAAGATGACATTTAAGCTGAGAGCTGCAAAAAGAAGATGGAAATTCTCCAGGCTTGCAGGCCTTGGTTGCTAGGAATGGCATGTGCAAAGACCCTGAGGCCAAGGAGACTTTTGCCTGGATCCTGATTGTAGTTCAATGTGGCCAGAGGAGACTAGCTGAGGGTGAAATCAAGGAGACAGGCTCTCTTATTGCTGGTAAGAACTAGACACTCCAAGTCCCTCCGAAGATTTACCCAATGGTGAATGTACACAGCGTTCAACTGAAGCCCTCCCTTGGGAGGTTCTTATATGCATCAGGCTCCCATGGACAGAGCACTTCCTCTGGGCTGCTGTCCTCACCCTCCTCTATTCCAGCAGCTTCTCCCATAGGTTTATGCTTATCCCTGCACTGATGGTGGTAGTTTTTGTGCACCTGTCTTATCAACCCCTAAGTTCTAGGTGGGCTGGGACCATGACTGTCTTAAGGGCCCATTGCAGGAATTAGCACGTAGTAGGTGCTTCACAGATATTAAAGAATGAACCAAATCTTTAAGCTGACATCATGAAAGGTCAACCATCCCACTTCTGTTAATTCCTGGGTCCAGAGCTCCCAGCGGATTCTAACTGTTCTATCGAATAAAGCTTTTCAGATACTTGGCAATCACAGATGGTCCTGGTCACGTTTCTGTTCTCTGCTTTCCATGTTGGAACCTTGCTCAAATGTTCATGCAGCACCAAGCACAGTAGGCATCCTAAGAAAAATAACAAAAATCCCCTACCCACCAGGGGCTCTCAGGCTATTACAGATGAGGAAACCGAGGCATCAAGGATGAAGGAGCCAGCCGGGTGCAGTGGCACACTCCCGTAATCCCAGCACTTGGGAGGCTGAGGCAGGAGGAGCACGAGTTCAAAGTCAGCCTCAGCAACGTTTAGCGAGGCCCTTAGCAACTCAGTGAGACCCTGTCTCTAAATAACATACAAAAATAGGGCTGGGTATGTGGCTCAGTGGTGGAGTGCCCCTGGGTTCAATCTCCAGAACCAAAAAAAAAAAAAAAAGGATGAAGGAGCGGCTTTGGAACAATAAAGATGATCAGAGTCAAAACTGCCATTCAGATCCACATCCTTCCACCTTCCCACCATCCAAGACAGCAAGCCATCCAAAAATAATGTTTGCTCGAGGAATACATTATTTAATGTGTTTGCAGAGGCTTACCCTTCTAATGATGCATTATTTAAGCTAATATTAAATTTATAGCAAGTTGTTTTGTCTGCACAAGTGCTGGTTCCAGGGTAGTGTTGAGTCTCATTGTTTGGGAGCTGGGGAGAGCTGCTTTTCAATCCCGGAGGACTGACCCAGCAAGGAAATGAAGATGTCATGGCTTTTCCTCCGGGTGAGTGAATAACTAAATCTTGGAGGCAGTGGCTTTTGCTTGTTAACACGGGAGAATCTCATGGCCTCCCTCGCTGATCTTTTTGGGTTCCCCATACTGAAAGCACAATGGGCAAAAGGTGCTTCTCTATGTCCTACTGAAATATCTCAAGCTGCGCCACAATTCCTGGAGGGGATCCAGCCCAGTGTAATTTCCTCCTTCACGTTCCTCAAATCACCAGCCCCTGATGTTACCCCTAGAGCTAAGTTAGAGTCACCCGTTATAGGCCCAGCAGGGCCATTTTGACGACAGCATTTCCTTTTCTCTGGGTTTTTTACGAGCCTCCTTGTGACAGGCGTGTGCTTGGTGAGATCAAAACATTCTGCGGGGAAATTCCACAGGGGAAACTACTTCCCAAAGTCTGCCCTCTGCAAAAATAAAAACCATGCTAAATAGCTGAGTTTTATTAACTGGGGAAGCCAGGCTGAGGAAAATGCCCGATAATTAAAAATAATGGCTTCCTTACAAACACAAAATTGTATTAATTTAAAAATTGGTTTCTCTATCGCTGAATTCCTACCGAGCCGGCTGAGCAGAGAATTGTGCTGATCCTGGCAGTGAAAATAATTCAAAATAACTTTTATGTTCTCCGGGAAGCCTCAAGGTTAATTTAAATATTGCTAGATGGGTAATTTAATTCGGAATAAGAGAAGAGTGTGGCCAAATTAGGGCTCCAGCGCTCTGACCTGAGGGGCGGGCACCCGGGAAGCACCGGCGCCGCTAGACCCTGCGGCAGCCTCCCACCCGCAGCCCCCGATCCCTGCTTTCCAGATGCAGCCTCGCCAGGAAGCAGTTCTGACAGATGACACGGCCGGGCGCAGCCCCGATCAGCTTTCAGCTGACTTATTTAATTCTTAGAAGGATTGCGCATTCTCGTAGAAATTGCACATTTCAAAAGTTAACTCCTACCAGTGTATCACGAAGCCCAACTCCCCCAAGACCGAGGTGAATTGGGAGTGAAAACCCCCCAAGTCACCCATAGCAAAGAGCGCCCAAGGTTACGCCTCTTTGGTCCTGCGCACCGCGATCGGGGTCAGAGGCCCCAGCAGCTCCAGCAACCGCAGGAAAGCAAACGGTGGTGGTCAGAGGGTGCCCAGCTGTGTTCTGTGTGCACCGTGTTTACCCCTCCGTCATCTTAGTCCTCATACACGAATATGTTGTTTTGATGATAGTCCTGATTATGGTCTTTCTCATGATTGCGTATTAGAGACATATACGGATATGCGCCCGTATGATTATGTTGTGGTTACTCGTGTGATTTATCTGTGATTCTCCCAGATAATTGAAGATGGCATCCTACGATGCACCGAGTGTATTTTTTTGGAAAACTTAATATTTTTTTATTTTATTTTATTTCATTTTATTTTTGATTCAGTGTATACACATGGGGTACAACTTTTCATTTCTTGGTTGTACACAATATAGAGTCACACCGTTTATGTAACCATACATGTACATAGTTTATGTTATCATACATGTACATACATGTCTCATTCCATTATCTTTCCTTCCCCTCCGCCCCATCCCCATCCCTCAATTCCCTTTACACAATCCATCCTTCCTCCATTCTCCCCTTAGCCCCTCCCCCCATTACGGATCAGCATCCACATCAGAGAAAATCATTCAGCCTTTGGTTATTTGGGATTGACTTATTTCACTTAGCATGATATTCTCTAATTCCATCCATTTACCTGCAAATGCCATAATTTTATTCTTCTTCATGGCTGAATAATATTTCATTGTGTATGTATACCACAGTTTCTTTATCCATTCATCTACTGAGGGGCATCTAGGTTGGTTCCACAATCTAGCTATTGTGCATGGAGTGTATTGTAACCAGGAGTATGCTTCAGAATGACCCAGGGAGCTATTGAAGCTCCACAAGCCGCAAGCCCCTCCTCCCAGAGCGGTGTCCATTCAGAGCGTGTGGAGTGGGCGGGGCAGTCATGCTCAGAGAGCTTTGCGGTGCTTTAGAACTCCAGCCCCTGGGAGACCTGGTCCAACACCCCGCCCCTACAGGCACCGCAGATTGGGGGACAGCGCGCTGTGGGCTGGGATCTCAGCTCCACAACTCTGCACAAGCCTCTTTGCCAATCGTGTGCAGCGGGATGATGAGGGTGCTTGGGGTGGAGCATTGTGAGGATCATTTAGGGAGGCTCTGGCAGCAAGGGCAGCGGGCCGAGTGCCCAGGATGTCCGTCTGCTGCTGCTCATCCTCATACCCCAGAGCAGCCCCCAGCCTGATCTGCAGGCATGCAGTGTTCCATGCCTAATAGACGCCCGAGGCCCCTAGGACGTATGCAAGGAGAAGCAAAGAAGGAAAAAAAAATAAGGGAAAGGAGGGAGGGGGTGGGATGGACGAGGGATGGGAAATAGTAGGTGCGGTGGCCAGGGTCTCCTCCAGGAGCCGGAGACCCTTCCCACATTGATGGCACAATAATTCATTTGGCCACAGGTGTTAGAAGGTCCTGAGCGGAAACCCTGAATCACAAGGGTTTAAGAATCTTGGATCTTTTGCAGTTGGCCCAAAGAAGCCACCCATATAACCAACCTTCCCTTTCCAGAGGAAGGGGAGCTCGTGATTTGCTCTGAAGATGGCAATTTGGGAGCAAGACCCCCAATAATTCTGACGGCATTAATTTTGGATCTGTTGAAAATAACTCCTCATCCTTTCACTCTTTAAGTGTTCTTTCCAACTGCTGCAAGTTGGAAATTGTTGGGTTTCCTCCACTTCACCTTGGTATCAGGGATTGAGCCCAGGGGCCTCCACTGCAGAGCTACATTCCAGCCCTTTATTTTTTTATTTTGAGACATGACCTTGCTAAATTGCCCAGGCTAGTGTCAAACTTCCCATCCTCCTGCCTCTGCCTCCTGAGCCTCTGGAATGACCAGCATGCACCATTGGCTGAGTTTCCATATAATTCCACCAACTCACCACCTTCATGCCCATCACCATGCTTTGGTGCATTTGCTAAATGTCCTCTCACATATCCTGTCCTTGTCTCTTTGGTTGACTCCATGGAAACTCAAGGTTCAGGTGGCCCGGTTCCTCAAATGTGGGAACCCTGCATCAGGTCATCCTGAGTTCAAATCCGCTTGCCCAGCCCTCTGAGCACCTGTGTAATAACAGTCGCCACATAAATTGGGAGAAAGAGAATGAGAAACATTATTTAAGGTGTCTAGCACAGTCTTTAATGCTATGCTAGACACCTTAAATAAGCATTATCAAAGCATTAAAGACTTTTAGTTTAGTTTCAACTGCTAATAACAGAGATTGGAAATAACAGGGGCTTAAATGAGATTTAGGCTTATAGTTTTCTTATGGCCTAAAAGAAGCCTCAAGGTAAAGGATTTGTGGCTATGTGGATGACTATGAGGACACCAAGGTCAACAGGGATGGAGACTTTTTTCTCTGCATGAATCACCATCCCGGAGATTTCCATCCTCAAAATCACCTCATATTCACAAGGTGAATGCTGGAGCACCAGCCATGACATCTGCTTTCACCTATGAATAGGAGGAATGTGGGAAGAGCAAAAGGTCACCTACTTCTCAGCTTCCTTTAATGATAGTTCCCCAAAGACCCAACGATGTCTACCACTTACATCTTGTGAGACATCCTGTCTTCAAAGGAATCAGAAGAGACAGTTCTGCACCTAGGTACAAAGGACTCCCCAGAATACAGATGTCTGTGGTGTGAGATTTACTCCTCATCTCCCCACAAGCTGCAGTGGGGAGCCCTCAGGGGCTGTGGGGATGCTCTCTGATGAAGCCATCATTTAACACATTTCAGGGCACTCGGTGAAGTGCAGTTCAGGAAGCAGGAAAGCTAGTGAACTCTTTAGGTGGTTAAGCAGTTAAAATCTGAAAGCCCAAGTCCTAGACCAACCTTCCCCTCAACACTCTGTGACCTTGAGCAAGTTATGTAACCTCTCTGTTTCCTCATTTGTCAAGTTGTCTTTGTGGGTATCGACTCAAGCAATGAATGCACAGTCCCTGGAACAGTGCCTAACTCTATCAGTCCTCGCATATGCTGAAGTTGTGATCTTTATTATTACCACCATCACATTATCAGCGAGTGCAGCTGAGTTGTAGGGTAGGGTGAGAGGAAGCAGGCATCTGGGGTTTCTTCCTCCTGCCTATTTACATCTTCCCTCCCGGCAGCCACCCCAGGGATGTCTGGAATTGCAGTCAATTATGTTGTAAGAGTCTGGGCAGAGTCGGCTTCGCCTCCTTCCCTTCCAGCCATCCACTCAGGGTCGCCGCGTCTCCAGAGTCCCTCTCCTTTGCCCCTCACTCATCAGTCTCCCAGCTCTGCCTCCTGGGACGGCCCTTCTCCTCTGATCAGATCAACTCCTAAATAAATATTAAATCATGTCTGGAAGTGTCCCCATTCCTTTCCAATCTAAGTAAATCTGTTCCTCCCTTTGTTGGAATTCCCCAGTCCTGCCAAGGTCCCCTGCTGAGCTCCAGTGTCCTTGACAGCAGCAGGATTTTCCACCGGGTATTTAAAATAAAGGAGTTTACATTGGAAGGAGCCTTTGTATCCCCAGATCTTTGTAAAATACGGATTTCTAAGCCCTCTTCCCCATTTGACTAGGTACCTTCACATAGGAAATCTTAAAGGTCACCAGCTTCCCAGCCCATGATGTGCCAAGAGAGGGTGATTGTGTGCAGATAGGGAAACCGTCTTGCCACTGGGTGGGCAGGCAGGGCTGTGGAACCCTGGGGTGCAAGCATGAGGTGTGGCTGATGCCTGATGATTTCCCTCTCGCTTTCCACCCGAGGGGGTCCCCTCCTGCCTGGGCACCACGTCCAGCTCTCCCACGTGCTGACGCAGCCACGCCCAGATCAGCGGTCTCGCCCTAAGCATCCACTCTTCTGTATTCCTGGGGACCCTGAAGAGGTCGCCGCTTCCTGTGCGCGCGCAATGCGCAAGGAGGCTAGAGCTGCTTCTTCCTCCATTGCATACTTAGCTCTGATCAGCGTCGGTAGGGGAAGCCTGGCCCCTGCCTGGGTGGCCTCTTTAAACCAGGCCTGTTGTATTTTCCCAGGTCCATGGAAGGAATCTCCTGTCCATCGACTATGACCGGAACATTCGGACAGAAAAGATCTATGACGATCACCGCAAGTTCACCCTGAGGATCATTTATGACCAGGTGGGCCGTCCCTTCCTCTGGCTGCCCAGCAGCGGGCTGGCGGCAGTCAATGTCTCCTACTTCTTCAATGGGCGATTGGCCGGCCTTCAGCGTGGGGCCATGAGCGAGAGGACGGACATCGACAAGCAAGGCCGGATCGTGTCCCGCATGTTTGCCGACGGGAAAGTGTGGAGCTACTCCTACCTGGACAAGGTGGGTGGGCGCGCCGCCCCACACTGGGGCTCTCTGGGGCTCCCGCAGCCCTTCCAAGGCAGTCCCTCATGCTCTCTGCCACAGGACATTTTGACATCTCTCCTTTTGACTTTCCGAGGGTTCCCCTCATGCTGCCCCTCATCACCGGGAGGGAGATGAATTCCAAAGGAAAATGTTATTCCTAGCTCAGCGCTATTTCCATTAAAAGAAAAACAGAAGTTCTAGGCACCCCATAATAGCAAAAGGGTGGATTGTCTGATTTTATCCTCCCCCCCCACACAAAAAAAAATGATGTTGTAATGAATGCAATCATCCATCCCACTGGCGGCTCAGTTAATCATTACTTATGAATTGGAAATGCAGTCTTCCTTTCAACCTCACCCTGAATCAAGCCATCAGGGTAGGGAATTTTGCTTAAAACTCAAAACCACAGAGTACCACCCTTCTGCATGGCCTGTTGACTGGAAGAGCCAGTGAACTCTCACTAAATAATTCTGTGTTTGAAAATGCCAAATTCAGGGCTCCTACTGGAAAAAGTCAGGGAGGAGCAGCAATAAAAGGAAATTCTCCTTGAAAGTCAGGCAGGGTAGCATAAGCCCCACCACTCAGGAGGCTGAGGCAGGAGGATCACAAGTTCCAGGTCAGCCTCAGATGTTGACCCTGACTCAAAATAAAATAAAAAGGGTTGGGGAGTATCTCATTTGCCTAGCATGCACCAGGGGTTCAATCCACAGTACTGAAGAAGGAAAAAAAATGAAGAATAAAAAGAGATCCCTTTGAAGCAGATGCGGACTCTTTTGAAGGCTGCCCTGGCCACCTAGTCATAAGACAGGGGCTTGCTCAGCCTGGGCCACTCACCTAGACTCCCCTGAGCACTGGTCCATTCCTTCCTTTCTCACCAACTCATTATATCAGTCACTTTCAGAAAGATCTATTACCCCTCTGAAAGAAAGGGGCTGGAGTCCCCTTGGTCCATGGCCAACACTGTTCTCTTAGACTCTAAAGTACCAGAAAGTTGATGAGTCATCTCCTGATTGCCTCTAGCTACAGCCATTCCTTTCCCATAGAATCCGTGATTCTGGGTTGTTGCATCTCTGCAGTGGTTTCTAGATAGAGTGTGTGATTCCTCCTAGATGTAATCAGGAGTGGCGAAAATGTACCATGCATGTCCCAGCTCTCTCTGGCTGGGCCAGTGGCACAGTTCTGAACAATCTCCAAACTCTTTGATATTGAACCTGAGGACAAACTGCCTCCCACTTCAATCCTCCAAGCCCTTGCTAGGATGCCTGAGCAGCATTGGCATCCTCTGGGAACTTGTTAAAAAATGGAAGTTTGGGGGCTGGGGATATAGCTCAGTTGGTAGAGTGCCTGCCTCACAAGCACAAGGCCCTGGGTTCAATCCCCAGCCCCACAAAAAAAAAAAAAAAAAAAAAAATGCAAGTTTGTAACCAAACAGCCACCATGACCCATCAGGACTGGTATACCCTGTGGAATGAATCTATGCAATCTCTAAACTTCTTATCTTTTGTGCCTTGTGATTGACGTTTGGGGAAATGGAATCAATTCTGTCATCCTCGGGCTTGGTCCTAGGCAGCCAACTCATGTGTTCCCTTGCCCTTTCCTTCCTCCAGTCCATGGTCCTCCTGCTCCAGAGCCAGCGGCAGTATATATTTGAGTATGACTCTTCTGATCGGCTCCACGCGGTCACCATGCCCAGCGTGGCCCGGCACAGCATGTCCACCCACACCTCCATTGGCTACATCCGCAACATTTACAACCCCCCGGAAAGCAACGCTTCGGTCATCTTTGACTACAGCGATGATGGCCGCATCCTCAAGACCTCCTTTCTGGGCACGGGGCGCCAGGTGTTCTACAGGTACGGGAAACTGTCCAAGTTGTCAGAGATTGTCTACGACAGTACCGCTGTCACCTTCGGGTACGACGAGACCACCGGCGTTCTGAAGATGGTCAACCTCCAAAGCGGGGGCTTCTCCTGCACCATCAGGTACCGCAAGATTGGCCCCCTGGTGGACAAGCAGATCTACAGGTTCTCGGAGGAAGGCATGATCAACGCGAGGTTCGACTACACCTACCACGACAACAGCTTCCGGATCGCCAGCATCAAGCCGGTGATAAGCGAGACCCCGCTCCCAGTGGACCTCTACCGCTACGATGAGATCTCGGGCAAGGTGGAGCACTTCGGCAAGTTCGGAGTCATCTATTACGACATCAACCAGATCATCACCACGGCGGTGATGACCCTGAGCAAGCACTTCGACACCCACGGGCGCATCAAGGAGGTGCAGTACGAGATGTTCCGCTCGCTCATGTACTGGATGACCGTGCAGTACGACAGCATGGGCAGGGTCATCAAGCGGGAGCTGAAGCTGGGGCCCTACGCCAACACCACCAAGTATACCTACGACTACGACGGCGACGGACAGCTGCAGAGCGTGGCCGTCAATGACCGGCCCACCTGGCGCTACAGCTACGACCTCAATGGGAACCTACACCTGCTGAACCCGGGCAACAGCGTGCGCCTCATGCCGCTGCGCTATGACCTGCGCGACCGCATAACCAGGCTGGGGGACGTGCAGTACAAAATCGACGACGACGGCTACCTGTGCCAGCGGGGCTCGGACATCTTCGAGTACAACTCCAAGGGCCTCCTGACCCGAGCCTACAACAAGGCCAGCGGGTGGAGCGTGCAGTACCGCTACGACGGCGTGGGGCGGCGCGCCTCCTACAAGACCAACCTGGGCCACCACCTGCAGTACTTCTACTCGGACCTGCACAACCCCACCCGCATCACCCACGTCTACAACCACTCCAACTCCGAGATCACCTCGCTCTACTACGACCTGCAGGGCCACCTCTTCGCCATGGAGAGCAGCAGTGGGGAGGAGTACTACGTGGCCTCGGACAACACAGGGACGCCCCTGGCCGTGTTCAGCATCAACGGCCTCATGATCAAGCAGCTGCAGTACACGGCCTACGGGGAGATTTACCATGACTCCAACCCAGACTTTCAGATGGTCATCGGCTTCCACGGGGGCCTCTACGACCCCCTGACCAAGCTGGTCCACTTCACCCAGCGGGATTACGATGTGCTGGCTGGGCGCTGGACCTCCCCAGACTATACCATGTGGAAAGACGTGGGCAAGGAGCCAGCACCCTTCAACCTCTACATGTTCAAGAGCAACAACCCTCTCAGCAACGAGCTGGACTTGAAGAACTACGTGACAGGTGAGGACCTGCCGCCAACATTAGGCAGCGGCTCCCTGTGGGGTGGCTCTCCTGGTGGACTGTTGGGAACGTGGTGGTGGGAGAACCCCCAGGGCTGTCAGGCCTGGATGGTGCAGCTGGCAGCAGGACAGTGTCTAGAACAGTGGAGGGACAGTGTCACAGAGCAGTCACCAGGTCCATTGGAAGAGTTCCTGACCAAGGCACTCGCATGTGTTTGGTTAATAAGAGCCCTTCCCACCCATCAGAGGAAACCAGCTTACCAAGAGAGGAAAGAGTGGGGTCTGGTGTCAGAAATTCCTAGCTCCAATTCTCTCTCCTGTTTATGAGCCCAGAGTCCTTGGGTTAGTTGTCCATTCTCTCTGAACTAGTTCCCTTCTCTGGGTGAAGATGCTGATAAAACCATCCCATAGGGTGATCCTGAGAAGTTGATGAACTTAGGTAGGTGAATCTAGTGCTGGCACTTAGGGGGTGTTTCTGAAATGCCATCTGTTTATGTCATTAACATTGTTGTGACTAGCAAAGCCAAGCCATGAGTTAGTGCAGGCACTGAGATGCCTGGGAACCAGCCCCTGACCTCCAGGGCTGACCTGGTGAAATACCCAAACAAATCATCAGCAATAATGAAGGCAGAGTTAGGGCTGTGCCACTGTCTAGGCATCTGCTCTGTTATTTGTTCCAAAAAGCATTTACAGAGTGGGCAACCTAAAATTCTGGAAATATCATGTGAACGAGACAAACAATTTCTCTCAAGGACTGTGTGAAAGAGAGAAAGTTGTGTGTGTGTGTGTGTGTGTGTGTGTGTGCGCATGTGCGCATGTGCGTGCAACGTGTGTGTGAATCAATTCAGATTTGGAAGATTCAACACGATATACAAGGGCCCACTCAGACTGAGCCCAAAGAAGGACTGGTTCAGTGGTGAAGGAAGACTTAGAGCAAAAGTCAGGATAGGAGGGCAGATGACCCAGGATCAGTGAGAAATTGGTGAGATGAGGTCCCTGTGCATCCATCCATCCATCCACCCATCCATCCAGCACATGTTATGGAGCATCCTACATGTACAAACCATAAGAGCTGGGGTGGGAGCCACAGAAAGCCCCTGTCCTCAGAGAAATAAGCAACAAAATCAGGATGTACAGATGGATCCCAAGAGTCCAGGCCTCAAAGGGCCACCCTTCAGAGAGCAGGTGGGGACCATCTAACCTGCCGATGCCAAGACCAGGCCCCCACACTCCAAGAAATCACAGCTTTTGAACATGGGCCATGCATCATCAGGTAACCTGGGTCCCTGGAAAGAAAGCAGCAGCTACTTGGAGCCCAGGGCTGCCCTTGGTGTCCCCTGCAGCAGAAGAAAGTCAGCAACTCAAGGATCAGCTCGAGCCACATGGTGCTTTGCTGACAGGTTCGGACCTCTCCAGCTTGAACTCACACCTCCATACAACAGAAGCCACTGGCACTTTTAGATCCCAGCAGCTATGACCACGCTGGCCCTCCTCCCACTGGGTCTCATCAGGAGAGCCTGCCATGATGTTCTGCCAGGGCTTCCTTCTTCCCCAGGACTTTGTCCCCCAACTCACCGCAATCTCAAAGTGCCTCTCAGGCAAGCACACCTAGTATTATGTAATAATAGAAGTGCTGTGGAGATTAATGGAGTAAGGGATTGCACAGGAGAGAGGCAAAGCACCTCACTTATTTGGGATGCACACAAAAGGCCTCTGGGCAGGTGGCATTTGTGCAAAGACCTTTATGAATTGGAGCAGGGAGAGGCAGAGTATTCCAGAGGAGGGGAATCAGCTGATGGGGAGGCAGACCGGGCCTGCTTTAGCCAAAGGAGAGACTCTCTCCCCACAGCATGTGCTCCCTGGAGACCCAAGGAACCAACCAGCCAGAGGCACGTAAAGGAATCAGAGAGGGCTAAGCAGACACCATGCTGCCAGGGCCCAGAGAAAATCATTCACAGGACACAGTCAACTTCACGGACCACCTCAGCTACTTTACTGCTTCCCTGGAAAAAGAAAAAGAAAATTAGCAGAGTTTTCTGAATAGCAAGATGGCTTGCCTCATCCCAGCGCTTCGTGGGGACTCAGTAAGTGGGAATCAAATCAATTTGAACTAAGTCCAACCAAATTGAATCCAGAAACCATTAGAAAGTGTCTAAAATAAAGGATGGTGTCAGAGAAGCCACGTGCAAAGGGGTTGCTGTCTGCAGTCGCAGCTGAGAGAAGGAGGCCCAGTGGAGAAGCAGCAGAGCGGCTTGGTCACACCTGCCACCACCTGTTCGTGACGAAATGACCCTTGGAGAGTGGATCCGAGCAGAGTACACCAAATCACTCTCTGCTGTTGGAATGTTGGCTCATCTGTAAACCCTGGCTAAATTAGTCTTAATTTGCCACTTAGGAGACTAGCAGAGTGGTTGAACTTGCTGCTCACAATCTAAGCGGAAGAGGTAATTAAGATGTAGTCAGAAGGAAAGCAAAGAACAGAACCTTCTCTCTCCAGCACCCAGAAGAATCGATGCTGTTTGGAAACAGAGCTCTCTGAATGCAAGCGGCAGCCCCTGAGGCAGGAGGAGGTTCTGCATTGACCCAAGAAGGCCAGTGCAAACAGCAGCAGCAGATCCAGAGCCTGGCCAGACACAGGGGAGGCTGAGGCAGGAGGACTGTCAGTTCAAGACCAGCCTGGGCAACACAGTGAGACCCCACCCCCGTGCCCTTCTGCCCCTGCTCTGGAGCATGAACCAGTAGAGGAGGGCAGGAGAGAATTCCTTTCCCTCTACTTAACAGTAATTTTTCAGTTGTTGTTGTTGTTGTTTTTGTTTTTGTTTTTGTTTTTTGCGGTGCTGGGGATTGAACCCACAGCTTTGTGCTTGTGTGGCAAGCACTCTACCAACTTAGCTATACCCCCAGCCCCTTTCAGTTATTTTTTTTTATTTTTTATTTTTTTGGGAACTGGAGATTGAACTTAAGAGCGCTTAACCACTGAGCCACATCCCCAGCCCTATTTTGTATTTTATGTAGAGACAGGGTCTCACTGAGTTGCTAAGGGCCTCGCTAAGTTGCAGAGGCTGGCTTTGAACTCAAGATCCTCCTGCCTCAGCCTCCCAAGTGCTAGGATTACAGGTGTGTGCCACCACGCCCAGCCCTTTCAGTTATTTTTGACATGACAGTTGACACATCTGAATGAAAAGATATTAGAGGGAAAGGTGTAAAAGAAAGACTGGGGGACAGGCTCCTCTCCCAGCATCCTGAATTTTTCCAATTGTAGCAACCCTGGAACCTCCTCAGCCTTGGACAGAGTGGGACCTAGGCCCAGCCCCAAGTTCTGCTCTGTCCTCAGACTACCTCCCCTAATGTCAGCAAATCTCTAGACACCGAATCTAGCCTTGCCAATCACTTGCTGTGTGAAGTTAAACAAATGTCTTGACCTTTCTGAGCCTTCATTTCTTCATCTTAAAAATGGTGATATTGCACTCACCTCCTGGAGTGGTGAACAAGAATGGAATCAGCCCAGCCCAAGATGAAGGCTAAAAAATGTCACTATTCATAAGTAGCTCTGGCCTTGAAGATGATGCAGGTAGGCTTGAAGACCCTGCCAGCATGTAATGTTCTGGGGAGCGTGGGAAAGGGTCTCCACGTGCTCCCCAAAGTGGATTCCTACTGCCCTCACTCTAGCAAACCATGAACTTCAGGCAGGATGAGAGTTAGGCAAACCTCCCAGAAGGTGCCCATGATGAGCCTCAGTCTTCCCCTCCCTGCCTCCCTGGTGGGTCTCTGGACTTGCAGAAGCTGGCACCTGGGAGCTGAGGCCGGGTTCCTGTGAGAAGGCACAGCCCTGCTCAC